>JAIFGZ020000516.1:1800000-2136636 GCA_019925245.2 Oryza australiensis
TTTAAAGCCGATATGTATGATGCAATCAAAGCTGAAATCACTCGGCTATATGATGCTGGTTTCATTCGGCCCTGCCGATATGCATAGTGGATTTCTAATATAGTTCCAGTAACCAAGAAAAATGGCAAGCTTAGGGTGTGCATCGACTTCAGAGATTTGAATAAGGCTACCCCTAAGGATGAATACCCTATGCCTATAGCCAACTTGTTAGTGGATGCAGCCTCCGACCACAAAATCTTAAGTTTTATGGATGAGAACGCTGGATATAATCAGATCTTTATGGCCGAGGAAGACATTCATAAGACGGCCTTCAGGTGCCCAGAGGCAACCGGCTTATATGAATGGGTTGTTATGACTTTTGGTTGAAGAATATTGGGTCTACATATCAAAGGGCCATGAACTATATTTTTCCTGACCAAATCGGCTTCTTGGTGGAAATTTACATAGATGATGTTGTTGTCAAATCCAAGGAAGTGAAGGATCACATAGCCGATTTAAGAAAGGTTTTGGAGTGGACTAGAAAATATGGCCTGAAAATGAATCCCACAAAGTGCGCATTTGGCGTATCGGCTGGCCAGTTCCTGGGTTTTCTTGTTCACGAGAGGGGGATTGAGGTGACACAAAGGAGCATCCACACGATCAAAAGTATTCAACCTCCTCATGACAAGAAGCAGCTGCAGTCTCTGATCGGCAAAGTTAACTTCATCAGGCGCTTCATAGCTGATTTATCTGGGAAGATGGAGCCATTAACACCTTTACTACGGATGAGCCGATCAAGTGTTTACTTGGGGGGCATAGCAGCAAAGTGCTTTGGACAACATCAAGGATTATCTGAGCTCTCCTCCAGTATTGATTCCTCCACAAAAGGGAGTGTCATTCAAGCTATATCTATCGGCCAATGAGAAGTCTATCGGCTCAGTTTTGATTCGGGAGGTCGAAGGAAAGGAGAAAGCAATTTTCTATCTTAGTAGAAGACTTCTGGATGTAGAAACAAGGTACTCTCCAGTGGAGAAGTTGTGCTTATGCCTATATGTTTCATGTACGAAGTTGAGGCATTATTTGTTATCCAACGAGTGCACCATAGTTTGTACCGACGTAGTAAAATACATGCTATCGGCTCCAATTCTAAAAGGACAGGTTGGGAAGTGGATATTTGCCTTAACAAAGTTTGACTTGAGGTATCAAGCACCCAAGGCAGTAAAGGGGCAAGCTATAGCCGATTTTGTTGTGGAACACAGAGACGGCTCAATTGGCTCAATTGATATCATGCCTTGGACATTAACTTTCAATGGATCGGTCTGCACAAACGGATGTGGCATCGGCTTGGTGATAATCTCTCCCAGGTGGCAAGCTTTGAGTTCGCTTTTACCATCACCCCCATGCTACAAACAATCAAGCCGAATATGAAGCCGTTCTCAAAGGTTTACAACTGCTAAAGGAAGCCGAAGCTGATGCAATCAAAATAATGTGTGATTCACTGTTGGTCATCAACTAGCTGTCAGGAGAATATGAATGCAAGAACGACGCGCTGATGGTCTATTATCAGAAATGCCGAGAATTGATGGGTAGTTTTCGGCTAGTAACCTCTAAACATATCCCTAAAGAGAAAAACTCAGAAGCAAATGATTTGGCTCAAGGGGCATCAGGCTACAAGCCGATGACATGGGAAATTGACGTAGAGATTGCAACCATCTCAGCCGATGATTGGAGGTATGACGTCTACAACTATCTACAGAATACTTCCCAGTCGGCTTCAAGGAAATTGCGCTACAAGGCTTTTTGCTATATTTTGCTCGATGATGATCTATACTATCGGACGATTGATGGCGTACTACTCAAGTGCCTAAGTACTGATCAAGCCAAAGTGGCCATAGGAGAGGTGCACGAAGGGATTTGTGGTACTCATCAATCGGCTCATAAGATGAAGTGGTTACTTCGGAGAGCTGGGTATTGTTGGCCGACTATGCCAGAAGATTGCTTCATGTATTATAAGGGCTGTCATGATTGTCAAAAGTTTGGAGCTATCCAGAGGGCACCAGTATCGGCTATGAATCCTATAATCAAGCCTTGGGCGTTCAGAGGTTGGAAAATCGACATGATCGGCCAGATCAATCCACCCTCGAGCAAGGGACACAAGATTATATTGGTGGCAACCGATTATTTTACCAAGTGGGTGGAAGCAATTCTCTTAAAGAAGGTTGATTCCGGGGATGCGATCGAGTTTGTCAAAGAGCATATCATCTACAGATTCGGCGTCCCTCAGACTATTACTACAGATCAGGGATCTATCTTTGTCTCCGACGAGTTTGTTCAATTTGTCGACAGCATGGGGATTAAGTTTTTGAATTCTTCACCGTATTATGCTTAGGCTAATGGACAGGCCGAGGCTTCAAACAAAAGTTTAATCAAGTTGATAAAGAGGAAGATCGTTGAATACCCAAAGCAATGGCATAGCTGATTGGCCGAATCACTCTAGGCTTATCGGATGGCCTGTCATGGATCAATCCAGGTGCCTCCTTACAAGTTGGTCTACGGGCACGAAGCTGTTTTGCCATGGGAAAATATCATCGGCTCAAGAAGGATTAAATTACAGGACCTGTTGACAGTCGATGACTATTATAATATGATGGTGGATGAATCTGAAGACCTAGTGTTGTCAAGGATGCTTGCTTTGGAGAAGGTGACTAGAGATAAAGAACGAGTGGCTCGTCATTATAACAAGAAAATTGTGCCTATGTCTTTTGAAGAAGGCGAGCTAGTCTAGAAATTGATACTGCCGATTGGTACAGGAGATAACAAATTTGGCAAATGGTCACCTAATTAGGAAGGACCTTTCAAGATCCACAGATCCGTCTCTAAAGGAGCCTACATGTTAGAAGGATTGGATGGAGAGGTATTTCGAAGGGCTCTCAACGGCAAATATTTGAAGAAGTACTATCTTAGCGTTTGGATCAATTCATGATTCGGCTAAGTCCTTGCCGATCCATGTTAGCCGATGTGTTGTGAAATTATACACATCGCCTCTAGAATATTTTCACTCTAAGTTTTTCCCCTCTGATTTTTTAATCGGCTGAGTTTAGCCAACAGGAGTTGGATGGGTTTTATAATTTTATCAATGCTGAAGGCAACATTGAGAAAATTAGGGGGCATATATCATACAAAGTCAGAAATCAAAATCAGAGGACCATAACATTTTTTGGGCTTTGAAAACTTTTTAAGGCATTCAAGATGCGAAGATTGAGTGAATCGGTAGAGGGCTTATGATAGACATTTCAAGCGCAGCAGGCCGATTACAAAAGTTATATGTACAAGCTGAGACAACAAGTTTGAAGACTAGCCCTGTTACATTCTAAGGATGTCTTGGATAGCTGACATCGCCTTTTTGCTTGATAGCTTTGATCTGATTGATCGTTGTGAGGTCTTCCTTCTCGGTGCCCGGGATCACTTTAGCCGATTTGTTTAGATCTCCCAGGTACTTGATAGTAGAAGTTACTTTGGCCCTTTGCTCTTCAGTAGCCTTCGGGAGATCGGCTATTATTGGCTTCTTCTCGGCAATCTTGGCTTTGCATTGCTCTAGCTTTGCCTTCAGTTCGGCTTGTTCTTTTTCCAGATGGTCAATTTCCATTTTAGTAGCCGATGGTCCGACCGCCAACTCATCTAACTTGGCCTTGTCAGTTATGAGGCTCTGCAAAGTGTCATCGATCGTGGTTTTCAAGTTGGCTTGGGCTTGCCTATCAACCATGCTCTGCATCGCCCGCTCTAATTTGAATCTGTGCAGATCAATATATGCGGCCTCAGAGATTGTTTCGGTCAGTTCTTTGGGGAGCTGACTCTAGACACCATTGAAGCGTGCTCTGATCGGCCCGCACTCCATGACCAGTTGGTCCACACCAATGTTCAGTCGACGATTGATATCCAGGAGTTTTTCTTTCAGATCGTCGGCTATTGGGGCCTAATCTTGGCTTGTGATATCTTCTTCTTCGCTGATAAACTCTTTGATGTCGAATGGGATCATATCGGCTAGGGTCTGCAGAAAAGATTGGAGTAACCAAAATGTAACATGGATAGCCGGTATAAATTCTTGAGAAAGAGAACTATGCTTACTCGGACGGCAGGAGCTGGAGTGGATTCTTCTTCAACGTGGTGGCTTCCCGTAGCCAATGGAGCTCTCTCGCTTGACGCATGAGGGGCAGCCGATGGAGACCGAACAGGCTACAAAAAAGGACAAGTGTCAGTACAGTTGGCTAAGTAAAAATGAGCAAGAGAAAAAGAGAAGTTTAGAAACTACTGGTGAAGCTGGACGAGGAGGCCGATTGGCTAATCTTTTGTACTGCAATAAAGAATTTGATTAGGGATCGGATGAGTATAATTTTAAAATTGAGCTAAAAAGGGAAAGATGTGTACCAGTTGCTTTGGGGGCGAAGGGGTTTTTTGAATCTGCTCATTGGCCAGCGGTGTGGTTACACTTTGATTCAAGCTACTTGATGCCGCCACCTCTTCAACTTCATGGGAAGTCTCTTCGTCCATGAGAGCTTTATTGATGGCCTCGTCTATGCTCGGGTCGAGGGAAGGCATGCTATCGGCTGGTGAAGCAGGCTTCGGCTTTTTCTGTTTCTTTGTAGGTGCAGCTGATGGACCTGTAGCCGATGGAGCGGCTCTCTTCTTCCTCGACATGGCTGTTGATGAGAATTTTCTCTGACGCGCTGGCCTGGGAGATCTGCTTAACTCCAGTGTTGGTCCTTCTTGGCTGTCTGTGAAATACAGGGCGTGCCAGCTGGTTTGATCTGTTAACCAACAAGAGAAACAAAGATGTATGCATTAAGGGTTAAGTTAGATCCTACTGGATCGGCTGATGAGATTAATTAACATATATATGTTATCCCAAAGCATATTTATACTTAAGTGATTGGGATAGATCGGCTATGCCGAGAGAGTATTAACCACTTAATCTATGCCGAGAGAGTATTAACCACTTAATCTAAATATACAAATGGATAATAAATATATGCATTAACAGCCTAGCCGATACTGTAAGGCTAACTGTGAATCGGCTAGTACTCCGATACATCTTATGAAAATATATTGATCTAGGCTAAATGTGTTAAACCTAGATCGATCGACTGTCGGCTGTGGCTGACAGGCTGATTCTGGCTTAGGGCATTTAACCAGAGCAAGATCTTAATATAAGAGGCGGCTTTAATGAATCTAATAGTAAACATACCAAAAGAATATTAAAACAGGTAAGGCCAGCTGAAACCCCGGCACTGTCTCTAAGCGTATACATCTAGCCGAATAGATCATAAGAGCTCTAAAAACGACTTAATAGGTCAAATTGATGCAGCATCAAGTATAAAAAGAACAATCAGATCTACTACAGCTGATGTAAACTCATCGAGACGGTGGATATCGCATATAATCTAGGCCAAGCCCTAGATCTAACTCTATTGGCTGCTGGTTCTTAACAGAAACAGGCCGATGTTAAGACAGATCTAGACATTGTTCTAGATTATATATGATATATGATAACTAGCACAACATAAATCATTAAATCTAGAGTATCATAGCGATGGAAGCACTAAATTCGACTAGATACATCACTAATGACAAATATTTACCTTAATCGGGGGTCGAAACGATGCAGCTCGAAGCCGGATCAAGTGTTCATTTGAAGAAAATAAGAGGCGATGCATCGAAAGTTGTATTGGTTGTGTGATCATTGATTATAGGGGTCTTGGGTCCTATTTATACCTAAGAACAAAACTACCCGTGCAAGACACGGTTTCTATCTAATCTACTATACATAGTACGGACAATACCCCGGGACATAGTCCCATTCCACATTACAATAGGAAATCTAAACAAATTCCTAATTTACAGATACAATTGCCGTTACAGGACTCTATCCATATATGGCAATATCTTTTAATGCGCAATTTGGGAACCAAATCTTCAATTTATCTTTAAGCACCTTTATCGGAAACGGTTCCATCTTCTTCTCTAACTTAGCATCGGCTATCGGCTGTCCTTGTCCAACTCATCCTCAGTCGATTGGCCTTGTAGCCGATTGTATCGCAGCCGACTTGACCTTTGTTCTTCTGATCCGATTCAGCTTCAACCTCGGTAGGGACTTAGGGATTTGGTTACCAAACTTAGCCGTTAACACATGCCCCCAAGTCCGTGATAAGATAATATCGCAGATTTGCTGCTTTTTAAAATTACCGCTCTTTTTGACCTAAACCGTTTCGGCTACCAACAAACACTCTTTAAATATCGCCTCTGCGGCCACCACACGTGTCCCGCTGTCACAAACAAACAACCACCTTAGTAACCCTCGAACTCTCCGTGACCTCCTCGGCGACCTTGGCGACCTCGAAGCCTGCATCTTCTCCGTCGAACCCTAAGAAGCGATGACCCCCGGCAATGGCTTCCTCAAGCACTCTTGCTGACGCGTCGCAGTAGCCATCGTACCCCGAGGTAAGTTCGTCGGCTTCATTCCCTTTTCCTTTCCGCGATTTAGTTTCTGCCTCTTCATGATTCCTTGTTTCTTTCCTCATTCCGTAGCACTTAACCCACCAAATCGCAATCCCCAACTTAGCTCATCAGAACCAATACTTTCTTGGGTCGATTGGCAATTTGGAGCCAATTGAAATAATAAACACAGAAACCAATCAGATTCCCTTTAGGTTTTCAACCCCCAATCTGTCATACTGGACTAGCGCCTTCAAATCATGGCCGTCAACCGACAAATCCTGGCCAGCCTGGTTTTTAAGGATGTTGGCTAGGAAAAGGACGCACTGGACCAAGCTTGGAATAGCTCAGTGCTTAGAACTGACGATAGCCGACATGCCCAAGAACGAATCCCTTCTATTGGCTGCTCACTACTTTTGGTCCGACACACTCAACGCTTTCTAATTTAGACAAGGGCCGATGACCCCGACTCTGATGGATGTGGTGATGATAACCGGCTTAGACATCACTTCCATTGTCAGCCCAAGTGATCTTCAGCGCAAGTGCCAACATACCTTCAAGACCAAAAGCATTGGCGGCTGGAGCGGCTTTATTTCTATGAACATGAAGGATGGGCCGATTTCGGACAGAGAGCACACCGCCTTCCTCCTCATGTGGTTAGAGAAATTTGTATTTTGTGGATCTAGCTGCGGTCAAACCAGCAACTGTGTCGAAACTCGGTTTCGGCAATAGAAAATTGGGGGTGCAGTCAAGATCGCCAAGCACAATGGGTTAGATGGAAAACAAGGTTTAGACAGGTTCATGCCCTCTCGTGAGGTAATACCCTACTCCTATTTCGGGGATTCGATCCGCCGAGAATTTATTGATCTCAAGATCTATTGCTCTTGCTTCTAAGGCTAATAATCGATATCCCTCAAGGGACGCCCCTTACCCCCCTTTATATAGTTTGGGGAGGCGGGCTTACAAGTCGGAAACCCTATCTTACTCTAAGTCGGTTTCCTCAATCTTACCAAACCTTGACTATGAGTCATTGCCTTATCTAATCGGCAACGTAATACCGAAGTCATAGTTGGTTTACATAATTGGCAGGCAAAACCTATCCCTATCTCCAGTCGAATAAGCTTGTCATGTGGATATTTGATTGCCATAATCTCCACAGTAGCCCCCGAGTCCTTTGCAGTCGACGAGATAACTCAACCTCGAACCAAAATAGCACACAACCAAACAACTCTTTGGTCAAATGCCTCTGGCGCCGAGTGATTCCATCACTTCTGCTTGAATCTCCCGAGTGGCTTCAAAGACTGTGAAGGGCTGGAAAATATCCAAAAATTCTCAAAAATAAATATCTAGGTGCATCTCCTAATGCACCTAATTAGGTGTAGCCCCCGACTATGTGGTTAGTCAAAAACAGACTAAACATATAGTCAAGAACTATAAAAAATCATTCTCATATAGATGCTTAGCTCAAGCTAAAGCAATCGTAAAAAATCTCATCACTCGGCAAGCTCGTGCTTATCCGAGTGAATTTTCCCGAGTCATCTCAGAACAAATAACTCAATCAACCCTCGTGGGTGAAAAGCGCTCGGTAAGCTCATGTTTATCCGAGTGGATCTGCCCGAGTTATCTCGGAACAAATATTTTAATCATCCCTCATGAGTAAACAAGTTTTTCAGTCATCTTAAAAATATGACCAAAATATTAAATAGCTTCTGCCATAATATTGGTCTTAATCTAAAAAGATCTCCACCAAAGTGGAAAAACAGCATTGATATAATCATTTAATCAAATGCCAACAAAACCAAACAGTCCCTGTCATCCAGGCAGCTATAAAAAGATTAACTGTCTGTCACCTTTCAAATTGCATCGTGCCAACTTCTCATGAATTTACGCAAACTACGGTATGAAAGGATTTTCAAAGGTACGGGGCACACAGACACGCGCATATTGCCAAAGCAAATCTGCTTAAGTTCATCCACTTAAGTATCCCGATGCACCTAATTAGGTGTAGGCCCCGACTATGTGGTTAGTCAAAAACAGACTAAACAAATAGTCAAGAACTATAAAAATCATTCTCATATAGATGCTTAGCTCAAGCTAAAGCAATCGTAAAAAATCTCATCACTCGGCAAGCTCGTGCTTATCCGAGTGAATTTGCCCGAGTCATCTCAGAACAAATAACTGAATCAACCCTCGTGGGTGAAAAGCGCTCAGTAAGCTCATGTTTATCCGAGTGGATCTGCCCGAGTTATCTCGGAACAAATATTTTAATCATCCCTCATGGGTAAACAAGTTTTTCAGTGATCTGAAAAATATGACCAAAATATTAAATAGCTTCTGCCATAATATTGGTCTTAATCTAAAAAGGTCTCCACCAAAGTGGAAAAACAACATTCATATAATCATTTAATCAAATTCCTAAAAACCAAACAGTCCCTGTCATCCAGGCAGCTATAAAAAGATTAACTGTCTGTCACCTTTCAAATTGCATCGTGCCAACTTCTCATGAATTTACGCAAACTGCGGTATGAAAGGATTTCCAAAGGTACGGGGCACTCAGACACGCGCATATTGCCAAAGCAAATGTGCTTAAGTTCATCCACTTAAGTCCCTAAGGACACGCGTTAGGCCACACCTTAGCTGGGCAGCAAGATTCTCATGGGCTCGGCCCAATCACGAGAAAACCTAGTGCAACCCTCAAATCTGTTACAAAGCCTCGAGGTCATCCCCGCCACTTCATCTTCATAGAAAAAATTCCCCACTCGCAACACTATTCACCAGCTTGCAGCAGAAAACCCTAAGCTCTCGCGCGCACCCAATCCACCGATTCAGAAGCTCGCGCTTCGTTGTCAACTAGCCTCCGCATTCATCTTCATAGATCCCCATCCCAAATCCTCATCCTCCAAACCAGATCTACTCCTCCACAAACCACTCTCATGGCGGGAGAGAAAAAGATCCCCTTCGAGCAATGGGCGACTTCAGATGTTAAGGAATCCACCCTCAAAGATATGGTGAAGCACGGAGTTCTCCCTCCCAAGGAGATCGTGGGCTGGCGCCCGGCGGCCGGTGAGGAGTTCCCTACTCCGAACACCGGTGAGCTCGTCGTCTTTACTTCTTTTTTCTATTGCGGTTTTAGCCTCCCCACCTCTGAGTTCTTTAGGGGGCTTCTTGACTACTACGGCCTTTAGCTTTACCATTTGAACCCAAACTCCATGCTCCATATAGCTCTCTTCATTCATGTCTGCGAAGCCTTCCTTGGTATCCTTCCCCACTTTCAAATCTTTCGGCGCATGTTCTATCTTAAACCGCATCCGAACAAGGATCGGCCCTGCGTTGTTGGTGGGACGGGCTTCCAACTCCGTGGATCCCTTCGCAAAGAATATTTTTCTCTCCCCTTGAAATCTTCTAACAAGGGCTGGCATGCGAGCTGTTTCTATATCGCCAACCTTGAACCCAGCCTGCCAAACTTCGTTGGCCTTCCCCCTGTGCCTAGGCCCAACTGGAGCATCGTGCCAGTACCCCACGACTGGGATGAAGCCAACAAGCTGCTAGCGAAGATCTTGGAGATGAAGCAGAAAGGTCTTCGGGGCGAGCATATCACTCGGCACTTCATTAGGAGCCGACTGGCTCCAATCAAAGAGAGATCTAGGCCTGCCTTTGAGTACGAGGGCGAGAGGGACCCCAACCAGGAAGACCGCGACTCCCTCAGCTTCGAGATCTTGAAGATTCGTATGTATAAGATTTTCTCGACTGGGATTGTAGTCGAGCGTAGCCTCGTGCTGTCGGTCCTCCCATTAAGCCTATATTGTCCTCCTCCTCCGGTAAGTTGACTTGGCTCATTTGCTGCCTCTCAATCTTGATGTCACACTTTTTAGTGTTGAAAGAATCTTTCTTGCAGGGAAATGCCTCCATTATCTCAAAGCCATACAAGATTCATCATGACGATGCGCCGGCTCGGCCTGCTAAGAATCCAGCCGGCGGCGTGAAGATCTAGAGCGATTCAGCCGGGAAGAGGACTGCTCCGAGTGAAGACGTCAACAAGCGGGCGAGTAAGAGGAGGTTGATCATTGAAGATTCGGATGATGACGTCCCAACCCCACAAGCTGATGCGACTCCTCCAAGGCCATCACCGAAGGCGGTGCCCAAGATCCACCGATCGACCAGGTACGCCTTACGACTGAAATCAAGCTCTTTGTTGAAAATTTCTTCGTCTTCATCCCGGTTGCTCCCATCTTTCTCTTTGCAGAAGGCCCCAAGACATAGACCCCACTGGGCAGAGTGAGGGCCTAGTGCCAACTGCAGCAACTGAGGCATCAAAGCCTACGGAGCCAAAACCCTAGAGCCCTCTTCCGAGCAAGAGCGCTCCGAGTGAGGGGCCCTCACCTCTCAGTGAGGATGTCCCAAGGGGAGAGCCCCCGACCGCCAGCCGGGGCACCCCGACTGGAAATCAGTCGGTCGCAGGAGAGCCCCCGGCTGCCGCCCAAAGGACCCCGACTGAAGACCGGTCGGGAAAAAGCCAAGGAGAGAAAGGCAGCCGGGAAGCGCCGGTTAAGGATTCAACCACCGAAGCTGGTAAGTCTTGAATCAATCTCTAGCTTTTTAATCTTCAGTTCATTTTTCCTGTATTTTCATCTGCTCCTTCTGATCCATTCAGCCAAAGTGGAGGAAATCCCCAGGTTGCAGTCTTCTGAAACCTGGGTTCCTCCGATCAAGATTGAGTGGCGGGATTTCTAAGGCCAGAAGCAAGGCATCATCTTGAACAAGCAAATGGAGAATGAAGAAAGAGATGCGCTTGTAGACAGCCTGAATGAAGCGACTCGGCTGTTAAACATAAGTCCTGCTCCTTTTCTCTTGTAGCTTTATCATCACCTTTCAGTTGATCAACTTCAGAACTTGCATGCAGAGGGTGTACTGCTGGTCGATGGCTAAGTCCGACGTACTCAAGAAATTGGTCCTGCACTTGAACTCCCTGGAGAACATCCAGCAGGAGCTAAAGACCATTCGAGAGGAAGCTGCGTCGAGAGAAGCGGCCTTAAGGAGGGAGATAGCCACACTCTGGGAGGAGAACCTCGACCTCCGGGGTTCAGTCGGGAGTACGCTTAATCCCCTTAATCTTTTTGTGCTTTTGTATGTAGTCTATGTTGATCTTGGTCGTGGACAACCTTTCTTGTTGCAGAAAACTCGTCGGAGGTCCACTTGCTCCAGGCCCGGCTGGAAGAAGCCAACATCAAAAAGGCCGAGGTGGAGACCAAGTTTGAAGGTGAGCTCTTTCAAAAGTGTGTTCTTTGTGCTGCTTCATCTTTGAATGCTTTGCGTGATCGTACATCTTTGGCAGCTTACAAGATCAAGACCCGAGCTCAATATGATGTTTTTGTTGAGCGGGTCAAAAAAGCCGAAAGCGTTAGGGAAGATGTGCTAACGCGGCGACGCCGATCCTGTTGTCGCTGTTCCAAAATGGACTCGGGACCAGCTCATTGGACACCGTCGAGGTCTTCAATAAGCTTAGGCGAGCCCCTGACCAATATTTGGCCAACGTTTCTGAGGCAGCCATCATGGGAGCGGGTTTCGCCCTTGCACAGACCAAGTCGCTCTACCCCCGAGTGGACGTTGATTCAGTCGGGGTGGGCTTCAACGACGGTACTTCAGACGAGCGGGCCCTGGAATTGATTGGTGAAGCGCAGGAGTCTGCCAAGAAAGTAGCCGCCGATGTAGTGAACCACTTTCGTGCTTCACTGTTTCATGAACACTGTATGTCTATGACTTTTTGATGTGACTTGTAAATATTCAGCTTATTTATGTTAATGCCTTGATCCGAGTTTTTATGTAAAATTTCTTAAGTAATTTTCGTCCGACTGTCACCAAACCTAAGCTTGATTAGGTCATCAAAAAATTCTCAGTCCTTATGCATTGAACTCGAATCAAGGAACATTAAACGATGATAAACCTAATATGCGCAGGTTGCCAAAGAAAGCCATACTTTATTGATACTTATGCAGCCCCTGACTGCTAACTCAAGAAGTCATCTTGCTTGAGGTTGGCAGTCAAGAATAGCGTAAAACTTAAGGCAATTTGAGCATAGTATCGTCGAAGATGTTCGATGTTCCAGGAGTTCTCCACCATGGATCCGTCTTGACGTTTTAATCGGTATGCACCTAGCCGAGTCACCTCAGCAATTATATACGGTCCTTCCCATAATGGGGATAATTTGTGGCGATCCTTGGTGGTTTGAATCTTGCGTAGGACCAAATCGCCAACGATAAAAGCTCGTGCTTGAATGTTGCGACTGTGGTATCGTCTGAGCCCTTGAAGATATCTTGCCGACTGGATGAGGGCTGCCTCACGGGCCTCTTCCAGTCGGGTGAGGTCATCCACTCGGTCTTGATCATAGCGTTTGTCGTTAAAGCTGCGGACTCGGAGAGATTCGTACTCCATTTTGTTCGGCAACATGGCTTCTGCCCCGTAGACCAGAAAGAAAGGAGTTTGGCCGGTAGCACGACTGGGCGTAGTCCGCAGAGACCAAAGAAATGAGGGAAGCTCTTGAACCCACTTGCCGGCATAAGGTTTTAGCCGGTCAAACACTCGGGCCTTGATGCCTTGAAGAACCATGCCGTTGGCACGCTCAACTTGTCCGTTGCTTTTAGGATGTGCAACTGATGCGTAGCAGATTTTGATTCCGAAGTCTTCACAAAATTCCTTAAAGATGCCCCCCAGCGAATTGAGTTCCATTATCGGTTATTATTCTGTTTGGGACGCCGAACCGGTGCACGATGTTGAGGATGAAGTCTCGTGCCTTGTCAGTGGTGATCGTAGCAACTGGCTTTGCTTCGATCCACTTGGAGAATTTGTCAATCGCGACGAATAAGTGTGCGAATCCTCCTGGAGCCTTTTTGAAAGGACCAACCATGTCTAAGCCCCATACCACAAACGGCCAGGATAACGGAATTGTTTGTAGCTCCTGGGCTGGGATGTGACTCTGCCGAGCGAAGAATTGGCAACCTTCACAAGTTCGTACCACATTGTGTAACATCTTGAAAATCGAAGAAATTAAAATTTGAACGTAAAAGTTGGAACTTACAAAAACTTTTGCTTGTTGCCTTTCTCTCGAGTTTGTTGCTTCTTATTTGCCGACTTAGTTGCATAAGTTTAGTTGTGAACAATTCCTCTCGATGTTTGTGAATGATTTAGATTTTGTTGGGAAGAATATTTCAAATATAGGATTAGGAATTTTTAAAATAAAGTCGGAAGGGGATGCGGATTTATGAAAATACGTATTTAAGAAATAAAATATTAATTGGTGATTATGGAAGATTAATTAGGAAATAAAATAGACAATAAAATATTTTAGGGATTTACATGAAATCTAGGAAAATTGTGGAATTAAAAATAGTGAATTAGGAAATTAGGAAAAAGGGATTTTAATAAATATGAAAAATATATGTGGAAAAATAAAAAGTGGAGAGAAAAAAATTAAAAATATATTTTTAATTAATTTTGGGAATACTATGTATTTTTTGGAAATTTTAGGTGAAGGAAAAAGAAAAAAATTGGAAATTAAAAAGGGAATTGAAAATCGGGAAAATAAAAAGGAGCACTGTTCATTGCTCAAGCACGCGTTCGACGCCGTACCAAGCCTCGGCCGCGCGCCGCCCGCGCGTCGCCGGCCGTACGCGCGCCGCCAGCGCCCGGCCCCGCCGCGCCGCGCGCCCTCGCCGTCACGCGTTCGCCGCCGCGCCGGACCCCGTCCGCGCCTCGCCTCTCTCGCCGCGTGCGCCGCGCGCGCCCGCCCGGCCTCCGCCGCCGCGTGGCGTCCGCTGTACCGACGCGCGCCGGCCCCCCTTCTCTCCCGTTCCCCCTCTTGGCCGCAGCTATAAAAGGGGGCAAAGCCTATCCCCGTTTTTCCGACACCGCCGCCGCCTCTAGCCCCACTTTCTCCCGAGCGCCGTCGCCGCAAAACCGAGCACGCCACCGCCGCCGCAAGCCGCTGCCATCGCCACCGAGTGTCGAAGCCACCGTGAGCCGTCGCCCCTTTCCCTTGCGCTAGCGTCGGCCGCCGCCCCTATTTCCTCGAGCGCCGGTCGAACACCTTGAGGCCGATGAATAGTGCACAGAGAAAAGAAAAAAAAGGGGAAAAAGAAAAATAGAGAAAAATTGCGAAAAATTATGGAAAATTTGGAAAAATATTTTGGAAGGACTTGAGTGAAATTTTGGGCAAAAATAAATTATTTTCTTGTATGTTTTCTCGGTGCAAAACATGAAAATTGAAATCGGACGTTTTTCCGAAATTTCGTTTCGCGTCGTTTTCAAATCCGGATTTCGTTTAACTCTTCCTCGCCATCTAATTATGCTCCTCTTTTGTGCTCAAACCTTCAAAACCTCGAGCACAAATTCCTCCGCTGGTATTTCCAAATATATTTTCTCAAATAATTACGATCGTCGTCTTTGCGAAAACCCTAGGGCATCGACTCGATTCAAAAACTCGGATTTTTCCATAGCAACCCTCGTCCTAACTCAAGTAGAATTTTAGGCTAAACATTTGGAGTCGTTTTCGTGGCTTTTATGGTTCTTTTCGATCTTTAGGATTTTATTGAATTCTAATTGAATTAAATTGATCTTTCGCACGTACGGATAGCACTTGAAGAAGCAGGCATCGACTCCGTTGAAGACCCCACTCAACAAGCGTGAGAGCAAGGCAAGTCATCACACACTTTGAACATGTTGATCCCAATTGCGAAATGATGTTATTTTAAACTTTAAACATGCATGCTATACATAGAAAATTACCTATACTTGTTATGCCATACCTTGTTATCGATTACCTTTAGAATTATTCCTTGTTACCCGCGATGTGATACAACCGGAGAATATCTTTGGAAAACTGCTTAGCCATGCTATACTTAGATTCATGCATACTCATGATTTTATGAAAAGCTTTATGCTTGGGCATCTACCTTAGTGAAGGTAGTTAAGATACGACATGTGGAGACATGAGCGCCACATTGCCATGAGAATGATGAAATGAGATTTGATGAAAATTGAATGTACTAAACAAATGTTTTACACTGGGGCGGCTGGATGACTTGGGTGGATTCCGGAAAAGGCAAGTGCCGACCCTGGTCAATTAAGGACCGAGCCATGAGATAGTCGGGAAACGAGCCAGTACAACCGTACTTCTCGAATGGGTATAGACCTAGCGGAGTAGATAGCCGAGCGGAGGCGGTACCCTGGCATAGTGGTTCTTCTGGATGAGATGAGATTTGAAAGGGATGATGGTAAATTGAAATTTATTATAGCTTGATGAATGAAATCTTCCCTTACCCCGGGTGCGCCAGAACTCCTCTCACTGCTAGAAAATGATGGCTAGAGTGCATGAGGGCTTAAGTTCATGGAGCGGGTACTGCCAAAGTGAGGTTATCGAAAGGCTTTGCTGTGACCGTCTCATGTGTTGGGACGTAGGCTCATTTGTTGGGCTGTAGCGGAGTACGGGTAAAGTGTACATCCACTGCAGTGTGAATGAATTAATCTATTCGAATAGCCGTGCTCGTGGATATTGAGAATCGTGACAAGACTTTCGCTTGGGTAGATTGTAAACTTTAAAATGATGGGATGGGTTTCCATGATGATTCTTAGACACTGGTGGATCAACTTCTCGAGATGCGAGAAGGGGTGTACTCCCTAGAAAACCATGACGAACCGGAGGTGGGAAGCCATCCTTGGAATCACGATGGATGGTAGACAGAACCGTCGCCGACTTAATGAACTATGGAACTAAAACTTGACTTGGCTAGTCGTTAAGCTTGTGAAAAGAGTTGTGAAAATTGGCTTTATGCAAAAGAACACCAGCCATTCCTTGAATGACCCTATCATATGCATCAATTTCGTGTTGGCTTGCTGAGTACGGTTGGTACTCACCCTTGCTATACGCACAAACCTCCAGACGGTGGGAATGAGGACTCGGAGGATCCATATGCCTACTACCAGGAGGGCGAAGAAGCTGATGGCACTTACTAGGTCTTAGTCTCCGGTCGTTGCCTATGGCAATTGACAAGCCGCTTCCTTTATTCCACTGCCTTATCTAATTTCTACTTTTGGATTGTATCTGGGCCATTAGGTCCTACGTGATGGACATTGCCTTCGGGCCTATTATTGTAATAATTTTGGTGTAAGACTATTCGTGCATTTGCACTGATTATTCAGTACTGTATTTCGTGGGTACCAAACTACTCGATCTAGGGAAATGGTACTATGAACACGAAAGATTCCCGTTCCAAAAACGGGGGTCCACAGAGCTGGTATCAGAGCAATGCGACTGTAGGATAAGACCAACTGGCGCCCTACCCCTGACTAGTTGGCTAAAGGGAAGTATCCCTACGTAGGATCATTTCGCAAACTATTACTTATTTAAAAAAAGACAAACATACTTTTCTATACCTTTATCTCCATTTCTTTTACCCAAATGGTTTTGATGTTATCTCTCTCTGACCCTAAGTTGCTTTCAAAGGCAGATGTCGGACCATGTCGGAGTTTGGGAAATCACCGTTCCACGGGATGAAGGATTCGTGGTGCAACTCCAGTCATTGCTGTGGTGTCTAAGGTATCCAGAGGCACCCACTTACCAGATCAGGAGGCATGGCACCGAAGGATATCCGGTATGGGAAGCAGCAGTTTTAGTTGAGGCCCGCATGGGGAGTGAGACACCTTATTGCTTCCACACCCGTTACCACCGAGATCTAGTAGAAGCAGCTATTCAAGACGCGGCCTGTGAAGCGTTCCTCCGCCTCAACGCTATTCACCGTGTTGAGCTCACCGTGACTGAGTTTGTGCACCACCCCTATCGCGAGGAAGGCAATCCGGTCTGCACCGTGGAAGCCACCCCCTGCTGCTATAATCCTATGGTCACCCGTCTATCCCGCTGGGCAGAAACAGCGGATGACTGCAATGAAGAAGCTTTGCTCGAAATCGACGACCAGCAGCGACGCCTCAATGATCAGGTCGAGGAACACCAGAACTGCGGGGATCAGATCAACTTGCTGCAGACCCAGCTACAGGCCAACGGTACCTAGTACGAGCAACTCTCTTACCGTTACATGGCCCATGGAGAAGCCCTGGTGGAGCTGGAAGAGCAGCTCAGGAAGAGCAAACAATAGGTCAACCAGCTGGAAGAACAACTTCGCTCCCACCCTGTCCCTGCTGCAGGTACTTCCACCGAAGTTGTACCAACACCTCCTTCCCCGGTGCCCGACCACTACTACCTCATGACTCCAGCATGTCTGAACACTTTTCAAGCCATGATGGAGCAGACCTTTATGTTGAGCACAGAGTCGGCACCATACTTGATAGACCCCACTGCTGCTACCTCAATGGAACCTACCTCGAACTCCATGGCTGTACTATCTGAGCCTGGTTCGGGAGAAGAGAACCCCATCTAGATCAGTACCGACTCCGAGTCCGAGATAGAGCCTATGGAAATCAAGTGGGAGTCCAGTGATACTGATCCAGCAGAGGAGGCAGCTCCTACTTGTCGCCTGACTCACACTGGAGGTCCCCTCACCCGCAAGACTGCTTGGAAGAGTACCCGACCACCAAGCAGGAAGATCAAGCATGACTCCGAGGCTACTACCTCTGAGCCTTGGGAGCTTCGATTTGCTTCAGCTAGGGATCACCCCCTTCCTGCACCTGGTTCCTGCGGTTGGTTGGATGACTAGGCGAGAGGACCGCCTCAACTTGACCTTGCTTGGATGGTTCTTTTGGCAGCAAGAATCACACCCTTCCCTAGTAGCCAATGGCGGTAGTACGATGTAGCTTTCGCATTATGTCATGTGGGACTGTGTATGTGCAGTCCATTGTATCACCTTTAATGTGATCGCTATGGACCCATGTTTTATGACATATTATTAATGAGTTTATTCCACCATGCTTGCTCTGTTCAAAGATCATTTAAAAACAACTTGAAGAGAAATCACCTAGAAACCATGACCTTAGTGGATCCAATCTCTTAACTCATCTACCTCCTTCAGATGGTGCATCGTCGCAGAGCTGCAACATCCAACGAGAACCCATCGGAGCCTAATCCCTCCACCCTGGCGGAGGTTATGGCTTTGCAAACCCAGTTGCTTCAAGCTATCGCCAACAACCAAGGGAATCGCGGAGGATCAAGCTTGGGAGAGTTTATGCAAGCTAAGCCGCCTACATTCTCCACGGCCGACGAACCAATGGATGCCAAAGACTGGTTAAGAGTAATAGAAAAGAAATTGACCCTCGTCAGGGTATGAGAAACCGACAGAGTTATCTTTGCCACCAATCAATTGGAAGGCCCCGCAAGTGATTGGTGGGACACCTACAAAGAGACACGGGCAGAAGACGCCGAAGAACCAACCTGGGAAGAGTTCATAGCCGCCTTTCGTGAAAATTTCGTACCAGCCGCTGTCATGAGAATGAAGAAGAACGAATTCCGAAGGTTGCACCAAGGCAGCACCACAGTACAGGAATACCTGAACAAGTTCACGCAACTCGCTCGATATGCCACCGGTGACCTGGCAAACGACGAGGAGAAAATCGATAAATTTATCGAAGGATTGAGCGATGAGCTGAGAGGGCCAATGATCGGCCAAGATCACGTCAGCTTCCAAAGCCTTATCAACAAGGTGGTACGATTGGAACATGACCAGAAGATGGTGGAAAACAACCGCAAGAGGAGGCTTGCTATGGCCCGCCCACTTCAGGGAGCGCCTCAGCGTCCTAAGGGAGCCACCCCGACCGGATAGAAGCCAACCGTCATGGCGACCAGTCGTTCCCCTGCACCCGACCACGTCAGCAGGCCGGCTACACCCCAGTTCCGTACCCTGACACCAACTCTAGCCGCTCCAGGAAGGAGAAATGTGAATTGCTTCAACTGTGGAGAGTTTGGGCACTGCTCCAACAGCTGACCCAAGCCACGCAACACTCCCGTGCGTACCGGCGCCAATGCAACGGCTGTGCGAGGAACCACTACGCCTGCTGTGGGACGCAGTCTGTTTAGGACTCCGCAACCCAATGAGACTGCCACCGGATTCCGGCATGGACAAGTGAATCATGTGTGTGCTGAAGAAGCGCAGGAGGATCAAAACGTGCTGATGGGTATGTTCTCTATCAACTCTACCCCAGTTAAAGTCTTATTTGATTCCGGAGCATTGCATTCATTCGTATCTTCACAAGTAAGCAAACAACACCACCTACACCAGGTAGAACTTAAGAGACCCATGTTGGTACACTCGCCTGGGGGAAACATAACCGTACCCCATGCTTGCATCAATGTGCCCATACGGATTAGAGACATGGTATTCCTTTCAAACCTTATGGTACTATCACCCCAAACTATTGATATCATACTTGGAATGGATTGGTTGACTAAGAACAATGGAGTCATAAACTGTAGCCGAAGGGAAGTCACAGTATCCACCCCATGGGGATCACCAATGAACATAACCATGGACCAAAACCCGATGCTATGTGAGCAAGCTACGGGAGTATTCACCATGCTACCTTTGAGCGGGATGCCAGTAGTGCAAGAATACCCGGACGTATTCCCTGAGGAATTGCCCGGAATGCCCCCTGATCGTGACATAGAATTTATCATCGACCTAATGCCTGGTACTGCCCCCATATCCAAGAGACCTTACCGGATGCCGCTAACGAACTAGAAGAACTCAAGAAGCAAATCAGAGAACTACAGGAAAAAGGATTTGTACGCCCTAGTTCTTCTCCCTGGGGAGCCCCAGTACTCTTCGTCAAAAAGAAGGGTGGAAGTATGAGAATGTGTGTGGACTACCGATCGTTGAATGAAGTGACCATCAAAAACAAGTACCCACTACCTCGAATTGATGACTTGTTTGATCAACTTAAGGGTGCACAAGTGTTCTCGAAGATTGATCTTCGGTTAGGGTACCATCAGCTAAAGATTAGAGCCGGAGATATTCCCAAAACAGCATTCTCTACGCGTTATGGCTTGTACGAGTTCACCGTAATGTCTTTTGGGTTGACCAATGCCCCGGCGTATTTCATGAATCTGATGAACAAAGTATTCATGGAATATCTGGATAAATTCGTGGTGGTATTCATCGACGATATACTTATCTACTCCAAAGACGATGAGGAACATGCAGAGCACCTACGACTGGTACTGGAGAAGCTGCGAGAGCACCAGTTGTATGCGAAATTTAGTAAATGCGAGTTCTGGCTTAAGGAAGTCGCTTTTCTTGGCCATGTAGTCTCAGCCGGAGGAGTAGTAGTAGACCCTGCCAAGGTCGAAGCTGTTACAGAATGGAAGGCACCCATGTCAGTGACGGAGGTTCGGAGTTTCTTGGGATTGGCCGGATATTACCGGAGGTTCATTGAAGGGTTTTCCACAATAGCCCGACCCATGACTCAACTTCTGAAGAAAGAGAAGAAATTCGTATGGAACAAGAAGTATCAGGAAGCCTTTGACCAAGTAAAAGAAAAGTTAACCACTGCCCCAATCTTAACCCTACCTGACAATCGGAAGGATTTCGTGATGTACTATGATGCGTCTCGACAAGAACTAGGAGGCGTATTAATGCAGGATGGAAAGGTCGTAGCATATGCCTCGAGACAGTTATGACCCCACGAGGAAAACTACCCACACACGACTTGGAATTAGCAGCAGTTGTTCATGCATTAAAAATCTAGAGGCACTATCTGATCGGGAACCACTGTGATGTATATACTGATCACAAGAGCCTGAAATACTTCTTTACTCAATCCGATCTCAATTGCGTCAGAGACGGTGGTTGGAATTGATCAAGGACTACGATTTAGGAATCCATTACCACCCCGGTAAGGCGAATGTCGTGGCCAATGCGCTAAGCCGTAAAGCCCAATGCAACCATATGAGACTGGAAGGCGTGGCCAGTGAGCTCAAAGAAGAGATGGCTCGACTTAACCTGCACCTGATTCCTCACGGAGAAGTGAACTCACTAGAAATCCAACCCCTTCTGAGGACTCAAATAGAAGAAGCTCAAAAGGATAATGAAGAAACACAAGCAATCAAAGAGCGCATGGCCGCTGGGCACGCGAAGGAATTCTCGGTAGATGACAAGGAAACCCTGTGGTATAAGAAAAGAATCTGTGTGCCTGAACAAGGTGATTTCAGAGGATTGATTCTAAAAGAAGCACACGAATCAGCCTATTCGTTACATCCGGGGAGCACGAAGATGTACCAGGATTTGAAAGGGGAATACTGGTGGCCCAATATGAAGAGAGACGTAGCCGAATACATGGCCGTATGCGACGTATGCCAAAGGGTAAAAGCCGAGCATCAATGACCGGCAGGGTTGTTGCAGCCACTTAAGATTCCCGAGTGGAAATGGGATGAGATAGGCATGGATTTCATCGTTGGACTACCCAAAACGACAGCCGGATATGATTCCATTTGGGTAATAGTAGATCGGCTCACCAAGACCGCCAGATTTATCCCCGTAAAGACTAACTACAATAGCGCCAAGCAAGCAGAGCTATACATGAGTAGGATTGTGTGTCTTCACGGTGTACCAAAAAGAATTATATCGGATCGCGGTACCCAATTCACGTCCCATTTCTGGAGCAAAGTTCATGAGGCACTCGGAAGTCACCTTGCCTTCAGTACCGCCTACCACCCACAGACCGACGGGCAGACCGAAAGGACAAATCAAGTGCTTGAGGATATGTTGCGAGCCTGTGTGTTGGATTTCACCAAGGATTGGGAGAAATGTTTACCGTACGCCGAGTTCTCCTACAACAACAGCTACCAAGCCAGTCTGAAGATGTCACCAAACGAAGCCCTATTTTGTCGCCGATGCCGAACCCCATTGATGTGGTCAGAAACAGGTGAACGAGCCGTGTTTGGGCCATACATAATCAAAGAGGCCGAGGAAAAGGTCCGCCTGATCCGGGACCGATTAAAAGCGGCCCAATCGCGACAGAAGAGCTACGCAGATACTCGTCGAAGGGACTTAGAGTTCAATATAGGCGACTATGTGTATCTAAAGGTCTCACCACTACAAGGTACTCAGAGGTTCAAGGTCAAAGGGAAACTTGCGCCAAGATACGTGGGCCCATTCCTGATAAGCGCAAAAAGAGGTGAAGTGGGCTACCAGCTAGAGTTACCCGAGAACATCTCCGATGTCCACCCAGTGTTCCATGTGTCCCAGTTGAAGAAATCCTGCGGGTGCTAGAAGAGCAAGCTCCTTTGGAAACCCTCCTGTCGAAACTTGGTTTCGGCAATATATTTTCTGGGGTCGCAGTCGAGATCGCCAAGCCCGATGGGTTAGAAGAAGAAGAAGATTTAGACAGGTTCAGGCCCTCTCGGGAGGTAATACCCTATTCCTGTTTCGGTGGATTCGATCCGCCGAGTGTCTTTATTGATCTTATAGATTCGTATCTCAGATCTAGTGTTGGATATCCCTCAAGGGACGCCCCTTACCACCCTTATATAGTCTTGGGGGGAGGGTTTACAAATCGGAAACCCTATCTTATTCTAAGTTGGTTTCCTCAATCTTACCAAACCGTGACTATAGGCCGATTGCCTTATCTCTATCGGCAACCGTAACACCCAAGTCAAGTTCGGCTTACAGATATAGTAGGCGTAATCTATCCCTACCTCCAGTCGGATAAGCTTGCCATGTAGATACCCGATTGCCACAATCTCCACAGTAGCCCCCGAGTCCTTTTCAGTCGACGAGACAACTCAGCTTCAAACCAAAGCAGCACTCAGTCAAAAAATCTCTTTGACCGAGTGCTTTTGGCGCCGAGTGATCTCATCATCTCTGCTTGAATCTTCCCGAGTGGCTCCAAAGACTGTGAAGGGCTGAAAAAATTTCTTAAAAATAAATATCTAGGTGCATCTCCTGATGCACCTAATTAGGTGTAGCCCCCGACTATGTGGTTAGTCAAAAATAGACTAAGCATATAGTCAAGAACCATACAAAAAATTATTCTCATATAGATGCCTAGCTCATGCTAAAGCAATCATAGAAATCTCATTACTCGGTAAGTTCATACTCGTCCGAGTGAGTTTGTCCGAGTTATCTCAGAACAAACAATTCAATCAACCCTCATGGGAAAAAAGCACTCGGTAAGCTCTTGCTTATCCGAGTGGATTCGCCCGAGTAATCCCAGAATAAATATTTCATTCATCCCTCATGGGAAAACAAGTTCTTTTAATCATATGAAAAATATGACCAAGTTATCAAATAGCTCATGCCATAATACTGGTCTCAATCTTATAAAGATCTTCACCAAGGTGGAAAACAAACAGCATTGGTAAGATTACCCGACCATATGCCAAAAAACCAAACAGCCCTTGTTCACCAAGGTAGCTATAAAAACTCAGCTGTTGGTCACCTTCCAAATTGCATCGTGCCAGCTTCTCATGAAGTCAAGCAAACCGCGGTATGGAAGGGTCTTTAAAGGTATAGGGTACTCGGACACGCGCATATTGCCAGGGCAAATCTGCTTAAGCTCATCCGCTTAAGTCCTTAAGGACACGTATCGGACCACACCTTAGCTGGGCCGTAGATTTTCTTATGGGCTCGGCCCACTCACCAGAAAACCTAGCGCAACCCTCAAATCTTTCTATAAAGATGCGAGGTCGTCCCCGCCTCTTTGTCTTCCAAACGATTCCCCTTTTCGCGGCACTGTTCAATAGTTCACCACGGAGAACCCTAAACTCGCGCGCTCCCAAATCCATCCATCTAAGAGCTCGCTTTCTGCAACAACCAGCTTCCACAGCCATATCTCCCACGTTCCATCGCCAAAGATCCAACTTTTTCTGGCCAGATCCACTTCCCATCAACCCATTCTCATGGCGGAAGAGAAGAGGATTTCGTTCGACCAATGGGCCACCTCGGATGTGAGGGAATACACCCTCAAGGAGATGGTGAAGCACGGCGTGCTTCCGCCAAAGGAACTTGTGGGATGGCGCCCGGCGGCGGGGGAGGACTTCCCGACCCCAAACACCGGTGAGCTCGTTGTCTTCACTTCCTTTTTCTATTGCGGGTTCAGCCTTCCCACCTCCGAGTTCTTTCGGGGGCTTCTGGACTACTATGGGCTTCACCTCTACCATCTGAACCCCAACTCAATGCTTCACATAGCACTCTTCATTCATGTGTGTGAAGCCTTTCTTGGCATTCTTCCTCACTTCAATCTCTTCCGTCGTATGTTCTATCTGAAACCCCATCCGAACAAGGACCAACCTTGCGTCGTTGGTGGGGCAGGCTTCCAGCTTCGCGGATCTCTCCGCAAAGACTACTTTTCTCTCCCTTTGAAATCTTCCAACAAGGGCTGGCACGCGGGCTGGTTCTACATTAGCAATCTCGAACCCAGTCTGCCCGCCTTTGTCGGTCTTCCTCCTGTCCCCAAGCCATCTTGGAGCACCGTCCCGGTAGCCCAAGACTGGGACGAAGCCAATGATCTGCTCGCGAAGATCCTGGCGATGAAGAAGAGGGGTCTTCGTGGGGAACAAATCACTCGGCACTTCATCAGGTGCCGACAGGTGCCAATCAAGGAGCGGTCGAAGCCGGCCTTCGAGTATGAAGGCGGGACGGACCCCAATCGGGAAGACCCAGATCCACTCACATACGAGATCCTGAAGATTCGGATGTACAAACTCTTCTCGTCCGGGATCGCAGTTGAGCGGGCCCTCATACTGCCAGTCCTTCCCTTCAGCATTCATCGACCTCCTCCTCCGGTAAGCCGACTGGTTACTTTATAGTATCTTTCAATTTTGACATCTTGTCTCTTAATGTTGCACTTTCTTTCTTCTGCAGGAAAACGCCTCTATCACCTCCAAGCCATACAAGGTGGCTCATGATGACGCGCCGCGTCGCCCCGCCAAGAAGCCGACCGACGGGATCAAGGTCCAGAGCGACCCAGTCGGGAAGCGAGCGGCGCCGAGTGAAGACTCGAACAAGCGTGCAAGCAAGAGGAGGCTGATCATAGAGGATTCGGATGACGACGTCCCGGCTCCTCTAGTCGAGACCCCGCCTCTAAGGCGATCGCCGCAGACAGCACCGAAGATCCGCCGGTCATCCAGGTATGCTCTGAAACCAAAGTCTGAACTCTTTCGCGGAAAACTTTTCTTTATCTTTGCTGTATTCACTTTCGCAGGAGGCCCCAGGACATAGATCCTGCCGGAGGGGGTGAAGGGCCGACTCCGGCCGCTGCTCCCGAAGTGTCAAGGCCAGTAGAGCAAAAACCCCGGAGCCCGCAACCGAGTGTGAGCGTTCCGGAGAAACAACCTTCGCCTCCGAAGGAGGACGCCCCTAGGAAGGAGCCCCCGACGGCCAGTCGAGATATTCCGACTGAAAACCAGTCATCGGCCAGGGAACCCGAGGCTGCGGCTCAAGTACCCCCGACTGGGGGTCACTCGGCGCAGAGCCCGAAGAAGAAGACCAGCCCGGCCGCTCCACCTAGGCAGGCAGCTACCAAAACCGGTGAGGCCTGCTTCGAAGCATCCTTTCGCTCTTTCAACTTTGAATCTTTCATGTCTTCATTTATCTTTCTTGCTTGCCAGCCACGGTAGAAGAGATCCCCAGGTTGCAGTTCTCTGAGACCTGGGTTCCCCCGATCAGGATCGAGTGGCGGGACTCGGAAGGCGAGAGACAGGGCATCATCCTAGACCGGCAAGCTGAAAAGGATGAAAGGGATGCCCTGGTCGAGAGCCTGAATGAGGCGACCCGACTGCTCAACGTAAGCCTTTGTCTTTCTCTTTGGTTATACCATCGTTATCTTTCAGTCGATCACTCCTCTGCTTTCGCATGCAGAAAGAGTATTGCCGCTCAATGGCAAAATCTGAAGTGTTGGAGAAGCTGGTTCCCCACTTAAACTCTTTGGAGGACGTTCAGCGACAGCTGAAGGCCACTCGGGAGGAGGCCGCATCAAGGGAAGCGGCTTTAAGGAGGGAGATCGCAGAGCTTCGAGAAGCGAACCTCGACCTCCGCGGATCAATTGGGAGTAAGCCCGCCTCTCCCAGCTTCATTATGATTCTCATGTTGACCTTGACTACGATGATCTTCTTTCGTTGTAGAAAATTCTTCGGAGGTCCACTCGCTTCAAGTCCAGTGGAAGCGGTCAGCCTTGACAAGGCCGAGATGGAGGCCGAGTTTGAAGGTAATCTTCTTTGAAGTCGGATTCCGTGTGCTGCTTTATATCCGGGTGCTTTAAATGATCTGGGACTTTTTGGCAGCTTATAAGATGAAGACCCGAGCCCAATACGACGTCTTGCTTGGGCGGATCAAATCCAGCGACGAGATACGGGAAGAGGTTGCCAACGCCGCCACGCTGATCTTGGTGTCCTTGTTCGATCAAGGAGTTGGGGCCAGCTTACTGGAGCCACTCGAGATCTTCGACAAGCTTCGGCTGGCTCCCGAACGATACCTGAAGAATATCACCGAAGCGGCCAGCATGGGGGCTAGTCTGGCTCTTGCTCAGACCAAGTCCCTTTACCCCCGAGTGGATATCCATTCAGTCGGGGAGGGCTTCGCTGACGGAACAACGGACGAGCAGGCTTTAGACATGCTGAGTGAGGCGCAAGAGGCGGCGAAGAAGATATCTCTTGATGTAGTAAACAACTTCAAGATCTGATTTGTATTCTGACTTTGCTTTGTAAATGTCATGTAACCGTAATACTTTGATGTAGAACTTTGTGACGCTTTTAGTTTATTTATGTCAATGCCTTGGTTCGAGCTTTTGCGTGAAATTTCTTAAGTAGCTTTCGTCTGGCCGTCATCAAGCCTAGGCTCGATTAAGTCATCGGAAAACTCTCAGTCCTTAGACGCTGAGCTCGAGTCAAAGGACATTAAACAATGATAAACCAAATTATGCACAAAAGTTGACGAGAAAAGTTGATGAGGGAAACTTGAGCTTTATTGACATGTGTACAGCCCCCGACTGCTAGCTCAAGAAGTCATCTTGCTTGAGGTTGGCAGTCAAGGAAAACAGGAGGCCTTAGCCAAATTAGGCATAAAATCGCCGAAGATGTTCGATGTTCCAGGAGTTCTCCACCATAGACCCGTCTTCACGCTTTAGCCGGTATGCACCTGGCCGAGTTACTTCAGCGATTATGTACGGTCCTTCCCATAGGGGAGATAACTTGTGTCGGTCTTTGGTGGTCTGGATCTTGCGTAGGACCAGGTCGCCAACAATGAAAGCTCGTGCTCGCACGTTGCGACTGTGGTATCTTTCGAGCCCTTGAAGGTATTTGGCCGATCGGATGAGAGCGCCTCACGGGCCTCTTCCAATCGGGTGAGGTCATCCACTCGGTCGGGGTCGTAGCGTTCATCGTTGAAGCTGCGGACCGGAGGGACTCATACTCCATCTCGTTTGGCAACATGGCTTCGCGCCATAGACCAAAAAGAAAGGAGTTTGGCCGGTGGCCCGACTGGGTGTGGTTCGCAGCGACCATAGAACCGAGGGAAGTTCTTGGACCCATTTGCCAGCGTAAGGGCTTAGTCGGTCGAAAACGCGAGCCTTGATGCCTTGAAGGACCATGCCGTTGGCCCGCTCGACTTGCCCGTTGCTTTTAGGGTGAGCTACTGATGCATAGCAGATCTTGATTCCGAAGTCTTCGCAGAATTTCTTGAAGATGCCTCCTTTGAATTGAGTCCCATTATCAGTTATGATTCTGTTTGGGACACCGAAGCGGTGCACGATGTTGAGGAAAAAGTCTCGTGCTTTGTCGGCAGTGATTGTGGCGACCGGCTTGGCTTCAATCCACTTGGAGAACTTGTCGATTGCGACGAAGAGGTGTGTGAAACCTCTTGGAGC
Source organism: Oryza australiensis (assembly GCA_019925245.2). Classification (NCBI taxonomy): domain Eukaryota; kingdom Viridiplantae; phylum Streptophyta; class Magnoliopsida; order Poales; family Poaceae; genus Oryza; species Oryza australiensis. The sequence continues at coordinate 1,828,261 of JAIFGZ020000516.1, forward strand.
CTTCTTGAAAGGGCCAACCATGTCCAGCCCCCATACCGCGAACGGCCAGGAAAGTGGGATTGTTTGAAGCTCTGGCGGGACATGGCTTTGTCGGGCGAAAAACTGGCAGCCTTTGCAGGTTCTTACAACTTTATCCGCGTCGGAGACCGCGGTAAGCCAGAAGAATCCTTGCCTGTAAGCTTTGCCGACCAGAGTGCGTGCCGCCGCGTGGCTTCCGCATATGCCCGAGTGGATATCTTGGAGTAATTGTTTCCCTTCTTCGGGTGTGATGCACCTCATTAGAATTCGGAGGGGCTTCTCTTGTATAGATCGGAGTCGACCATGACGTACGCTTGGCAACGACGCCGGACGCGTTCTGCTTCATCCCGGTCATCCGGCAGCTCTTGCTGGGTTAAGAATTTGATAAGCGGCGTCCTCCAGTCGGTATCGATCATGGCGACTTCGTTCGTGGTTTGTTCGGTGAGAGTTGTCTTCGCCGTGATGGTTGGTTCGTAGAGATGTTCGACAAAGACGTCTGTAGGGGCGGCTTCGTGCTTGGATCCGAACTGTGCCAGCTCATCGGCTGCTTCGTTGTTATGTCTCAGGACATGTGAAAGTTCGAGCCCGTCAAACTTGTCTTCAAGCTTGCGGACCTCTTGCCGGTAGGCCTCCATTGTGTCGTTTAGGTAGGACCAATCCTTCATAACTTGATTGATGACCAGCTGGGAGTCGCCTTTCACGATAAGCCGACGTATCCCGAGTGAAACTACAAGCCGCAGTCCATGTAGAAGAGCTTCGTACTCGGCGACGTTGTGTGAGGCGGAGAAGTGGAGGTGAAGGACATATCTTAGCCTTTCCCCAGTCGGGGAGATCAGCACGACTCCTGCTCCCAAGCCGGTGATCCTCTTGGATCCGTCGAAGTGCATGGTCCAGTGTTGGAGGTCTTCCCGAGGCACGTTTTCTTGCTGTTCAGTCCACTCGGCCAGGAAGTCCGCCAAGGCTTGTGACTTAATGGACGTCCTTGGCTTAAAAGTCAAGTCCAACGGCATCAGTTCTAGGGCCCACTTGGCGATACGCCCGGTTGCCTCGCGGTTGTGGATGACGTCGCCGAGTGGGAAAGAGGTGATGACGGTGACCGAGTGACCCTGAAAGTAGTGTGCCAATTTCCTCGCGGTTATTAGAACACCATAAAGCAATTTTTGTACCTGAGGGTAGCGGATTTTGGCTCCTGCCAATACTTCGCTAACAAAGTAAATTGGCCTTTGAATCTTCTGGGCCCGTCCTTCTTCTTCGCGTTCAACCACAAGGACCGTACTAACCACTTGGTGAGTGGCTGAGACGTACAGCAACAGGGGTTCCTGGGGCTGAGGCGAAGCCAGGACGGGTGGCGTGGTAAGGAATTCTTTGAATTCTTCAAAGGCTTTGTTGGCTTCCGCGGTCCACTGGAAGTCGTCTGTCTTCTTTAGCAGTCTGAAGAAGGGCATGCCTCGTTCGCCGAGTCGGGATATGAAACGGCTTAGAGCCGCCATGCAGCCGGTGAGCTTTTGGACGTCTTTCTGATTACTCGGGGGCTTCATGTTTAAGATAGCGTTGATCTTCTCTGGATTTGCTTCAATGCCGCGATGTGACACCATAAAGCCGAGTAGCTTGCCTGATGGGACGCCGAAGGTGCACTTCTCCGGGTTTAACTTCATTCTGAAGGCCCGGATGTTTGCGAAGGTTTCCTCTAAGTCGGCGATCAGGTCTTCTTTCTGCTTGGTCTTGATGACAACATCGTCGACATAAGCTTCAACGTTTTTGCCGATCTGCGTCTGGAAGCATCTTTGGATCATGCGTTGGTATGTGGCTCCGGCGTTCTTCAGGCCGAAAGGCATGGTGATGTAGCGAGAGGCCCCGAACGGCGTGATGAAAGATGTCTTCAAGCGTCGGATTCTTTCAAGCCGATCGGTGATAGCCCGAGTAACAATCCAAGAAACTCAGGAGTTCGCAGCCGGCTGTTGAGTCAACGACTTGGTCGATGCGAGGCAGCCCGAACGGATCTTTGGGGCAGGCTTTGTTGAGGTCGGTGTAGTCAACGCACATGCGCCATTGCCCCGTTTTCTTGCGGACCAAGACTGGGTTGGTTAGCCAGTCGGGATGGAGGACTTCTTTAATGAAGCCGGCAGCCAAGAGCTTTGCAAGTTCTTCTTTGATCGCGTCTTTTCGATCTTGTGCGAACCTGCGTAATTGTTGTTTTATCGGTTTGGCGTCATCTTTGACGTGCAAAGAGTGCTCGATCACCTCCCTAGGAATTCCAGGCATATCAGATGGTTTCCAAGCAAAAACATCTTTATTATTTTGAAGGAAGGTGACGAGCGCGCTTTCCTATTTGGGATCTAGGTCGGCGCCGATTACAGCAGTTTTGGAGGGATCAGACGAATCAAGGGAGATCTTCTTGGTCTTGGCGTCGCCGGATCCTGATTTGGCTATCTTCTTCGCGGGACTTCGCCCCTGCCGAAGTCGATGCCCAATCGGACTTCTTGTTGGCCGCGTAATCTCTCGCGAGATTGGGCCATGTCGCAGCTCTCTTTATCGCAGGTGAAGGCTTGCTTCACATCGCTGCGAAGAGTGATGACGCCGTTGGGACCCGGCATCTTCATGCAAAGGTAGGTGTAGTGAGGGATCGCCATGAACTTGGCGAGCGCGCAGCCTTCCGATGATGGCGTGATACGGCTGTTAAGTCGGCCACCTCAAAGGTGACGTTCTCCGTTCGGAAGTTCTCTCGGGCTCCGAAGGTGACTGGAGGAGATATGCCCAGTGGTGTTGAAGATAACCACGGGATAACTCCGTGGAAGGAGCTGAGCTTGCTTTTAGTTCGGCCCTTGGGATCTGCATCTCATCCATGGTCTTGGCAAACAGGATGTTGAGGGCGCTGCCCCCATCGATGAGGACGCGCTTTAGCCTGATGTTGCGGACCACGGGGTCCAGGACGAGTGGATAGCGTCCCGGTGGATCACTCGGTCGGGATGATCCGAGCGGTCAAAAGTGATGGCCACTTCCGACCATCGCAGATGCGAGGACTTCGGGTTGAGCCGCATTGACCTCCGGTCGGTTAGCTTCGTTTCCTCTTGGACTCATAGGCTAGCGGGCCTCCAAAGATGTGGTTGAGCTCCCCCACGGGTCTTGAAACGGCTCGGCATTTTCAGCCGCGTTGTTCTTTTTGGCGCGCACGGGCCAGCCTCGTCGCGGCTTCTTGTTGTCTTGCGCGCTCGCACGCTCGCGAACGCTTGTAAATAAAGCGAGTCCTTCGCCGCGTGCTTATGATTCGGATGGTGGGTGCCGGGCGTTCATGATGGCATCATAGGCGGCGACTCTGGGACGGCGTTGAGTATTGGAGGTTGCGGCGACTAGGTCTTCAGATCGGCGCTTGCGATCTTTCTGGCATTGGTTGCCGTTATTGCCGCCATCCTTCTTAGGATTTCGACTTCCTCCTGCTTGCTTGTCCTCCCTTCTGTCGGGCCGGTCTTGGCAGGCGGATTTAATGGCGTCATTTGATTTGGCGTATGAGTTCGCCGTTTCAAACATCTGCTTCACCGTCTTCGGTTGTTTGCGCCCGAACTTGCCGATAAGCAGCTCATCACGGACTTCCTTCTGGAAGGCGGCGATGATGATGTCATCGGTGATGTTCGGGATCTTGTTGCGCTTCTCGGAGAAACGACGAATATAATCCTTCAGGGGCTCGTCTGGCTTCTGGATGACGTTGTAAAGGTCGAAGTGTGTGCCGGGCCTCTCGAAGGTGCCTTGGAAGTTGGCGATGAAGTGGTCCTCGGCTCGCTCCACGAGCCGATTGAGCTTCTTGGCAGGCTCGTGAGCCAATTTTCGGCCGAGTTTGCGAGGGCCACGGGCGAGTAATTGGCCATGGCTTTATTGTCGCCACTGCAGCTCGGATGGCAAGTGTATATACAGTTAACCAAGATTCAAGATCGGTCTTGCCATCGTACCTTTCAATCCCCGTAGGCTTAAAGCCACTCGGCCAATGCACTCGGCGGAGCTCCCGAGTGAAGGCCGGTACTCCATCGTCGCCGCTATCGGGTGATCCCCTTCGATCTTCCCGAGTGCGTCGGTCGCGCTCCTGGTAGCGGTGATCGAGGACTTCCGCGAGATCACTCGGCGGGGTCTTCGGTTGGCTGGTTGGGTAGCTGGGCTGTTGCGGCGGACTCGGTGGTGGACGAGTGGACGTCCGTGTCGTTTGTCGCGGGAGTCGGCCGTTCGCTCTTGGTACCTCGGCGTGGACTCGCGAGGTGGGTCTCTTGGCCTGGTTGACGACCGAGCCGGCTCGGGCCTCCTGTAGTCTCCTGACTTTAGAGGCGGAAGCCGGCTTTTGTCTAGCGTTTCGGCCACGGATTCAGTCGGCCTTCGTGCCGAAGTGGTGGGATGGCCGTTAGCCGTGGCAGCGACGATGGTCTTGATCTTATCCAGTATAGGAGTCACGTTGGCCGGAGCCGTCTCCATGACGGTGTCCAAGAGCGTGAGTGCGGCGACGGCGTTCGCGGTGGCGTCGGAAGATGTTGGTGTTGCGAACCCGTGTTTGGAGGATGGCCTCCTCGGGCGGATCGTCCGCACGTAGATCCTGCTTCCTTTTGTCGGCCTCGTCCTTGCGTTGTCTCTCTTCCTCTGTCTTGCGCTCAAGCTCCACCTTGGCTCGCTCTTCTTCGGCGATCCTTGGCCATAGCTGAGTCAGACTCATCTGGCTCGGCCATGAGGACGTCGAAGCACTTCGGCTCACAGTCCATATGACAGTCGGAGTTGTCGGCCTCGTCAGAAGGGATGCCGTAGAGGTTGTCGAAGCTGGCAGAGCTGAGGTATCCATTGAGCTCCGCAGATGAGCAGGAGCCGAACGATGGGAGGATGACAGCGACCTCCCTTGATCCTGGGAAACCCAGATCTGGATCGTTCCAGTCCGAGTCAGAGCTTGGGGGATTAGGCTCCTCCGAGTGGATTGCCGCCAACTCGGGGGAGAAAAGTTGACTGTAGATCTTGGCGGCGTTTGGTAGCCCAAACGGCACCGAGAGGTCTTCAGCTGAGTAGATTGCTTCCGTCGGGGAGGCGAGAAGATTGGCGCAGATCTCGGCGGTATTCGGTAATCCGAATGGTGCCGAGTGAAGTCCGTCGTCGGAGAAGGTGGATCGCATCTTGGTCTTCAAGATGTTGTCGAAGATCTCGGCGCTGTTGGGGAGCCCGAACGGCGCCGAGTGGGTCTTTCCCTCCGACTGGTTCGAATCCGAGTCGAAGGAGGAGTCGTCGACGAAGTTGGCGGCGAAGTCGCCGAGTCTTGAAGGAGATCCCATCACGCTTGTCGGCGAGGTTGTTGAAGAAGTCTCGACGCGCGGTCCCCTACCTGGCGCGCCAACTGTCGAAACTTGGTTTCGGCAATATATTTTCTGGGGTCGCAGTCAAGATCGCCAAGCCCGATGGGTTAGAAGAAGAAGAAGATTTAGACAGGTTCAGGCCCTCTCGGGAGGTAATACCCTACTCCTGTTTCGGTGGATTCGATCCGCCGAGTGTCTTTATTGATCTTATAGATTCGTATCTCAGATCTAGTGTTGGATATCCCTCAAGGGACGCCCCTTACCCCCCTTATATAGTCTTGGGGGGAGGGTTTACAAATCGGAAACCCTATCTTATTCTAAGTTGGTTTCCTCAATCTTACCAAACCGTGACTATAGGCCGATTGCCTTATCTCTATCGGCAACCGTAACACCCAAGTCAAGTTCGGCATACAGATATAGCAGGCGTAATCTATCCCTACCTCCAGTCGGATAAGCTTGCCATGTAGATACCCGATTGCCACAATCTCCACACCTCCATATCAACAGTGATCTCACATACCCGGAACATCCAATAAAGATACTAGACGAGGCAGAAAAGAGGACACGAACCAAATCATGGCGCATGTACAAAGTGCAATGGAGCAATCACACTGAAGAAGAGGCCACCTGGGAAAGCGAAGATTTTCCGAAGACTGAATACCCACATCTACTGAACAACCGGTAAGAAATCTTGAGGACGAGATTTATTGTTAGGGGGGTAGGTTTGTAACATCCTGAAAATCGAAGAAATTAAAATCGGAACGTAAAAATCGAAACTTACAAAAACTTTTGCTTGTTGCCTTTCTCTCGAGTTTGTTGCTTCTTATTTGCCACTCGTTGCATAAGTTTAGTTGTGAGCAATTCCTCTCGATGTTTGTGAATGATTTCGATTTTGTTGGGAAGAAAATTTCGAAATATAGGATTAGGAATTTTTAAAATAAAGTCGGAAAGAGGATGCGGATTTATGAAAATGCGTATTTGAGAAATAAAATATTAATTGGTGATTATGGAAGATTAATTAGGGAATAAAATAGACAATAAAATATTTTAGGGGATTTACATGAAATCTAGGAAAATTGCGGAATTAAAAATAGTGAATTAGGAAATTAGGAAAAAGGGATTTTAATAAATATGAAAAATATATGTGGAAAAATAAAAAGTGGAGAGAAAAAAATTGAAAATATATTTTTAATTAATTTTGGGAATACTATGTATTTTTTGGAAATTTTAGTGTGAAGGAAAAAGAAAAATTGGAAATTAAAAAGGGAATTGAAAATCGGGAAAATAAAAGGAGCACTTGTTCATTGCTCGGCAGGCGTTTGACGCCGTACCAGGCCCGGCCACGCGCCGCCGCGCGTCGCCGGCCGTACGCGCCCGCGCGCGCCCCGCGCCGCTCGGCCCCGCCGCGCCACGCGCCCTCGCCGCCATGCGTTCGCCGCGCGCGCGCCCCCGCCGTGGCGCCGCGCCGCCGCCACGCGTTCGCCACCGCGCCGGACCCCGCGCTCCTCTCGCCGCATTCGCCGCATTCGCCGCGCGCCGGACCCGTCCGCGCCTGCGCCTCTCTCGCCGCGTCGCGCCGTGCGCGCCGGCCCGGCCTCCCGCGCCGCCTCGTGGCGTCCGCCGTACCGACGCCGCGCCGGCCCCCCTTCTCTCCCGTTCCCCCTCTCGGCCCGCAGCTATAAAAGGGCAAAGCCCATCCCCGTTTGATGAGATTTGAAAGGGATGATGGTAAATTGAAATTTATTATAGCTTGATGAATGAAATCTTCCCTTACCCCGGGTGCGCCAGAACACCTCTCACTGCTAGAAAATGACAGCTAGAGTGCATGAGAGCTTAAGTTCATGGAGTGGGTACTGCCAAAGTAAGGTTATCGAAAGGCTTTGCCGTTACCGTCTCATGTGTTGGGACGTAGGCTCATTTGTTGGGCTGTCGCGGAGTACGGGTAAAGTGTACATCCACTGCAGTGTGAATGAATTAATCTATTCGAATAGCCGTGCTCACGGATATTGAGCATCGTGACAAGACTTTCGCTTGGCTAGACTGTAAACTTTAAAATGATGGGATGGGTTTGCATGATGATTCTTAGACACTGGTGGATCAACTTCTCGAGATGCAAGAAGGGGTGGACTCCCCAGAAAACCATGACGAACCGGAGGAGGGAAGCCATCCTTGGAATCACGATGGATCGTAGACAGAACCGTCGCCAACTTAATGAACTATGGAACTAAAATTGACTTGGCTAGTCGTTAGGCTTGTGAAAAGAGTTGTGAAAATTGGCTTTATGCAAAAGAACACCAGCCATTCCTTGAATGAACCTATCATATGCATCAATTCCGTGTTGGCTTGCTGAGTACGGTTGGTACTCACCCTTGCTATACGCACAAACCTCCAGACGGTGGGAATGAGGACTCGGAGGATCCATATGCCTACTACCAGGAGGGCGAAGAAGCTGATGGCACTTACTAGGTCTTAGTCTCCGGTCGTTGCCTGTGGCAATTGACAAGCCGCTGCCTTTATTCTGCTGCCTTATCTAATTTCTACTTTTGGGTTGTATCTGGGCCATGAGGTCCTATGTGATGGACATTGCCTTCGGGCCTATTATTGTAATAATTTTGGTGTAAGACTATTCGTGCATTTGCACCTGATTATTTAGTACTATATTTCGTGGGTACCAAACTACTCGATCCAGGGAAATGGTACTATGAACACGAAAAATTCCCGTTCCAAAAATGGGGGTCCACACTTTGTCAGCGTCGGAGACCGCCGTAAGCCAGAAGAAACCTTGTCTGTAGGCTTTGCCCACCAAGGTGCGTGCTGCCGCGTGGCTTCCGCATATGCCCGAGTGGATGTCTTGGAGTAGCTGCCGTCCTTCCTCGGGTGTGATACATCTCATCAGGACTCCAGAAGGGCTTCTCTTGTATAGATCATAATCAACCATGACATAAGCCTGACAACAGCGTCGGACGCGTTCTGCCTCATCCCGGTCTTCCGGCAGCTGTTGCTAAGTTAAAAATCTAATGAGCGGCATCCTCCAGTCGGCGTCAATTATGGCGACCTGGCTGCGGCTTGCTCATTGGGAGTGGGTTTGGCTGCAACAGTAGGTTCGTAGAGATGTTCTACGAAAACGTCCGTTGGAGCGGCTTCTCGCTTAGACCAGAACTGCGCCAACTCGTTGGCTGCCTCGTTATTATGTCTTAGGACATGAGATAGCTCCAGTCCGTCAAACCTGTCTTCAAGTTTGCGGACTTCTTGCCGGTAGGCCTCCATGGTGTCATTCAGACAGGACCAGTCTTTCATTACTTGATTGACGACCAGCTGGGAGTCCCCTTTCACGACGAGCCGACGTATCCCGAGTGAAACTGCAAGTCGCAGTCCATGTAGCAGGGCTTCATATTCGGTGATGTGTTGTGAGGCGGAGAAGTGAAGGTGGAGAACATATCTTAACCTCTCCCCAATCGGGGAGATCAACACGATCCTGCTTCCAAGCCGGTGATCCTCTCGGATCCGTCAAAATGCATGGTCCAGTACTATAGGTCTTCTCGAGGTACATCTTCTTGTTGTTCGGTCCACTTGGCCAAGAAGTCCGCCAGGGCTTGTGACTTCACAGACGTCCTCGCCTTGAAAGTTAATTCCAGCGGCATCAGTTTCAGGGCCCACTTCGCGATACACCCAGTCGCCTCTCGATTGTGAATGACGTCGTCGAGTGGGAAGGAAGTGATGACGCTGACCGAGTGACCCTGAAAGTAGTGCGCCAATTTCCTCACGGTTATCAGAACACCATATAGCAGTTTTTGTACCTGAGGGTAGCGAATTTTGGCTCCTGCCAACACTTCGCTAACGAAGTAGATTGGCCTCTGAATCTTCTGGACTCGTCCTTCTTCTTCGCGCTTGACCACGGGGACCGTGCTGACCACTTGGTGGGTTGCTGAGACATACAGTAGGAGAGGCTCCTGTGGTTGAGGTGATGCTAAGACAGGCGGTGTCGTGAGGAATTCTTTAAAATCTTCAAAGGCCTTGTGGGCTTCAGTGGTCCACTGGAAGTCATCCTTTTCTTCAGCAACTTGAAGAAGGGCATGCCTCGTTCGCCAAGTCGAGAGATGAATCGGCTTAGCGCAGCCATGTAGCCGTAAGCTTCTGAACGTCTTTCTTGTTACTCGGGGGCTTCATGCTCAGGATAGCATTGATTTTTTCTGGGTTGGCTTCAATGCCGCGATGTGACACCATGAAGCCGAGCAGTTTGCCTGAAGGCACGCCGAACGTGCACTTTTCCGGGTTCAACTTCATTCTGAAGGCCCGGATGTTTGTGAAGGTTTCTTCTAAGTCGGCGATCAGGTCTTCCTTCTGCTTGGTCTTGATGATGACATCGTCGATGTAGGCTTCCACGTTCTTCCCGATCTGCGTCTGAAGGCACCTTTGGATCATGCGTTGGTATGTGGCTCCGGCGTTCTTTAGGCGGAAAGGCATCGTGATGTAGCAATAGGCCTCGAACGGTGTGATGAACGATGTTTTCAGGCAGTCGGATTCATTCAAGCTGATTTGGTGGTAGCCCGAGTAACAATCTAAAAAACTTAGGAGCTAGCAGCCGGCTGTTGAGTCCACGACTTGGTCGATACGAGGCAGTCCGAACGGATCTTTGGGACAGGCTTTGTTGAGGTCGGTGTAGTCAACATACATGCACCATTGCCCTGTCTTCTTTCAGACCAGAACTGGGTTAGCCAACCAGTCGGGATGTAGAACTTCCATGCGGCGGCTAAGAGCTTTGTGAGTTCTTCCTTGATGGCATCTTTTCGATCCTGAGCAAAATGGCGTAATCGCTGTTTGATAGGTTTCGCGTCATCTTTGACGTGTAAAGAGTGCTCGATCACCTCCCTGGGAATTCCAGGCATATCAGATGGTTTCCAAGCAAAAACATCTTTATTATTTTGGAGGAAGGTGACGAGCGCCCTTTCCTATTTAGGATCTAGTTCAGATCCGATTACAGTGGTTTTTGAAGGGTCCGATGGATCAAGGGAGATCTTCTTCGTTTTGGCGTCGCCTTGTCGCTATTTGGCTATCTTCTTCGCGGGGATTTCACCCTCTGCAGAAGTTGTGCGGCCAATCAAATTTCCTCCTGGCCACGCGATCTCTCACGAGATTGGGCCATGTCGCAGCTCTCCTTGTCGCAGGTGAAGGCTTGCTTTACGTCACTACGCAAGCTGATTTGGTGGTATCACCATGAACTTGGCGAGTGCAGGCCTTCCGATGATCGCGTGGTAGGCCGTCTCGAAGTCGGCCACCTCGAAAGTGATATTCTCTGTTCGGAAGTTCTCGCAAACTCCGAAGGTGACTGGGAGGGCGATGTGCCCGAGTGGCTTGGATGACAGCCCCGGGATAACTCCATGGAAGGGGGCTGAGCTTGCCTTCAATTCAGCTCTCGGAATCTGCATCTCGTCCAAGGTCTTGGCGAACAGAATATTGAGGGCGCTGCCCCCATCAATGAGGACGCGCTTGAGGTTGATGTTGCGGACCACCGGATTTAGCACCAGGGGATAGCGTCCCGGGTGAACCACTCAGTCAGGGTGATCCGAGCGGTCGAACGTGATTGCCACCTCCGACCATCGTAGGTATTGTGGCACTTCGTGTTGCGCACGTTGACCTCGCGGTCGGTTAGCTTCTGTTTCCTTTTGGATTCATAGGCTTGCGGCCCCCCGAAGATGTGATTTAGCTCGCCCACGGGGTCTTGAAAGGGCTCCGCGTTTCCAGCCGGGTTGTTCTTCTTGGTGCCCGATGGACCGGCTTCATCAGTCGGCTTCTTGTTGAGTTGCACCAAATATTGCTCGGTGAACTGCTTGAAAATGAAGCAATCCTTGGCCGCGTGCTTGTGGTTGGGATGATGCGTGCACTGAGCGTTAATGATAGCGTCATAGGCCGCGACTCGGGGACAGCGTTGGGAGTTAGACGTCGCGGCAACTAGGTCTTCAGGTCGGCGCTTGCGGTCCCTCTGGCCCTGGTTGTTGTTGCCATTATCCTTCTTAGGATGCCGGCTTCCTCCTGATTGCTTGTCATCCCTCCTGTCAGGCCGGTCTTGGCGCGCCGCTTTGATTGCGTCGCTAGATTTGGCGTAAGAGTTTGCCATCTTGAACATCTGCTTCACTGTCTTCAGTGGCTTACGCCCAAATTTTTCGATCAACAGCTCATCACGGACTCCCTTCTGGAAGGCGGCGATGATGATGTCGTCGGTGATGTTGGGGATCTTGTTGCGCTTTTTGGAGAAGCGCCGGATGTAGACCTTCAATGGCTCATCCGGCTTTTGGACGACATTGTAGAGGTCAAAGTGGGTCCTAGGCCTTTCGAAAGTGCCTTGGAAGTTGGCGATGAAGTGGTCCCTTAGCTCGCTCCACGAGCCGATCGAGCCTCTTGGCAAGCTTGTGAGCCAATTCCTGGCTGAGTTAGCAAGGGCAACGGGCAAGTAATTGGCCATGGCCTTGTTGTCACCTCCTGCCGCACGAATGGCGAGGGTGTATACGGTTAGCCATGACTCGGGGTTGGTCTTTCCGTCGTACTTCTCGATTCCAGTCGGCTTGAAACCATTCGGCCAATGCACTCGGCGCAGGTCCCGAGTGAAAGCGGGTACTCCATCGTCATTGCTGTCGGGCGAGCCCCTTCGATCTTCGCGGGAGCGCTGATCTCGTTCTTGATAGCGTCGATCGAGGACTTCCCGCAGATCGCTCGGCGGGGTCCTTGGCAAGCTGCTTCGGTAGTCGGAGTTATTGCTGCGGCGGACCCGGTGGTGGACGGGTGGTTGTCTCGCGGGAGTCTGCCGATTGCTCCTGATGCTTGCGCGTGGTCTCGTGGAGAAGGTCTCTTGACCTAGTGGCCGTCCGGTCTTGCTCGGGCCTCCTGTAATCCTTTGACCTCAGTGGCGGGAGTCGGCTTCTGTCGGGCATTTCTGCCATAGACTCAGTCGGCCTTCGTGCTGAGGTGGAGGGAGAACCATTGGCTGTAGCTGCGACGATGGTCTTGATCTTGTCCAAGATTGGTGTCACGTCGGGGGGTGCCGTCTCGATCACAGTGTCCAGCAGCGTGAGGGCGGCGACAGCATTCTGCTGAGGCGTCTGGAAGACGTTGGTGTTGTGGATTCGCGTCTGAAGTATGGCCTCCCGAGCAGATCGTCCGGTCGCCCTCAAGTCCCTCTTTCTCCTGTCGGCTTCCTCCTTGCGCTTCTTCTCATCTTCCGCCAGCTTGCGCTCCTGCTCAAGCCTGGCTTGTTCTTCCTCTGCGACCCTATGGGCCATGGCTGAGTCGGTCTCGGCCACCTCAGCCATGAGGACATCAAAGCACTTCAGCTCGTAGTCCTTGTCGCAGTCGGAGTCATTGGCCTCGTCCGAGGGGATGTCGTAGAGGTCGTCGAAGCCTGAAGAGCTGAGGTATTCATCGAGATCTGAGGATGAGCATGACCCGAACGGTTGGAGGATGACTGCGACTTCCCTCGAGCCTGGGTTGCTCGAATCTGGATCGTTCCAGTCCGAGTCGTAGCTTGATGACATGGATCCCTCCGAGTGAGTCGATCTCGACTCGGGGGAGAGGAGCTTGCAGTAGATTTCAGCGGCGTTTGGTAATCCAAACGGCGCCGAGGGGTTTTCTCCCGAGTAGATTAGTTCCGACAGGGAGATGAGGAGACGGCTGGAGATCTCAGCGGTGTTCGGTAGTCCAAACGGCGCCGAGTGGATTCCTCCTTCAGAGTGGATGGATTGCATCATGGAACTCAGGATTTGGTCGCAGATCTTGGCGTTGTTCGGTAGCCCGAACGGCGCCGAGCGGGTTTCCCCTCCCGACTGGTCCGAATCCGAGTCAGAGGAGGAAAGTTTGTTGAAGCTGTTGGCCGCGAAGTCGTCGATCCTTGAAGAAGATCCCATCGCGCTTGCCAGTGAGATTGTCGAAGAAGTCTTGATGCGCGGGCCCCTACCTAGCGCGCCAACTCGGTTTCGGCAATAGAAAATTAGGGATGCAGTCAGGATCACCAAGCACAATGGGTTGGATGGAAAACAAGGTTTAGACAGGTTCAGGCCCTCTCGTGAGGTAATACCATACTCCTGTTTCGGGGATTCGATCCGTCGAGAATTTATTGATCTCAAGATCTGTTGCTCTTGCTTCTAAGGCTAATAATCGATATCCCTCAAGGGATGCCCCTTACCCCCTTTATATAGTCTGGGGAGGCGGGCTTACAAGTCGGAAACCCTATCTTACTCTAAGTCGGTTTCCTCAATCTTACCAAACCATGAGTATGAGTCGTTGCCTTATCTAATCGGCAACGTAATACCCAAGTCATAGTTGGTTTACATAATTGGCAGGTGCAACCTATCCCTATCTCCAGTCGGATAAGCTTACCATGTGGATATCCGATTGCCATAATCTCCACAAATTGGTAGCACGTAGCCGAAGCTATAGTGGAGAAAAAGAACATCCCCTTAGGCAACTACCTATTGGGTTATCTATACCAAGTCCTGGGGTCGACTTCGGCTCGGCTGGCCTCCAAGCAGTCCGTCGGCACCGGAGGTCCATGGTGGTTATTGCAACTCTGGCTTAACCTGCACTTGTATAAAATAGCTGAACAACCTGCTCCACTTCAAGCCGAGTTCCCGTTGATAGAGGCGAGGATTGTGGATGATGAGGAAAAAACCACTCGACAGCCAACGTCGTATGCTGAGGTTGCTTCGACCTATCCGAGCTCAAAACTGACAGCCGAAGATTTCACATAGTGGTTTGATCGGCTTTACAGCGGCTTTCCAAACGCCTCAAAGATCTGGTTTGCATATGAAGACTTTATCGAATTTGAACAGCTAGACAATCTTCGGCTAGATGAGCTCGATTCAGAAGAATACACGGCACCGAGGGAAATCTTTGTCACTGCTATCACCCCCTGCATCCTCCCCGTCGGCATTCATCACAGCCGCAATGTCACCAAAACTTACGAGTTCTATCACCCAATGGTGGTGGCGAGACAATTTGGAATGGGCCAGCTGCCTATCGACTTGTGGTTTGCTGACAAGATCCAACCAAGGGGAAGAATCGAAGGCAATATAATGATGCTTCGGCTACTTCAACTCCCAACTCCTCCTCTCGGTAGCATGAACAAAATCAACTTGGCGATAACCAGATCACCGATCTTCAACCAGTGGTGGGGTGAGTGGAAGCAACACTTGTTCCACCAGTCGGCCACAATGTATCTGACCATCGTCGCCCCGACAGAGTTCCATTGGTAAGCACATGTCCCAGTTCTTGTTTACTCGTCGGCTATTACTTGTATTGTCGGCTAACAATAACTCTCTTCCATTGTAGACAATCGATGATTCCCCTCCCCCAGTGAGCCAAAGCGGGGTGGTGATCAACTATGTGCCTGGCGTCCTGCCGAACGGGTGTGGGCTGGCGCCATCTCCAATCGGCTTCAATGCGCCGAAGGTGGGCACGCTACTTCACGGCCAAACCCGCGAGCCACTCTGTCAGACAAAGAGGGCCCAACCGTCGGCTGCTGCTACTCCAGATGGCGAAGCGAGAAGGATGGTGGCCAAGAAGGCAAAGCGAGCCCCAGTCGATGATGACTTGTCCCCAGTTGATCTGGCCGTGGATGCCTTTTTGACACAAGAAGTGGAGGACGAAGAAGCTGCAGATGCTGTCGATGAAGCCACAGCCGATTCCAGCTCGGAGAAATACATCGCAACTCCATCAGCCGACGA
Organism: Oryza australiensis; assembly: GCA_019925245.2. NCBI lineage: Eukaryota > Viridiplantae > Streptophyta > Magnoliopsida > Poales > Poaceae > Oryza > Oryza australiensis. The sequence goes on from JAIFGZ020000516.1 coordinate 1,843,301, forward strand.
GAGCAGCGTTTAGGAAATTCCAAGTTCTCTGAGGCGCCCTGCTCGGCCGGTAACAGTAAGTGACTCCACACTTTTCCACCTTTTAAACCATTCATCTGCATTTACTCACGCCTTCATTGTACCTTTGAATTGGTAGAGAACAAAGCGTGTGACCAAGAAGAAATCAGCCCCCTGCGACCAGTAAGTTCCGATCATCACATTCGTTTTATTGTTTAGCCGATTCTCAACTAACTCCCTCCGCAGCCACCACGCGCGCCGACGCCTGCCCCCCAGGAGTCAAGTGAGCACACCCAGTCGGCTGCAGGCAGTGGCCAAGTTGACGAGGAAGTCACTTCGGCTGTAGGTCATGACCAAACCGACGCGGAACCCACTCCGGCTTCGATGCCCACAGTAAGCCTCGCTCAATCTCATCAGCCGGCTTGATAAGTTCGTTATTTCTCTAACTGTTACTTTCTTTTTGCAGAAAATAGCCAATCTCTTGCGCTTCGACCTGTCAGAATTTGAAGACCCAGACGAAGGAAGCGAGAGGGCATTGGTGCCGCTCGATGCAGACCTCAAAGCGGCTCTTGCCGATATCGGCAATCGGCAAGAGAGTTCTCTAGATGCGCTGGTAGCCAACTGCGGTCCAATCCGTGCTCGGTTCAAGGAAATCCAGAGCCAGCTGCCAGACGCCGTGGTCGACATGATCGTCCCGGCCACCTTCCTAGAGGCACACCAGGTGAAGTATGAGCGAGCCCAGCAACGCCTTGCTGATCGTCGAGAGAACCAGTCACTGATGGTCGCAATCAAATCAAGCCAGGAAGACATCGAGGCCAAGAAAGCTGATTTCGACACCTTGAAGACGGAGCAGGCTGCCAAACTTGAGCAGCTTCGCACGCGAAGGGATCAAATAATAGCCGACTTCGTCCAAATTACTACAGAGATCCAGATGCAAGAAGAATACATGGCCGTCCTGCCTAAAGAGATCGACAATAAGCGATCAAGTATCAAGGCGGCCGTGTCTCATCTGAAGGATCTGACCAAGGCGGTGAGGCCGGTGATTGGGTCCGATGCCGACGATGCTAAGGCCATTGAAGAAGTGGACCAAATCAGGCACAAGGCGTTGTCGGCCATAGCTGACTATTTAAAGCAGTAAACTGACTGTAATAGCTTTGGCGAGATTTAAACTTTTGTAATCGGCTTTGGCCTTTTGTAAGTAACTATCCCATGATTGGCTTACACTTGCATCCAACATCATGATTGCTGATCCTTTCTGTAATCAGCTTAGGTTTTGTGTATGTATATGCCCCCCTAATTTTGTTGATGTCTTCAACATTGAAAAAATTATGAACTTAACAAAATCGCGCATCGTTGTCATCACGGTCGGCTAACACTAGCCGATTGCAGAAAACTAGGGAAAAACTTTGCATAAAAATGACCTAAAGGCGATGCCCGCTCAATACAGAACATCGGCTAACACAAATCGGCTGAACAAACAGAGCCGAATCATGAGTTGATCCAAACACTTGGGTAATATTTTTTTAAGTATTTACCGTTTAGAGCCCTTCCAAATACCTCTCCATCCAAACCTTCTAACATGTAGGCTCCTTTAGAGACACATTTGTGGATCTTAAAAGGCACTTCCCAATTTGGTGACCACTTGCCAAATTTATTGTCTCTTGTTCCAATCGGCAGTATTAACTTCCATGAGTTCGCCCTCCTCAAAAGATTTAGGCACAACTTTCTTGTTATAGTGGCGGGCTACTCGCTCCTTATCCGTCGTTACTTTTTCCATAGCCCTCATCCGTGATAAAACGTGGTCTTCTGACTCATCCACCATCAGGTGGTAGTAATCATCCGCTGTGAGTTGATCTTGCAGCTGAATACGTCTTGAGCCAATGATATTTTCCCATGGCAATACTGCTTCATGTCCATAGACCAACTTGTATGGAGGGACTTGGATAGATCCGTGGCATGCCATCCGATATGCCCAAAGTGATTTGGCTAATCGGCTATGCCATTGCTTTGGGTACTCAGAAATCTTTCTCTTAATCAGCTTGATCACACTTTTGTTTGAAGCCTCTGCTTGCCTATTTGCCTGTGCGTAATACGGTGAAGAGTTAAGTAATTTGATCCCCATGCCGTCGGCAAACTGAACAAACTCATCTGATATGAAGATAGATCCCTGGTCTGTTGTAATTGTTTGTGGGACGCCAAATCGGTAGATGATGTGCTCTTTTACAAACTTGGTTGCGTCCTGGGAGTCGACTTTCTTCAAAGGAATTTCCTCCACCCACTTTGTAAAATAGTCCGTTGCTACCAGAATGTCTTTCTGCCCTTTGCTGGAGGGTGGATTGATCTAGCCGATCATGTCGATGCCCCATCCTCTAAACGACCAAGGTTTTATGATCGGGTTCATAGCCGAAGCTGGTGCTCTTCGTATGGCACCGAATTTCTGACAATCCTCGCAACCTTTATAATACTTGAAACAGTCCTCCAGCATTGTCGGTCAGAAGTACCATGCTCTCCGAAGCAGCCACTTCATCTTGTGAGTCGATTGATGCATGCCGCAAATCCCTTCATGAACTTCTCCGATAGCCACTTTGGCTTGATCGGCTCCAAGGCATTTTAGCAACACTCCATCGATCGTCCGATAATAAAGATCTTCGTCGAGCAAAACATATCTTAACGCCTTGTATCGCAATTTCCTCGAGGCCGATTGAGAAGGATTCTGTAGATAGCTGTAGACTTCAAACCTCCAATCATCGGCTGTGATGACAACAACTTCCACTTCAATGTCTCTCATCATCGGCCTGTAGCCCGATGCCCCTTGAGCTAAATCATTGGATTATGTATTCTGCTCCCTGGGGATATGTTTTAGAGTAACTAGCCGAAAACCATCCATCAATTCTCGGCATTGTTGATAGTAGTCCATCAGCGCATCATTTTTGCATTCATATTCTCCTGACAACTGGCTGATGACCAACAGTGAATCTCCCATTATTTCGATGGCGTCGGCTTCAACTTCTTTGAGCAGATGTAACCCTTTGAGCACAGCCTCGTACTCGGCTTGGTTGTTTCTAGTATGGGGGTTGATAGAAAAAGAAAATTCAAAGCTTGCCCCCTAGGCAAAATAATGACCAATCCGATACCACAGCCATTGGTGCACACCGAGCCATCAAATGTCAATGTCCAAGGCATAATTTTGATTGAGCCGATTGAGTCATCTCTGTGTTCCATGATAAAATCGGCTATAGCTTGCCCTTTAACCGCCTTGGGTGCCTGATACCTCAGATCAAACTCTGTCAAGGCATAAATCCATTTTCCAATTCACCCTTTTAACACTGGAGCCGATAGCATGTATTTGACTACGTCGGCTTTACATATTATTGCGCACTCATTGGATAGCAGATAATGCCTTAACTTTGTACATGAAAAATATAGGCACAGACATAGCCTCTCCACTGGTAAATATCTTGTTTCTGCGTCCAACAGTCGTCGGCTGAGATAGAAAATAGCTTTTTCCTTGCCCTCAGTCTCTTGGATTAGGACTGAGCCGATTGACTTATCGTCGGCTGACAGGTACAGCTTAAACGGTATCTATTTTTGTGGAGACATTAAAACTGGAGGCGAGCTTAAGTAATCCTTGATGTTGTCCAAGGCCTTCTGCTGCTTTGCCCCCCATGCAAATGCTTGATCGGCTCTCAGCCGAAGCAGTGGTGTGAACGGCTCCATCTTCTCTGAAAGATTGGCTATGAACCGCCTGATGAAGTTGATTTTGCCGATCAATGATTGAAGTTGCTTTTTGTCCTTCGGAGGCTGTATCGTCTTGATAGTGTTGGTGCTCCTTGGTGTGACCTCAATTTCTCTTTCATGAACAAGAAACCCCAGAACCTGTCCGGCCAACACGCCGAACGCACACTTTAACGGATTCATTTTCAGGCCATATTTTCTTGACCGCTCCAAAACCTGCTTCAGATCGGCTATGTGGTTCTCTACCTCCCTGGATTTGACAACAACGTCATCAATGCAGATCTCCACCAGGGAGCCGATCATGTTGTGGAAGATATAATTCATGGCCCGTTGATATGTTGCCCCAGCATTTTTTAGCCCAAATGTCATAACAACCCATTCATATAAGCCGATTGCTCTAGGACATTGAGAAGCAATTTTGTGAATGTCTTCTTCAGCCATAAAGATTTGATTGTAACCTGCATTGCCATCCATAAAACTGATGATCTTGTGGCCTGAAGCAGTATCTACGAGCAAATCGGCTATAGGCATCGGGTATTCATCTTTGGGGGTAGCCTTATTCAGATCTCTGAAATTGATGCACACCCTAAGTTTACCATTCTTTTTCAATACTGAGACAATGTTTGAGACCCACTCGGTGTATCGGCAAGCCGAATGAATCCAACATCGTATAGCCGAGTTATTTCGGCTTGGATCACATCATACATATCGGCTTTGAACCTCCAGGGAGGCTGTTTGAACGGCCGATAGCCTACCTTGATTGGCAGTTGATGAACAACGATAGATTGGCTGAGACCAGGCATCTCGAAGTACTCCCAAGATAAACAATCTTTATATTTCTTTAACAAATTAATAAGCTAGGATCTACAATGAGGAGATAAATTTTTGCTAATATACGTCGGCCTAGGCCTGTCTCCAGAGCCTATGTCTATTTCCTCTAATTCGTCGGCCGACGTCAAACCTTGCCCAAGCTTGCCATCGTCTTCGTCCGCGGTGTCCATGCCGTAGATGCTTGAGCCCTCCACGACGTCTTGTTCAGAGCAGCAGCTGCGGCTCGTCGTCTCCAACCGGCTATATGGCAGAATCGGACACTTTTAGAAAATCGGCTTGCCAGATTTTCCCGGACAAACAATCAATGCCATCGATTTCCCATGGTGGCAAATCGGCATTGGCGACGCTTACTGACCTGTCGGCTGGTACAATCTCTATCTTGTCATCGTCCCATTGAAGCAAACACTGGTGCATAGTGGAAGGAATACAACAGTTGGCGTGTATCCAGTCCCTCCTGAGCAGCAGGCTATATGACCCCTTCCTGTCGATGACAAAAAAGGTTGTGGGCACTGTCGTGTTGCCGACGGTCAGTTCGATATTTAACACACCCTTGGTCTCTGATGGGTTGCTACTGAAGTCCTTGAGTACCATGTTAGTTTTGATTAGGTCTTCGGCTCCCTTACCCAATTTCCTGAATGTTGCGTAGGGCATCAGGTTCACTGCAGCTTCCCCATCTACTAGCATCTTTGACATCGGCTTGCCGTTGACGAACCCTTTTACATACAGTGGCTTGAGATACCGATTTTCGGTCCCCTCTGGCTTGTCGAAAATCGCTTGATCCAGGGACAGTGCTAGTTTGGTCAGGGCGTCTTTAATGTTGTCTGCGTCGGCCTCAGGAGCGCCGAATTCGGCTGGCAATATGAATACCATATTGACCGATGTAGAAACTTTTCCTTTCCCCTTGGCTGCCCTCCTGGCTTGATCGGCTGAACTCTCTCTGGCTTGTTCCTCGTCGGCTGGCGTAGTTTTCTTTTTGGGCCTCCATTGCTTTTTGCCCTTGCCCAGCCGACGGCGTTGTTCTTGGATCATCTGCCAAACTTCTTCTTCCCTTCCTTCACACTTCAGCCTTTGAATTCTTCGTTTCTGCATTTGGGTGAAGAGGTTAGAAGGGCACCATTGGGGATTGGCCGGTTCTTCATCATCAGCTTCTTCTTCATTGCAGTAGTCATTGTTTTCGTCCTCTTTGTCAAAGAAGTTTTGGTGGATCGGCCCTAGCCGATCGTGGACGGACTGCCGGCGCTGGTTGAGTTGTATGGTCCTCGAGACGAACTGAGTTGGGTTGTTGACTAGCGGATTCCTGTGTTCGTCCTCGCGGTGATTGCTGCAGGCCGAACAATTGTCTAGCGTCGATAGCCTCATCCCGGTTTCCCAGCAGTGCCTGAAAAATTCACAATGCCAATGAGGATCGGCACCACTGTGATCCCCGTCGTACCGGTGGCTTTGCGTCTCTGGCTCCTGTCGACGGAATCATTCGAACCGAGCCTCTTCTCCCCGCCAAGATTGCTGTCGGAAGCGGCGTCGGCTATCCGTGTTGATCGGCCGTCGGTCAGCCGATCGTGCGACGGGGCGCACCATGTTGATTAGCGTGGCTTGATCTCCAGTTGGCTTACTCTCTGCCTTGACCCCTTTTAATTTCTCGGCTAAGCTGTACGTCATTCTGCACTGCCGATTAGCTTGCCTGAAGCCGGCTTGAACCATATTGACCGGGATGGGGTTGCCGTCTACTTTCATCGGCCGGGTGGAATCGACAAACTTGAGCTTCCCGGCCTCTATTGCCGACTGGATCTGCTACCTGAAGACTACAATCATTAGTGGCATTGGATGTAGAGTTGTATCACTTGCAATACTTCTTCTTCTTCAGTTCGTCGGCCGATGGGATCACATGGTTCTAGGGAAGCTGGATCTGCTTCTCCTTGAGTAATAAATTGAAGATCCTATCCGCCTTGGTGATGTCGAAATCGTATTTCTCCTCTTTAGCCGCCTTCAGCAGCCATTGACAGATGAAGGCCTTTTTATTCTTGGCCCATTCGGCTGCTGCGACCTCTGCATCATCGTCGCTGGAATCGGAGGCTGATTTGACGATGACTTGAGTTACGTTCTTGACGGCCTTCCTGGTGTCTTGAAACCTTTGCTCATGGGCCATCACCTTCTGCGCAAGATGTGCCAAGCTGTCGAAGTCTTGAGAGGAAAAGCGCTCGCGGATCGGCGCGATCAGGCCATGAAAGGCCAAATCGGCTAGCTGGGCGTCCGACAGCACCAGGTTGTAGCATCGGTTCCTCATCTCTCTGAAGTCTTAAATGTAGTCTTGAACCGATTCGTTGTGCTTCTGCCTGATGCTGGTGAGGTCTGACAACTTCGTTTCATGGTTGTCGGTGTAGAAGTAGCTATGAAATTGTTTTTCGAGATCGGCCCAGCTCTGAATCGAGTTGTAGGGCAATGAAGAGAACCAGGTGAAAGCCGATCCCGATAGAGACAAGGGGAACAATCGAACCCTCGAGGCGTCCGTAGCCGATGTTTCTTCGCACTGCGCCAAGAATTGGCTAACATGCTCGTAGGTCGAGATGTTGTCCTGCCCTGAGAATTTCGAAAAGTCTGGGACTTTGTATCGGTAGGGCATTGGAACCTGCTCGAAGTGATCCGGATAGGGGTACCGATACATGTTTCCCGAGTCCTTTGTCTTGAGGCCGAATTGATCGTGCATGACGTCCGCAATCAAATCGGCCCACGTCCGATTGTCCTGCTGTATCGGCTCATATTGATCATATGGCGTGGGTGCTTGCCGATACAGCGGTGGCGGTGTGTGGGGCTTGTAGTGCTGATCTTGATGGCCTCCCTGGCACTGGTACTGGTGTGGATGGCCAGCGGGAGGCGACCGATTCACCGGTGGTGGCGTCGGTGGATCCGGGAACAGCTGTCGGCCATCGGTGTTATACTGTCCTCCCAGGCCGATCTAGGCAACCTGCTCCAATTGCCGATTGTTGTTGAATACGTTGGCGATCCGGTCCTGGGGGAGTGGTTTTTGTCGGTTCAGCATGGTGACCACTGGTCTCGAAGCCAATCCTGATGGATTTGGCTAGCTGAGGATCCCACCTCCTGGTGGCCTGTGCTGGTGGTGGGATCGACCGATCTTGGGTGGCCAATGTCCTGTAACCAGGAAACTGGTCGTCCGTGAAGTACGTCGGCCCTCGATGTAGTTGGTCAGCTATCTTGGCGTCGACCACAGTGGCAATCTTATTGTTGAGGGTGTTGACAAGAATGCCACTTTGATTGACCAGTGCATGGTGCACGGCCGAATCAATTCGGTCTTGCAGAGTATGCAAACCCAAATCATCTTGCTCCTGAGTCGGCTCCTTCGCCTTCTGTTTGTCCTTTGATCCGCTGGAGGAGGACGCATTGAATTCGTCCATGCTGAATTTATACTTCTGGTGCACAGCCCCAGACCTCGTCTGGTTGAACGACTGTAGGTAGTTGGCTTTGAGCTCTTCTACCGTCCTTTTGTAGTCGGCTTGCTGTTCAGCCAACAATTGTTCCATCTTCACAGGCACGATGTTTTCCTGAGAAACGCTGGGGCTCTTGATGTCGACCATCTTGTCAGCTGCGTCGATGCGTCCTAGCCGAGTTGATAGAGATAGTCCCACTGGGCGTGCCAAGAAGCGTATTGATGAGAATTTTCTCTCACGCGCTGGCCTGGGAGATCTGCTTAACTCTAGTGCAGGTCCTTCTCAGCTGTCTGTGAAATACAGCGCGTGCCAGCTGGTTTGATCTTTTAACCAGCAAGAGAAACAAAGATGTATGCGTTAAGGGTTAAGTTAGATCCTACTGGATCGGCTGAGGAGATTAATTAACATATATATGCTATCCCAAAGCATATTTATACTTAAGTGATTGGGATAGATCGGCTATGCCGAGACAGTGTTAACCACTTAATCTAAATATACAAATGGATAATAAATATATGCATTAACAGCCTAGCCGATACTGTAAGGCTAATTGTGAATCGGCTAGTACTCCGATACATCTTATGAAAAGATATTGATCTAGGCTAAATGCGCTAAACCTAGATCGATCGGCTGTTGGCTGTGGCTGACAGGCTGATTCTGGCTTAGGGCATTTAACTAGAGCAAGATCTTAATATAAGAGGCGGCTTTAATAAATCGAATAGTAAACATACCAAAAGAATATTAAAATAGGTAAGGCCGGCTGAAACCCCGGCACTGTCTCTAAGTGTATACATCTAGCCGAATAGATCATAAGAGCTCTAAAATGACTTAATAGGTCAAATTGATGCAGCATCAAGTATAAAAAGAACAATCAGATCTACTACAGCTGATGTACACTCATCGAGACGGTGGATATCGCATATAATCTAGGCCAACCCCTAGATCTAACTCTATCGGCTGCTGGTTCTTAAAAGAAACAGGCCGATGTCAAGACAGATCTAGACATTGTTCTAGATTATATATGATATATGATAATTAGCGCAGAATAAATCATTGAATCTAGAGTATCATAGTGATGGAAGCACTAAATTCGACGAGATACACCACTAATGATAAACATTTACCTTAATCGGGAGTCGAAACAATGCAGTCCGAAGCCGGATCAAGTGTTCGTCTGAAGAAAATAAGAGGCGATGCGCCAAAAGTTGTATTTATTATGTGATCATTTATTACAGGGGTCTTGGGTCCTATTTATACCCAAGAATAAAACTACCCGTGCAAGACACGGTTTCTATCTAATCTACTGTACATAGTACGGACAATACCCCGGGACATAGTCACATGCCACATTACAATAGAAATCTAAACAAATTCCTAATTTACAGATACAATTGCCGTTACAGGACTCTATCCATAGATGGCAATATCTTTTAACCCGTAATTTGGGAACCAAATCTTCTATTTATCTTTAAGCACCTTTATCGGAAAACGGTTCCATCTTCTTTTCTGACTTAGCATCGGCTATCGGCTGTCCTTGTCCGACTTATCCTCAGCCGATTGGCCTTGTAGCCGATTGTATTGCAACCGACTTGACCTCTGTTCTTCCGATCCGATTCCGCTTCTACCTCGGCAGGGACTTAGGGATTTGGTTACCAAACTAAGCCATTAACAACAGCCTTGCAGGTTTGGCCATAAAGCAATGTCCTTACCTTTTGCGTGTCAAAGTCGATGGCTGATATAGAATAACCACCACCATTCGGGATGACGCCTAGCCGATACTCAATTGCAATGCCCGAATTACTCACCGTGGGGGGGTCTGAGTCTGTTGACTGCAAAGCAAAAAAGTGTTAAAGTGTTAGAAGATGATGACAACCGATTCCTCAAAGAAAACTGTTTAAGGGTAAAGATATTTATAGAAGGGATTTCGTCCGGCAGAAGAGTGGTGAGGTACATTGAGGCGCATTGATGGAAGATGTGTTGCTTGATCTCCACCCACCACTTATCATAAGCCGCACTTCTCTTGTGGGCCAGCTCCAAGATCCCAATGCTGCCGAGGGGTGGGCTCTCTATCTCCATCAGTTTGTTCATCATGATCCTTGAGTCAATCACCCCTCGGGTCTCAATTTTGTCAGCATAATAACAGCCGATAGGCAGCTGTCCAAGACCAAGTTGCCTTTCAGCCGACGCAGGGTAATAAAATTCGTAAGATTTTAACACGTTTTGGCCTTGATGTATCCCAGTCGGCAGTATGCAAGGAGTGAGCGCCGTGGTGAAGATTTCTCTGCACCTGGGTTATTTATCTGAGTTTATTTCATCCAAGTTCAGTTCAATCGGCAACTCAAACTCTGCTTGGTCTTCATAGAAAAACCAAGTCCGATTGTTCTTCGCAAGGCCGTCACAGAAAGATATGAACCATTCGGCTAGGAGTTTGATTGATTGTTTTGAGCCAACATGAGTAGCTACAGCTTCCCCGAAAGATAGGCACCTTCGGGTGGTTACTTCGTTCCCCTCCTCATCTTCAGTTGGTTCCAATAGGAGGAATCGAGCATCGGCTAGCCGTGGCCGTCCGAAGACTTTCTAGTTAGCAATACAAGCCACACCTGTAGAAACCACAAAGAGCCTCCAGTGTCGATTGATGCATCAACTGCTATCTTAGCCGATGACTGGTTCAATGTCTGATAGGGGTAGCCCAGGAGGAATTTGCCTAAGGGAAGTTTTGTCTTATTGACCAGGGCTTCGGCTATTACTTGCCAATTTGCTGTTGGGTCAGGCTAGAACCACAGAAAACAAATTTCTCTAACCACATCATAAGGAATGTGGTGTGCTCCCTAGCGTTGATGGGCCCTGTCCCCATGTTCATGTTTATATAACCATTCCAACCTCTGATTGCTTGGTTTTGAAGGAAAACTGGCCCTTGCTGTCCAGCCGATCAGGATTAGCCGACAACATAATGTCAAGTCCCATTATCATAAAGACGTCGGCTAGTGTTGGGGTCATTGGGCCTTGCTGGAAGAGGAAGGTGTTGAGAGTGTTGTGCCAGAAGTAGCTGGTAGCTGATATTAATGGTTCGTCCTTAGGCATATCGGCTACCGAAAGGGCCAAGCATTGGGCTATGCCTACATCTTCCTAGTGACTGTGTTTGGTAGCATGCATTCTTTTGTACCATGAGGGCCAGGATTTATTGGTGGAAGGCCAGGACTTGAAAGTACCATTCCAGTGGCCTAAAATAGGGCTTTTCACGCTATAGGTAACCCTATCGGTCTCGGCAATAATGAACTCAGTTGGGTTCGTGTTGCCGATAGGCCCTAGGTAATATCTCTGGTCGTTGATTGAACTAGGAATGAATATCTGATGAGCGAGATGCTACAATCGGAAAAAAAGGGGCAAAATCAAGATTTGTAAAGTCTAAGATTTAAATCTATGACTAAGGATGGAGAGAGGAAGGATTCAGCCGATGGATCATACCTCAGCGAATTCGGCGGGAGCAGAGCCAGAGGTGGCAGCGGAAGCCATCGTCGCTTTGATTCCGGTCGCCGGAGGAGGGGAGTTGCCGCGACGGAGTTGAAAAGGTCGAGAGGATCGCTGGAGAGCTCGAGAGTGGTTTCTGTCTGGGTCTTTGTGGATCGTAAAGATGACGGCGTGAGTTTGTTCGGCGCGGTCGAGGCGTTATTTGAAGAGTTTTTGCAATGGTCGAAACATATTCGATTTAGGGTTTCACCGAGGATAGGATTGCACAAATCCGCCACATTACCAATATTGCGGACTTGGGGGGTATGTGTTAACAACCAAATTATGTAAGCAAATCCTCGAGTTTGAAGTAGAGATTGAAGCGGAATCGAAGGAAATGCGCAATGCTTGGAAACAAAGGGCGCATCGACTGAGTCCGAATCGACTTCGGGGTCAGTCGGCTGAATCCGAGTCGAACCAGGATAGCCGATAGGTGATTCTGATTGGGAGCAAGAGATGGAACCAATCACGCAAGAAAAGCTTAGAGATAATCATTGGATTCGGTTTCCAAAGAACTTCAAAGATGTTGCCATCTACATATAAGGTCCTACAACGACAATTGTATCTGTAAAATAGGATGTTTTAGTTTCCTCTATAAATAATGTCGGTGTGTTTAGAGATATTTGTAATCTAATCTGTAATAGGAATCGCTTGTGTCTGTTACGGACTCATTGTATATTTGGGTATAAATATAACCCGAGACCATGTAATTAGACACACAACTCAATACAATCTTGGCGCATCGCCAACCTTTTGTTTTCGTTTTCAATGTCGACAAATTCTTGCCTCGTCTTTGGGCTACATCGGGTTTTGATCTCCAAACAAGGTAATCTCTTGTTGTAAGCGGTTTGTGGTATCGGGGTTAGTGCTTTCATCGTAATGATACTCTGATCTTGATCTCATGAATGGCTTAATTTATCATATATGGCATATAATCTAGATCGGTGTCTAGATCTATCTCATGATCGGCTAGCGTCTCTCTGAAGACAATGGCCGACAGAGCTAGATCTGGAGGTTGATTTAGGTTATATGGCATATCCACCATCTCGAAGGGTTTTCATTAGCTTATATAGATCTCATGCTTCTTTTTGCACTTAATTCTGCATCAGTTTGATCTATTAAGTCGCTCTTAGAATCATATATATCTATTCGGCTCAATGACTACTATTAGAGATAGTATTGGGGTTTCAACCGATCTTACCTGTTTTAGCCATCTTATATGTTTTATTACTGTCAGATGTGTTAAAGTCACCTTTTATATTAAGATCTTATGCTAATTAAATCTGCTTAGCCTGGTATCAATCTATTAAGTCATATTAACAATCATTTGATCCTTGTTTAGTATATTTAGCTTAGAATAATATCTTAGTATAAAATTGTATCGGAGTACTAGCCGACTCAAGTTAGATCTACGACATCGGCTAAGTTATAAATGTATATAATTATCGTTCTAATGCATTTTTAGATATAAGTGATTTATACTGTCTCGGTATACTATCTATCTATCCCAATCACTTAGTCTAAATATGCTTTGGGATTGTAATTATGTATCATGAATATCTACAGCCGATCGAGTAGGATCTAATCATAGTTTGACTATCTATTCTTTGTTTCTTGTTGGTTACAGGATCAAACCAACTCGCACGCCCTGCAAATTACTAAAGGCGATCCAATTTGGACCTGCACTAGAGTTAAGTAGATCTCTCAGGCCAGCGCGTGAAAAATTTCTCATCAACAGTTAGATTCACAAGTTTATGAACTTTAATACCATGGAACAAAATCACTTACTCACTATGAAGGATTTATTTCTAAAAGTCATTTAAAAACCTAGCAAACCTAGGGTAAGTTTAACTTATAAAAATTGTAGGAAAATCATCTCAACTCTAAATGAGGTAAACTAAAATCCTATGAAACCAGCAAAAGATGAACTTCATTTTAAAATTATAAAACTAAGCACCTTCTGTAACATATAAATCACTTAGGAATTAAATGAGTAGGATAACTTTTCTTGTACACCTCAACTTCTAAAAATTTTAGGGACTCCATCCAAACTCCTAAAAATCCAAACTAAATTTTGTTAGCACCACATTCTTATGCCTTACTAAATAAAAATATTTGACATACCAGCAACCTAATAGGTCAGCTCTGAATAATTTTAAGAAGAACATAGTTATATACTTGACATATAAACAATTTTACAAAATTTACCACTTTGATAAAAAATTGATAAGATGGGGGCCTTACATAGGAATTCAACCTGAAACTAAACATCTTCAACTCATATAATGCATTCATTTTAGAAGCATGCTGGATTTCTATGGATGTTTTTAATCTGAATGTTGCATAAATGTGTTAGACGAACCCTCGTACCTAGTTGAGCAAGAAGGAGAAGAACCAGGCAAGTTTTTCACCTCCCCCTTTGAACACATTGAACCTATACTTTGGAGGTTATTTTGAAAATGATTGCCAAATATGCATGTTGAATTTATGCTACAACACTAAAATTTTGGAATACACATTAGATCAACTCCTTAACTTGCATTTCCCGCTTAAAACTCCACAAAATACCTTAGCCATCATTCCTTGCCCTAGAACCAACTCAGTTTTGCTATAATCAGTTTGATGCTTGAACTTGAAAAATAAATGAGAATGCTTAGCCTTGCTTGTAGTATATTTCACTTCACATATGGGCAAAGTATATGAAAACTAAATTGACTTGTGATCTGAATTTTATGATGAATAAATGTGATATTTGCCAAATAAAGAGTTGGAAAATGTGGATTTGAGGTCTGGGCCTCATGTGGTATGCATATGGTGATTAGTTGTGTACCGATAGGGGGAGAGTGTGCCCAGACTGATTTTAAGGACTTCACTCAATATCTGTTCATATCGAATACAGTACAACCATATGTGCTAGTATGGGATAGCCCAAGTTTAGTAAAATCTTTATGGTTTAGCCTTACATTTTGGTAGGCCGGAGAGTATGAGTTCGTATAACTTAGAGGAACTTCATATTTACCCCGTCGTGATAGTTTAGGTGACTCAGTCTGTCCAATACAACGATATTGTGCCACGTGGGTGGGTTCCTGTCATGTCTGCCACCACGGCGTCAAGTTTAAAGCGGGGCCACGCCACTTGACGGTTCTATGTCATATTCCAGTATGACTAAGATGGATGGAACACTTATCGTGCTGGTGTAAGGCTAAATCATGAATTTTGGAAGGGCTTTGTTGTGTGTAATAAATCAGACACTTATGTATCACGTGACATGCTATGCATGATTATTATTTCACATCATGTTGGTAAAGTGTACGTACTCTGCAGAGTTAAAACTAATCGATTAGCCGTGTTCACGGTTAAGAGCAGCGTGTGAATATGTCATGAGTATAGACTTGTGGTTTTAAATTCCCTAAATGCTGATTTATAAATGTTCAAAAGTGATGAAAACTTTTGTTTTATTCCCTTGCTACCATGGAGGGCAAAGAGGTACCATGTTACATGCGCTATCATCCAAATAAATGTCCAAATTACTAAGTATATGATTGCTGAATTCTTCCTTATAAAATGTCTGAGATTTGCAAACGGTCTTGCAAAACAAAATTTGCTTTACGCTGAAAGAACCTATTGTAAGCCTCACTTTGATCCTTCCATGCATGTAGCGTGTAGGCTTGACTGTTGCTTGCCAGTACAAACCATTGTACTAACACTTGTTCTGTTATATATTTTGTTGTATGTGTAGACTTGACTGCAGGTGAGATTCTTCCTGAGGAGGATGATTTCGTCGGGGATATTTCTTTCTTCCAGGATGGTTCTTACTAGGGTTTACCCTAGTCGGTTGCATGAAAGATCTCTCGGGTAGAAGATGCTTCCGCGAACTTATATATATATATATATTTGGACGGACGGCTGTATGTATCTAAAATACTATGATGTATGAAGTATCTAGTACTTAGAACTTAGAACATATAAACATGCTAGAGTTATCACTTGCTTGGATGAAAGTGTTTAATGTGTTCTTTTCACTAAGGACATATTAAAAATGAGTATGAGTTAAAGATAATTGAGGCAATATAGATCTTTAGCCATTTGGTGTAAAGTCTCCTGAATGTGTAATACATTTGATCGCCACCTTCGTGTGGTTTGACGGACACATCTCAGGCTGAAGTTGACTGGAATACTAAAGGCCCAGCAAGGTCTCACTTATCTTTTTCTCGGAGCGTCGAATGCCTTATTATGTCTGTTGGAAGAATTGAGATAATCCATTCATCCCTCATATATAATAAGAGGTTCGGAGGGCGTCAGACACTATGCTTCTATGGTTAGGAATGACGACAACGCATGTAAATTTACTTTTTTGATGAGGTCAAGTATATATATGATGTGTTGTCCAGACATATCAAACATCCGGTCTTTCCTTTAATCTGTCCTGAGAGGGAAAAATTTGCTGGTAGATTGTTTATAGTAACGCATATGATAGCACGCAGAGTAAAATACTCCCGGCGGTACGCATCAAACAATCGTAGACTCTCTTCCCACATTTCTTGCATATCCTCCATCAAAGGTTCAAGAAACACATCTAGGTCGATGCGAGGCTGTTTTGGCCATTGTATAAGGATAGTCAACAAAATGTACTTTCGCTTCTGGCATAACCATGTAGGAAGGTTGTACATGGTGAGCAGAATAGGCCAAGTGTTGTGCGAGCTGCTTAGGTCACAAAACGGATTCATCCCATCCGTGCTCAATGCAAACTTGACATTTCTCGGATCCTTTGCAAATTCTGGGTGCTTTGAATCAAAGTTTCTCCATTGTCGAGCATCGATGGGATATCGAATCATACCATCTCTCCTTCGACCCTCTTGATGCCATCTCATCAACTTGGTGTCGGTGAGGTTTGAGAACAATCGCTTCATGCGATCTTTCATTGGAAAGTACCACATCACCATGTGTTAACAGCAGAATTTGGTAAGCCCCGGAACCCGAATCGGCTAAGGTGTCCATCGGCTGATACCCAATCGGATAAGGCAAGCCGATGTAGCCGATTTTGATATGACAATATTGGAGACACCGTCAGATCAAGGTGATGTGCTTCATGAGGATTGCCATATAAGGATAGAGTCCTAAAAAGGCAATTGTATCTATTAATTAGGAAGAGTTTGTTAGTTTCCTATTTTATCTTTAGGAAAGTGTGTTAGTATCCGGTAAGGATTCGGTTTGTTTCCTTTTATCTTTAGGAAAGTTTGGATTTGTAATCTGTTAGGATATCTGTTTCTCTATTAGCCCATGGGTATAAATATGTAAGCCCGGGGTTCATGTAATATATCTCTCGATCAATACAACCTCGGCGCATCGTCACCTTTTACTTTTCTACTTTGTTCATCATCCGGCGAGAGTTGGCACCCAACGTGGGGCTGCATCAGCTTCGCTCTCCGGCAAAGGGGTAAGTCCAAGGTCTCGCCGGCTCAGGTATATCGTATCTATCTTTAGTTTCATTACCGTTCATAGATACATCGGCTTAGCTAGGACTTCTTCGGTTAGGTTCGATATTCTGATTAAGTCGATGTTTCTTTAAACGTAATGTCGCTTTAGGTAGGTTTATTATATCCATCACATTAGACAGATCTATCGGCTCATCGAGTATTAGATTATCATATACAATCTCGTGCTGCATCGGTTAGGTCCGACCTACTAGATTGTCATCGATAATCTAAGTATTGCTAAGCCGATAGGTTCACCCCAATGTATCACCGGAGGGTTAGCCGGTCTTATCATTTGTCTCTGTTAATCTAGTCCTAGTATCTCGATTTAGCTCTATCCGCTGTCTCTCGTTTTAGGGTTTCTGCTGATACCGGCTAAATCGTTATATTAGATTAGATTAGCTTAGTCATCTACCACCCTGAAAATTAGTCAAAGGCTTGATTGTCTAGATATTACGTTTCTTTTCATACTTAGTGCTGCATCAATTCACTTTGACCTACTAAGTCATGATTAGAACCATAGTCTCTAGCCTGCCTGATGGCTATCAATAAGGGTTTCATCGGGGTTTCAGCCGACGAGTTATCTAGACATCGGCATCGGCTGTAATCACACAATCGGCTGTCAACAGATCGGCTGTTTTGATTATCGGTCTATCGGCCGATATGATTTATGCTATGCTATTTTGCACATCTTGTCAATGGTAGGATCAAACTGACTGACACGCCCGCGCTTCATCGATTCTAGGGCCTGCACTGGAGCTAAGCAGATCTCCCAGGCTGGCGTGTTGATTTTTCTCGTCAACACCATGGCCGGAATCTTTTTCCCTAGCTCCACCAATGCATTTTTTAGCAACATCGCTATCGACGGCATTGTTACCCGTTTTGTAGCTACTCGCCCCACAAGTTGGACACTTGTCCAAGTCAGCGTATTCCTTGTGATAAAGTACACAGTGATTAATACATGCATGAATCTTTTCAACTCCAAGAGATAATAGACATATTAGTATCTTCGCTTGATAGGTGTTAGCTGACAACAAGTTAGCTTAGGAATCATAGCTCTCAAGAGACCCATCAAGTCGTTGAAACTTGTATCATAGCATCCGTGCTTGGCCTTCGATCTAAGAAGTTCTAGCACCGACCGCAACACTGTATAATCCATGTCACATCCCTTTGATTGATCCTACAAAAGATCTTTTGCTGATTTCTACATTGTCTTCCAATTGTTTAAATCTCTTGCTTTCTCTGTTAGGATCTTAGGTTCAGCGTGTCGCAACATATCCTCAAGATCAACATCAATATCAACCTCTGCATCGTCAAAACCAGAGCCACCATCCGTCAATTCACGAGACATGTTCTCGATTATAAAATTCTCTGCCTCATCGAAGTAAATTTCAGGAATCTCTTCAGGAGCGGCGACTTCCCCTTGATATGTCCAAACTGTGTATTTCTCCACAAATCTATGTTGAATTATGTGTCCCAAAATAACATTCGGATCTTTCCACATCTTCTGATTCTTGCAATCCAAGCAAGGACAACAAATATACTTCCTATTTTCCCTCAAAGCGTGTGCCTTAGCCTTATCAATAAATGTTGATGCTTCTCTCATGAACACCGGATGAGTTCTTTGCGTCTCATACATCCATGTCCGATCCAATAAAAATATTCATAACAAAAAATAATATTATATTGCTGGTGTTTTCTACATAAACGAAAAATTAAATCCTACCTTACAGCTAAACCTACAATACATTGGACCTTCTTGGACTAGTAATTACCAAAAATTTTTTGTCATTCAAACAATATATTTGACCTATAAATTACAAAAATAGCTGTAAATGACCTATTCAAACAAGTTTAAATAGCTTTGCATTCAACCAATGAAATTTTATAAAAACAAAAACAAATGAAAGATAAGATAAAGTATGTTACCTTTTATATTGATTTCAATCGAAGATTTCAAGTCGAAAACCTCCCCCCTATTAAATTGCATCTCTCTTGAGAGAGAAACTCCGAGTCAAAAAGTTTAAATATCTTCACATTCAACCAATAAAATTTTATAAAAATGAAAGCAAATGAAAGAGAAGATCAAGCATGTTACCTTTTGTATTGATTGCAATTGAAGAATTCGAGTTGAAAACCTTTCCCCTATAATTAGCTTTTTTTGAAGAGAGAAACACCAAGTTTAAAATGCCTACAGTCCGGTTGGCTAGATATTTATGGCCATCATCGCGTCCCACTTAAGGGACCGCACAGGAAAATGTATTATTCCGTGCGACCCACTTAAGCACCCGCACAGAAAAATGTATTATCCCATACGGGACCTTAAGTTGACCGTACGGGATAATGCTCATTATCCTGTGCGGTCGCTTAAGTGGACGGCACGGGATAATACATCTTCCCGTGCGGTCCGACAACCGGCCCCCTGGGGACCGGGCTTTCCAGGCGTCTCCACTTATGGCCCACCTGGAACCTACCGGGGGCCTCGTCTAGAAAAATCAATTCTCCACTAGTAGGCCGCTTAAGCCGACCGTACAAGATAATAGATCTTTTCGTGCGATTAGATCGTCCGCACGCGAAAATTTGATTTTTTTCAGACCTTTTAGGGCGTGCAGGCTAGCCTTTCGCCTAGGAAGATGTCTGTCGGTCCACACGCAAAAACCAATTTTCCAGTAGCGTAACATGAACGGCTACTGCTGATTATACACTCAAACTGCCGAAGAATATGCCAGCCATCGGCCACGCTGGTTGTGCCTTGATCCTCCACCAACCACCACCAATCCACCATCAGAAGACCACTATGGAGAAGACAGTCGTTTGTACAATATTTGAATGAGATATGAGCAGAGGATTAAGAGGGCTAATTTAGTTAAGGACATCATTACTGATTCTTGATAACATACGTTTGGAGAAGTCTTAACGAGAGGATTTAAGATGAGAGATAAGAACGTGCCGAGGCCAGCCAAATGCATCTGAAGAGAGGATGCACTTAATATCAATCCAACGCTTGGTATTAGCTGATATGAACTATTAATCCAGCTGCTCTAATTAGCTGATGACGTGGTAGATTGTGGAAGCAACTAATGGTGATACTTATAATAGTATATCACAATCATAAAGAAAGTGTTATATATATATATATATAGTTTGCTCTTATTGTGCACGCCGCACGCTCATCCGTGTGGCATGACCGAATCTCTAATTTGAAAACTTAAATTGAAAATCCGAACCATTCAAATTGTTCTACATGTTAATATTTGATAAAATAGTAAACAAATTAAAAAAAAGTAAAATTTGGTCTACAAGGCAATATTAATATGTAGAACAATTTGAACGGTTCGGATTTTCAATTTGAGTTTTCAAATTAGAGATTCGGCCATGCCACACGGATGAGTCAGTGCGGCGCGCCACACAAGAGCCCATATATATATATAACCATATGAGTACTAAGCAGATAGAATATAAACGGCGATAATACCATCCAAGCTAAGTATAGATAAATAGATACAATTGAAATTGAAATGGAGAGATAAATTATATAAGGAATTGAGGTTATAATTAAGGGTTGAATGTTATATCATAGTTAAGTAGTAATATGTATGTGCTGCTATCGCTATAGCAACATTTGATAATGTGCATCAAACCAAAATAAGATGACATGAACCAGCCATTGAACAACTAAAATTTGTGCCTACAAAGAACAATTGGGAAAAATAAAGACAAAAAGTTGATCAAATGTACTCACTTGGGCCTGAAAACAAAAAGAAAAGCAGAACACCAATCAAATTAAACGAAAAACCTGGTATCTACGGTATCTACTCTGATACCCTACTGTGCAAGATCTGATACTAGAGGTACACACACAGACATACCCGACTTTACATCTATTTTATATAGATACCATGCTGATCTATCATCGTGTTAGCAAAACATAAACTATACCGTTGCAACGGTATAGTGTTTTCTATTTCTATTTATAGCTACATATTTAGCAAATGTTACTTGTTTTAGTATTTAGTTATATACTGTGCCATTTATGATCAATTAGTTTGTTCTACATTCAATTTAATTTACTCATTTATTTGTCCCATTTGTTTCCTTTTCCTTGCTCTATTTATTCATTTTTTATTTAACTTATCTTCTTTTGGTTGCTATAGTACCTTATCCTTATTTATCCCACTATGGACACATACACTGAGAGTATATCTATAAAAATTTTAGGACCTCCAAATCACTAGTACAGAATGTTTCATAGGTGCCGGTTGGAAAACCCCCTTAGGTGCCGGTTTTCCTAACCGGCACCTATTGGTCGGCAGCAATGACTTTGGTCATTGGTGTCGGTTCTTCGACCGGCACCTATTCGGGCAAATAAGTGCCGGTTCGTGTAGAACCGACACCTATATGGACCAAACACCATTCAATGAAGTGCTCCCAATCTTTTCTTATGGGCCCACTCCTTTAGCCGGACCCACCATATTTTTCCACGCGGGCACGGGCCCGCGAGATAGAGCTACATGCAGAGCGAGCGGTTCGGCGAGTGGTTCTACACGACGAGCGAGCGAGGCATGGACCTATTTAAGCCGGTGTTGCTTTGGTTCGGCGAGCGGTATGGTACTAATCGAGGGAATAG
This sequence comes from Oryza australiensis, assembly GCA_019925245.2. Taxonomy (NCBI): domain Eukaryota; kingdom Viridiplantae; phylum Streptophyta; class Magnoliopsida; order Poales; family Poaceae; genus Oryza; species Oryza australiensis. Next base: position 1,864,912 of record JAIFGZ020000516.1, read on the forward strand.
TGTTTTTGAGAATAGGTGCCGGTGAACAAGAAAACCGCCACCTATAGTCTCAAATAGGTGCCGGTGAACAAGAAACCGCCACCTATTGTCTCAAATAGGTGCCGGTGAACAAGAAAACCGCCACCTATAGTCTCAAATAGGTGCCTGTGAACAAGAAACCGCCACCTATACTATAGGTGGCGGTTCGTAATAAGAACCGCCACCTAGTCTCAAACCGACACCTTTTGGGGCGACACCAATGAGCCTTTTTTAGTAGTGAATGTTAGTGAACCCACTTAGTGAATTACTTTTTTTTTTGCATTTCAGACCATCCCATATCTTTCTATTTTTACTCTGATGAACCCCTGTCAACGCCAGAATTTGGTAAGCCCCGGAGTCCCCATCGACTCAAGGTTCACATCGGCTCAAAGCAGGTATCGGCTTAGAGTTTTGAATCGGTTGATGGGGGTTTTCTGTTATCTACATTTTCAGCAGTCGGATTCTTGTTAGATTCGGTTTGGGAAGGTCTTATCTAGAAGAAACCGAGTTCGGGAAGGACGTGGCTTGTATCTATTAATTAGAAAGAATTTGTTTGTTTCCTTTTATCTTTAGGAAAGTTTGGATTGTAATCTGTTAGAATTTTTGTTAGCCTATGGGTATAAATATGTAAGCCCAAGATTCATGTAAAACAACAATCAGTTCAATACAACCTTCAGCGCATCGCCACCTTTTTACTTTCAATTACTTCGACGAGTTTTTGCTTCCGAGTAGGGCTGCATCGGGTTTGATCTCCGACGAGAGGTAAAGCTTGTTATGGCGGCTTGCACTCTCAGGATTAGTGCTTACATCTTTATGACACTCTAATCCTGTTTACGTAAATCATCAAGTTATCTTATATGCTATATAATCTAGATCGATATTGTTGTCTAACCCTAATCGACTAGCGTCTGTCACTTGACAACAACCAATATGGTTAGATATCGACGTCGACCTAGATTATATATTGTATCCACCATCTCGAAAGGCTTTCATCGACTTGTTTAGATCTTATGCTTCATTTTACGCTTAATGCTGCATCAGTTGAGTCTGACCTACTAAGTACTATCTAGAATCATAATATCTATCTTGTGCCATGATTGCTTTAGAGATAGTATCGGGGTTTGAGCCGATCTTACCTGGTTTAGCTATCTTGTTTCCCGCATGTTTACATGATATGCTAAATTTGTCATTTATATTAAGATCTCACTGTGGTAAAAATGTATTAAGCTTGTTATCGATCTGTTAGGTTATCTTAACACCTAATCGGTTCCTGTTTAATCTATTTAATTTATATTGTTATCTTAGTATAAAGTGGTATCGGAGTATTGGCCAATATGCGTTAGATTTATGACATCGGCTATACATAAATATGTAAAATCTTTGTTTTAAAGTAATTTTAAACATAAGTGATTTATACTGTCTCGACACGCTACCGATCTATTCCAATCAATTGGTTTAAACGTATTTCAAGACATAGATTATATATTATGGATATCTACAGTCGATCGATTAGATCTATTTTTTCCTGATTCAGTGCATATTGCATCGGCCCGATATTAAATGATACGTCATCGGCTATACCCGATCGACTATCATTTATGAATTTAACTCTATTTTTTTCTTTAGTTTCTTGTTGGTTGTAGGATCAAACCAACTGGCACGCCCTTGAACCCAAAAAGCAAGATTACAGACCAGCACTAGAGTTAAGCAGATCTATCAGGCCAGTGCGTGATTTTTCGAGTCAACACGCTTTTGGCACGTCTGGTGGGACCATGTTTTTGACAACAGATTTTTTTACACGCATCGTTGAACCCATAATTGCAATAAGATGTTCGATAAAGAAGTCAAGGCCAAGGAAGAATAATCTCTCAAGCCGATGAATGAAGAGAAGGCGCAATCTTTTGAGCCGATGAATAATGAGACGCTTCAAGACACTGTTGATAAAATCGTTCATCGTGCTATGTTCGATCAATCTGGAGTTTTGATGAGTACATTACGTGGTTTTATCAAGGAGATAGTTCCTAGGGTAATTGCCTTAAGAAGTCAGCATGGGGAGCAAACTGGTGAGCAATCTCAACATCATCGGCAATAGCAATATTGGCTCGGGGGAAAGTTGATCAGTATCGGCATGAAGAGACACAACAACAGTATCGGCCAGAGGAAACTCAAAGGTATCGGTCTAGAGAGTATTGGGCCGATATGATTGCAAAGGTGATGGATGAGCAGTTTGGAATTAAACCTAAAGATCAAACTTCTGTGTATCGGCTGCCATATCCTGAGTGGTTTGATAGGGTTCCACTTACAAGCCAGTACAAGGTTCCAGATTTCTTTATGTTTTCAGGGCAGGATGATGTGTCTACAATAGAACATATCAGCCAATCCTTAGATCAATGTGGGGAGGCATCGGCTAAAGAAACTCTGAAAGTTAAACTTTTTCCAATGTCTTTGACTGGATCGGCCTTCACATGGTATTCATCATTCCCACCAAACTCTATCAAAGGTTGGGCTGATTTTGAGAAACAATTTCACCTGTACTTCTTTGCTGGGGATGATGAGTTGAAGGTTGCAGACTTGATATCAGTTAAACAACAAGAAGGGGAATCGGCTAAGGAATATATTCAAAGGTTTCGTAATGTCCGCAACCAATGTTATAATTTGAATTTAAGTGATGAACAGCTAGGAGAGCTCGCATTCCAAGGGTTGTCAATACCAATCAAAGATAATTTTTCTTACATGAGTTTGACAGCCTGGCTTATCTAATACATAAAGTATCGGCTTACGAGAGCCGATGTCAAGAAAAAGAGAAGAATCAGTTTTGGGGCGATCAAGGCAAGGATAATTTTGAAGCATGACTTCTCATACTCCAAAACTGGGGGGCATGTGTTGACGCCAGAATTTGGTAAGCCCCAGAGTCCCCATCGGCTCAAAGCTAGTATCGGTTTAAAGTTCTACATCGGCTGATGGGGGTTTTCTGTTATGAACATTTCCAGTAGTCGGATTCTTGTTAGATTCGGTTTGGGAAGGTCTTATCCAGAAGAAACCGAGTTCGGGACGGATGTGGCTTGTATCTATTAATTAGGAAGAACTTGTTAGTTTTCCTTTTTATCTTTAGGAAAGTGTGTTAGTGTCCAATAAGGACTCGGTTTGTTTCCTTTTATCTTTAGGAAAGTTTGGATTGTAATCTGTTAGGATCTTTGTTAGCCTGTGGGTAAAAATATATAAGCCCGAGGTTCATGTAAAAACAACAATTAGTTCAATACATCCTTTGGTGCATCGCCACCTTTTTACTTTCAATTACTTCGATGAGTTCTTGCTTTCGAGTTGTGCTGCATCGGGTTCGATCTCTCCCGAGAGGTAAAGCTTGTTATGGTGGCTTGCTCTCTCGGGATTAGTGCTTACATCTTTATGATACTCTAATCCTATTTACGTAAATCATCAAGTTATTGTTAGTGATATGCCCTAGAGGCAACATGGAGATGTTGGATATCACGTCAATGTTTATGTATTTATGAATAAAGTGTTATCCAGTTCCATGAAATAGACATCTTGTATTGATCAATAAGTACGTGACTTATTTATGAGACTCGATATGTATGAATCTATTTCTAAATGATCCCTGATCATATGTCATATTGTTGGAACAAATATGATTCTAAGATCGGCATGTTTGTTGATTGATGATCATGTCTCATAGATCATGGGTATGGAGATACCAAATCAATAAACATGGACACATATGTTGGAGAACACATTGTTAGATAGACCCACCATGAGACACTACAGGAATTAATGTGCCATTAGTTGGTCTCAGGTAGTGTTGGTACAAAGTCCTTAGACCCGAGATCATCATGGATTCCAACATGTGTAGTAGCCTACTTTGGGACTACCAAACGCTATTTTGTAACCGGGTAGTTATAAAGGTAGTTTTCGGGTTTGCTATGAAACATGGAGTGGGATGTGAGTGATCAAGATGGAATTTGCCCCTCCTTTGGAGAGATATCTCTGGGCCCTCGAGGTACTGGATTATGGAAATGCATGGCCATGCCGAGTTGATTGAGGAGTCAATCAATGCACATAATCCAATACGGTTCGAGTGAATGGTTAAGCTATTGAAGGGATGGCACACATCTTGCCTATAGCTTAACCGGTATCGTGAGGCAAAGGGATTTGTGTACACATTACAGGTTCGAGCCGATATTATTCTTGTATACTATGGTGTCAATATGTGCCGCTAGGCGCCCATGTGTGTCGGCTGAGTTAGACTCGAGCCGACGATCGGCTAAGTTAGAGTATAGCCGAAACCGAGTATACCTGAACCTGCTGTGGTCGCACGCTTAAGGGGATAAGAACAGGCATTCGAGTTGGACTCGGATACGGCTCGATCGGATAGGAGGGGTGGAGAGCGCGGCATGTCAATTGCATCGCGTGCAATGTAAATCATCGAGATCAATCTCCACGGAAACCCTCCCCACTTTCGAGCCAAACCCTAGCCTTGCATCGCGTGCTAGCACACGGGTGTACGGCGTTCGTCCCCGGACGTGTGGATACCGGTAGAGGCGCCGCTACGTTGCACGCCGTTGATCGGCTCGGATCGGCCGCACCGGAGCGATCGGCCGTGGTGGAATCGGCCGCGGCCGGGCGCATCGGAGCGAGGCGTGAGAACGCGCCGGACGACTCGAATCGGCTTATTGGCGAATCAGCCGTCTCCGGAATCGGCTAATCAGCTGTAACCCTTAAGTGGTATCAGAGCTAATCTTGCTTAGTTCGGGTTTTAGATTGGATCTGGAACAAGTTTTGCGCACGAGTTGATTAGATCAATCGGTTTTACGGGATTTGTTGAGGAGAGTTGATGGTAATTGCGTTCCTTGATAGTGTATCGGAACGGCGTAATGTGATTACGTCGAAGCAATTTCCATATAACTCGGTTTGAGTCGGCTTCGAGATAGCGTTCCTTGATAGTGTATCGGAACGGTATAATGTGATTATGCCGAAGCTATCTCGTAGTCCGATCTTGTTAGCTGCCTCGCGCCTACGCAAACCATCTCCCTTGATAGTGTATCGGGACCGCCGTGTGCGTACCCCCTTATATGTCGTCTCGATGCCGTTTCTCTGCGATAGGTAGAAAACGTTTCTACGCCTAACTTGTTTTTGCAGAGAATGCTTTGAGATGGTATGACCCTATTGTATGTATGAGATGCATGTGATGCATGTAATATTCTTTCATATGTGCAATCCCCGTAATATTCTTTCATACGTGCAATGCTTGTAATATTCTTTCACGACTGCGTGAGTCGATGTAATCTTCAATTAGAGCTTCTATAGTAGTAGCTTAGTTTGAAGAAATCAAGCATCATGCACATTGGAAGATGGTGCCAAAGATGGAGATCCTCAGCGTCGACATGGAGATGGAGATTACCATGTGAAGGGGGCCATACTATTTCATTATATGCTATTCTACTTGCTTTCATATGTGATATGTTTGTTTGATAGGATAGCATCCCTCGCAAAATTAAGTAGTATCGATGCCCTTCCAAATGTTGCACCCATCACCGTTATGCTCGTCAATGGTGGGTCTCGCAAAGCAGAGTGCCATTCTCTATCATAACACGAGGGGGTATATGTCGGACATATACAGCAGAGCATTTGGTTTACTTAACAAGGCTATCAAAACAGTTTTGGGCCTTCGGGCATAGGTTGGGGGGGGCATGGAGATGCCACACCAACAACAAGAGTCACATAGAGATGTGATTAGCAAGGTGTTGCTTACCGATGTTACTAATTTTCTAGCACTGATGCCAAAGCTCACTAGAAAATTAACTAACATGTGGATCTTGACCCAATACGTAACCTAGAGGGAAGGTGGAAAATACGTAATGGGAGTCTAATGTTAAATTGTTTAACAATAGACATAGCATAAACATTGTGCTAAACTTTGCTTTTTCTGTTGTAGAATAAATGGTAGCCAATACTACACCCAGTACCTTTAATTTGCGATCTATTCTCGAGAAAGAAAAATTAAATGGAACAAACTTTATGGATTGGTATCGCAACTTGAGAATTGTTCTCAAGCAAGAGCGTAAGGAGTACGTTCTTGAAGTACCTTATCCGGAGGATTTGCCTAATAATGCCACCGCAACCGCACGGAGAGCTTACGAGAAGCACACTAATGATGCCCTAGATATAAGCGCTCTCATGCTTGCTACAATGTCCCCCGAGCTTCGAAGCAATATGAGAGCAACGATGCTCACACTATTATTCAGGGACTGCGTGGCATGTTTGAGAACCAAGCTCGGGCCAAGAGGTTTAACACCTCAAAGTCCTTGTTTGCGTGCAGGCTTGTTGAGGGGAATCCCGTCATCCGCATGTGATAAAGATGATTGGCTACATTGAGAGTCCGGAAAACTAGGTTTCCCCTTAGCCAAGAGTTGGCTCGATGTGATTCTCCGCCGCTCCCTCCGAGCTTCGAGCCATTCATATTAAATTATCACATGAACAATATGGATAGAACCTTGGCTGAATTGCATGGGATGCTAAAGACATGAGGAGAGTATCCAGAAGAATGGTCATCATGTGATGATGATGCGTAAGGCTAAGCGCAAACCACCGTCAAGAAACTTTGCACCAAGAGGAAGTTAACTCCCGATGAGATCGTGAGTGCCTCCAATGCAAAGAAGGGCAAGAAGGGGTCGGCGGCATCGATGCCGTTTGCTTCTATTGCAAGGAGAAAGGCCACCGGAAGTGGAACGGCAAGAAGTACATGGAGGATCTCAAAAAAAGCAAAGTACGACTTCGCTTCGTGTATTAATGTTATAGACATTAATCTTGCTACTTCACCTACCGACTCTTGGGTATTTGATACCGGATCGCAGCTCATATTTGCAAATCGTTGGGAATGAGAAGAAGTAGAGGATTGAGAAGGGGCGAGGTGAACCCGCGCGCCGGCAATGGAGCAAGTGTTGCTACAGCTTGCCGCCAAGACAGCATCACTTCATCTACCTTCAGGATTAGTTTTGGAATTGAATAATTGTTATTGTGTTCCAACACTATGTCAAAACGTTATTTCCGCTTCATGTTTGCAAGCGGAAGGATATGATTTTAGATCAATGGACAATGCTTGTTCAATATATCTTAGAGATATGTTCTATTTTCATGCTCCATTGGTGAATGGATTATACGTTTTGAATCTTGAAGCGTCTCCCATCTGTAACATTAATACAGAAAGGCAACTCTCTAATAATATAAACCCCACGTTTATCTGGCATTGTCGCTTAGTGTCGAAACTTGGTTTCGGCAATATATTTTCTGGGGTCGCAGTCAAGATCGCCAAGCACGATGGGTTAGAAGAAGAAGAAGATTTAGACAGGTTCAGGCCCTCTCGTGAGGTAATACCCTACTCCTGTTTCGGTGGATTCGATCCGCCGAGTGTCTTTATTGATCTCGTGATCCAAAGCTCTTGCTTATGAAGTTGTATCTCGAATCTAGTGTCGGAATATCCCTCAAGGGACGCCCCTTACCCCCCTTATATAGTCTTGGGGGGAAGGGTTTACAAGTCGGAAACCTTATCTTATTCTAAGTCGGTTTCCTCAATCTTACCAAACCGTGACTATAGGCCGATTGCCTTATCCCTATCGGCAACCGTAACACCTAAGTCAAGTTCGGCTTACAGATATGGCAGGCGCAATCTATCCCTACCTCCAGTCGGATAAGCTTGCCATGTAGATACCCGATTGCCACAATCTCCACAGTAGCCCCCGAGTCCTTTTCAGTCGACAAGACAACTCAGCTTCAGACCAAAACAACACTCAACCAAAAAATCACTTTGACCGAGTGCTTTTGGCGCCGAGTGATTCCATCATCTCTGCCTGAATCTTCCCGAGTGGCTCCAAAGACTCGTGAAGGGCTGAAAATATCTCAAAAATTCTCAAAAATAAATATCTAGGTGCATCTCCCGATACACCTAATTAGGTGTAGCCCCGACTATGTGGTTAGTCAAAAATAGGCTAAGCATATAGTCAAGAACCATAAAAAATCATTCTCATGTAGACGCCTAGCTCATGCTAAAGCAATCATAGAAATCTCATTACTCGGCAAGTTCATACTTATCCGAGTGAATTTGCCCGAGTTACCTCGAACAAATAATTCAATCATCCCTCATGGGTAAAAAACACTCAAGCTCTTGCTTATCCGAGTGGATTTGCCCGAGTAATCCCGGAATAAATATTTCATTCACCCTCATGGGAAAACAAGTTTTTTCAATCATATGAAAAATATGACCAAGTTATTAAATAGCTTTTGCCATAACACTCGGTCTCAATCTTATAAAGATCTTCACCAAGGTGGAAAATAAACAAAGATCGGTAAGATTACCCGACCAAATGCCGAAAAACCAAACAGCCCTTGTTCACCAAGGCGGCTATAAAAACTCTGTTGTTGGTCACCTTCCAAATTGCATCGTGCCGCCTTCTCATGAAGTCGGCAAACCGCGGTATGGAAGGATCTTTAAAGGTATAGGGCACTCGGACACGCGCATATTGCGTGGCAAATCGCTTAAGCACATCCGCTTAAGTCCCTAAGGACACGTATCGGACCACACCTTAGCCGGGCCGTAGATTTTCTTATGAGCTCGGCCCACTCACCGAAAACCTAGCGCAACCCTCAAATCTTTCTTATAAAGACGCGAGGTCGTCCCCGCCTCTTCATCTTCCAAAATTCCCCTTCTTGCAATCGCTCATCGCCATTGCGGAGAATCCTAGGCTTGCGCGCTTCTCATCCATTCGTCAAGAAGCTCGCTTGCCGCGACAACTAGCTTTCGCAGCCAAAACTCCCACATCCATCGCCCAAGATCTAACCTTTCGCCGATCCGCTCCCCAACAACCTCGCTCTCATGGCGAGGAGAAGAAGATTCCGTTCGACCAATGGGCCACCTCGGATGTGAGGGAATACACTCTCAAGGAGATGGTAAAGCACGGCGTGCTTCCGCCGAAGGAACTTGTGGGATGGCGCCCGGCGGCGGGGAGGACTTCCCGACCCCAAACACCGGTGAGCTCGTCGTCTTTACTTCCTTTTTCTATTGCGGGTTCAGCCTTCCCACCTCCGAATTCTTTCTGGGGCTCTTGGACTACTATGATCTTCACATCTACCATCTCGAACCCCAACTCGATGCTCCACATAGCCCTCTTTATTCATGTGTGTGAAGCTTTTCTCGCATTCTTCCTCATTTCAATCTCTTCCGTCGTATGTTCTATCGAAACCCCATCCAAACAAGGACCAACCTTGTGTTGTTGGCGGGCAGCTTCCAACTTCGCGGATCTCTCCGCAAAGACTACTTTTCTCTCCCTTTGAAATCTTCCAACAAAGGCCGGCACGCGGCTGGTTCTACATCAATAATCTTGAACCCGCCTACCCGCCTTTGTTGGTCTTCCTCCCCGTCCCCAAGCCATCCCGGAGTACCGTCCCGTAGCCCAAGATTGGGACGAAGCCAATGATCTCGCTCGCGAAGATCCCGGCGATGAAGAAGAGGAATCTTCGCGGGAACAAATCACTCGGCACTTCATCAGTGCCGAGTGGCGCCGATCAAGGAGCGGTCGAAGCCGGCCTTCGAGTATGAAGGCGGGACGGACCCCAATCGGGAAGACCCGGATCCACTCACATACGAGATCTTGAAGATTCGGATGTACAAACTCTTCTCATCCAGATTTCGCCGAGCGGGCCCTCATTCTCGCTCCTTCCATTCAAGATCCACCGACCTCCTCCTCCAGTAAGCCGATTGGTTGCTTCATAGTATCTTTAATCTTGACGTCTTGTTTCTTAATGTTGCACCTTCTCTCTTCCGCAAGAAAACGCCTCTATCACCTCCAAACCATATAAGGTGGCTCATGACGACGCGCCGCGTCGCCCACAAGAAGCCGACGGCGGGATAAAAATCCAAGCCGATCCAACGGGAAGCGGGCGCGCGAGTGAGGACTCGAACAAGCGCGCAAGCAAAAGGCGGCTGATCATCAAGGATTCGGATGACGACGTCCCGGCTCCTCCGGCCGAGACCCCGCCTCTAAGGCGATCACGCGGACGGCGCCGAAGATCCGCCGGTCATCCAGTATGCTCAAACCGAAGTCTTGAACTCTTTTGCGGAAAACTTTTCTTTATCTTCGCCGTATTCACTTTCGCAGAGGCCCTGGACATAGATCCCGCCGGGAGGGGTGAAGGACAAACCCCGACCGCCGCTCCCGAAGTGCCAAGGCCATCAGAGCCAAAACCCCGAGCCCGCAACCGAGTGCGAGCGTTCGAGAAACATCCTTCACCTCGAAGGAGCGCCCCAAGGAGGAGCCCCGACGCGCGCCGGGATATCCCGACCGGAAACCAGCCGCCGCCGGCAACCCACGGCCGCGCCCAAGCGCCCGACCGGGGTCACTCGGTGGAGAGCCCGAAGAAGAGGAAGAGCCCGGCGACCCCACCTAGGCAGGCCCACCGGCTTCTGGAAGACTTGCTTCGAAACATTCCTTCGTTCTTTCAATTTTGAATCCTTCATGTCTTCATTGGTCTTTCTTGTTTGCCAGCCACGGTAGAAGAGATCCCTGTGTTGCGCTTCGAGACCTGGGTTCCTCCGATCAAAATCGAGTGGCGGGACTCTGAAGGCGAGAGACAGTGGCATCATCCTAGACCGACAAGCCGAAAAGATGAAAGGGATGCCCTTGTCGAGAGCCTAAATGAAGCGACTCGACCGCTCAACGTAAGCCTTCTCCTTTCTTTTTGATTATATCTTCGTTACCCTTCGCCGATCATTCTTCCGCCTTCGCATGCGTAAAGAATATTGCCGCTCAATGGCAAAATCCGAAGTGCTGGAGAAGCTAGTCCCCACTTAAACTCCTTGGAAGACGTTCAGCGACAGCTGAAGGCCACTCGGGAGGAGGCCGCATCAAGGGAGGCCGCTTTAAGGAGGGAGATCTCAGAGCTTCGGGAAGCGAACCTCGACCTCCGCGGATCAATCGGAAGTAAGCCCGCCTCTCCCAGCTTCATTATGATTCTTGTGTTGATCTTGGCTATTGATGATCTTCTTTCGTTGTAGAAAATTCTTCTGAGGTCCACTCGCTTCAAGTCCACTGGAAGCGGTCAACCTTGACAAGGCCGAGATGGAGGCCGAATTTGAAGGTAACCTTCTTTGAAGTCAAATCCCGTGTGCTGCTTTATTTCCGAGTGCTTTGAACGATCTGGGACTTTTTGCAGCTTATAAGATGAAGACCCAAGCCCAATACGACGTCTTGCTTGGGCGGATCAAATCCAGCGACGAGATACGGGAAGAGGTCACCAACGCCGCCACGCCGATCTTGACATCCTTGTTTGATCAAGGAGTTGGGGCAGCTCGCCGAGTCAATCGAGATCTTCGACAAGCTTCACCGGCTCCCGAACGCATTCGAAGAACATCACCGAAGCGGCCAACATGGGGCTGGTCCGCTCTTGCACGTACTAAGTCCCTCTACCCCGAGTGGATATCCATTCGGCCGGGAGGGCTTCGCCGAGGGAACAACAGACGAGCAAGCCTTAGATATGCCGAGTGAGGCACAAGAGGCGGCGAAGAAGATTTCTTTAGATGTAGTAAACAATTTCAAGCTTTGAACTTATATTCGACTTTGCTTTGTGAATGTCATGTAATCGTAACATTCGATGTGGAATCTTTGTGACCATTTTTGGTTTATTTATGTCAATGCCTTGATTCGAGCTTTTGCGTGAAATTTCTTAAGTAGTTTTCTCGTCGTCATCAAGCCTAGGCTCGATTAGGTCATCTGAAAACTCTCGCCCTTAGACACCGAGCTCGAGTCGAAGGACATTAAACAATGATAAACTAAACTGTGCACAAAAATTTGATGAGGAAAATTTGAGCTTTATTGATGTGTGTATCAGCCCCGACCGCTAGCTCAAGAAGTCATCTTGCTTGAGGTCAGCCAAGGAAAACATGAGGCCTTAGCCAAATTAGGCGTAAAACGACGAAGGTGCTCGATGTTCCAGGAGTTCTCCACCATGGACCCGTCTTCGCGCTTTAGCCGTAAGCACCGGCCGAGTCACTCGGCGATTATATACGGTCCTTCCCATAAGGGGGATAACTTGTGTCGGTCTTTGGTGGTCGGATCTTGCGTAGAACCAGGTCGCCAAGAATGAAAGCTCGTGCTCTCACGTTGCGACCGTGGTATCTTCCGAGCCCTTGAAGGTATTTGGCCGACCGGATGAGGGCCGCCTCGCGGGCCTCTTCCAATCGAGTGAGGTCATCCACTCTGGCCGATGTCGTAGCGTTCATCGTTGAAGCCGCGGACCGGAGGGACTCATATTCCATCTCATTTGGCAACATGGCTTCGCGCCATAGACCAAAAAGAAAGGAGTTTGGCGGTGGCCCGACGGGTGTGGTTCGCAGCGACCATAGAACCGAGGGAAGTTCCCTGGACCCACCTGCCGGCATAAGGGCTTAGTCGGTCAAAAACGCGAGCCTTGATACCTTGAAGGACCATCCCGTTGGCTCGCTCGACTTGCCCATTGCTTTTGGGGTGAGCTACCGATGCGTAGCAGATCTTGATCCCGAAGTCTTCGCAGAATTCCTTGAAGATGCCTCCCGTGAATTGGGTCCCATTATCGCTATGATTCGTTTGGGACGCCGAAGCGGTGCACGATGTTGAGGAAAAGTCTCGTGCTTTGTCGCAGTGATTGTGGCGACCGGTTTGGCTTCAATCCACTTGGAGAACTTGTCGATTGCGACGAAGAGGTGTGTGAAACCTCCGGATCTTTCTTGAAAGGGCCAACCATGTCCAGCCCCCATACCGCGAACGGCCGAAAGTGGGATTGTTTGAAGTTCCCTGGCCGGGACATGGCTTTGACGGCAAAAATGGCAGCCTTCGCAGTTCTTACGACTTTATCCGCGCCGGAGACCGCGGTAAGCCGTAAGAATCCTTGCCCGTAAGCTTTGCCGACTAGAGTGCGTGCCGCCGCGTGGCTTCCGCATATGCCCGAGTGGATATCTTGGAGTAATTGTTTCCTTCTTCGGGTGTGATGCACCTCATTAGAATTCGGAGGGGCTTCTCTTGTATAGATCGGAGTCGACCATGACGTACGCTGGCAACGACGCCGGACGCGTTCGCTTCATCCCGGCCATCCAAGCGCTCTTGCCGAGTTAAGAATTTGATGAGCGGCGTCCTCCGCCGGTGTCGGTCATGGCGACTTCGTTGGTGGTTTGTTCGTTAGGAGTCGTCTTTGCCATGACGGTTGGTTCGTAGAGATGCTCAACGAAGACGTCGTGGGGCAGCTTCGCGCTTAGATCCGAACTATGCTAGCTCATCGCAGCCTTCGTTGTTATGTCTCGTGACATGTGAGAGTTCTAGCCCATCAAACTTGTCCTCAAGCTTGCGGTCCTCTTGTCCGTAGGCCTCCATAGTGTCGTTTAAGCAGGACCAATCCTTCATCACTTGATTGACGACCAGCTGGGAGTCACCTTTCACAATAAGCCGACGAATCTCGAGTGAGATCTGCGAGGCGCATCCATGTAAAAGAGCTTCGTATTCGCCGACGTTGTGTGAGGCGGAGAAGTGGAGGTGAAGGGCATATCTTAGCCTTTCCCAGCCGGGAGATCAGCACAACTCCCGCTCCCAAGCCGGTGATCCTCTTGGATCCGTCAAGTGCATGGTCCAAGTGTTGGAGGTCTTCTCGAGGTACATGCTCTTGCCGCCCACTCGGCCAGAAGTCCGCTAAGGCTGCGACTTAATGGACGTCCCCGGGCTTAAAAGTTAAGTCCAACGGCATCGTTCTAGGGCCCACTTGGCGATGCGCCCGTTGCCTCGCAGCTTGTGGACGACGTCGCCGAGTGGAAAAGAGGTGATGACGGTGACCGAGTGACTCGAAAGTAGTGTGCCAATTTCCTCGCGGTTATCGTAACACCATAAAGCAATTTTTGTACCGGGGTATCGGGTTTTGGCTCCCGCCAATACTTCGCCGACAAAGTAAATTGGCCTTTGAATCTTCCGGGCCCGTCCTTCTTCTTCTCGTTCAACCACAAGGACCGTGCTAACCACTTGATGAGAGTGGCTGAAACGCATGCAACAGGGGTTCCCGGGGCCGAGGTGAAGCCAGGACGGGTGGCGTGGTAAGGAATTCTTTGAAATCTTCAAAGGCCTTGTCGGCTTCGTGGTCCACCGGAAGTCGCCTCGTCTGTCTTCTTCAAGAACCCGAAGAAGGGCATGCCTCGTTCGCCGAGTCGGGATATGAAGCGGCTTAGTGCCGCCATGCAGCCGTGAGCTTTTGGACGTCCTTCCGGTTACTCGGGGTTTCATGTTTAGGATTGCGTTGATCTTCTCCGGATTTGCTTCAATGCCGCGGTGTGATACCATGAAGCCGAGCAGCTTGCCCGATGGGACGCCGAAGGTGCACTTCTCCCGGTTCAACTTCATTCAAGGCCCGGATGTTTGCGAAGGTTTCTTCTAAGTCGGCGATCAGTGTCTTCTTTTCGCTTGGTCTTGATGACAACATCGTCGACGTAAGCTTCAACGTTTTTGCCGATCCGCGTCTGGAAGCATCTTTGGATCGTGCGTTGGTATGTAGCTCCGGCGTTCTTCAGCCGAAAGGCATGGTGATGTAGCAAGAGGCCCCGAACGGCGTGATGAAAGATGTCTTCAAGCAATGGATTCTTTCAAACCGATCCGTGATAGCCCGAGTAACAATCCAAGAAACTCGAAGTTCGCAGCCGGGTTGAGTCGACGACTTGGTCGATGCGAGGCAGCCCGAACGGATCTTTGGGGCAGCTTTGTTGAGGTCGGTGTAGTCAACGCACATGCGCCATTGCCCCGTTTTCTTCGGACCGGACGGGTTGGCTAACCGCGGGATGAAGGACTTCTTTAATGAAGAGGCAGCCAAGAGCTTTGCGAGTTCTTCTTTGATCGCGTCTTTTCGATCCCGTGCGAACTCGCGTAATCGTTGTTTTATTGGTTTGGCGTCATCTTTGACGTTCAAAGAGTGCTCGATCACCTCCCTAGGAATTCCAGCATATCGATGGTTTCCAAGCAAAAACATCTTTATTATTTTGGAGGAAGGTGACGAGCGCGCTTTCCTATTTAGGATCTAGGTCGGCGCCGATTACAGTTTTGGAGGGACTCACGAATCAAGGGAGATCTTCTTGGTCTTGGCGTCGCCGGATCCCGATTTGGCTATCTTCTTCGCGGGACTTCGCCCTCTCGCCAAGTCGATGCAGCCAATCGGACTTCTTGTTGGCCACGTAATCTCTCGCGAGATTGGGCCATGTCGCAGCCTCTCCTTGTCACGTGAAGGCTTGCTTCACGTCGCCGCGAAGAGTGATGACGCCGTTGGGACCCAGCATCTTCATGCGAGGTAAGTGTAGTGAGGGATCGCCATGAACTTGGCAAGCGCAGCCTTCCGATGATGGCATGATATGCAGTTTAAGTCGGCCACCTCGAAGGTGACGTTCTCCGTTCGGAAGTTCTCGGGCTCCGAAGGTGACTCGGGAGGGAGATGTGCCCGAGTGGTGTTGAAGATAGCCCCGGATAACTCCGTGGAAGGGGGCTGAGCTTGCTTTGAGTTCGGCCCTTGGGATCTCGCATTTCATCCATGGTCTTGGCAAACAGATGCTGAGGGCGCCGCCCCATCGATGAGGACGCGCTTAAGCCCGATGTTGCGGACCACGGGTCCAGGACGAGTGGATAGCGTCCCGGTGGACCACTCGGTCAGATGATCCGAGCGGTCAAAAGTGATGGCCACTTCCGACCATCGCAGATACGAGGGACTTCGGGTTGAGCCGCGTTGACCTCCCGGCCGCTAGCTTTTGTTTCCTATTGGATTCATAAGCTAGCGGGCCTCCGAAGATGTGGTTGAGCTCCCCCACCGGGTCTTGAAAAGGTTCGGCATTTTCAGCCGCATTGTTCTTCTTGGCGCTGACGGCCAGCCTCGCTGCGGCTTCTTGTTGAGCGCGCCGCAGCATCGCTCAGCCGAACCGCTTGTAGATAAAGCAGCCCTTCGCCGCGTGCTTATGATTCGGATGGTGGTGCACCGGGCGTTCATGATGGCGTCGTAGACGGCGACTGGGACGGCGTTGAGTATTGGAGGTCGTAGCCACTAGGTCTTCGATCGACGCTTGCGATCTTTTCGGCCTTGGTTGCCGTTGTTGCCGCCATCCTTCTTAGGATTTCGGCTTCCTCCCGCTTGCTTGTCCTCTCTTCCGTCGGGCCGGTCTTGACGGGCGGCTTTAATGGCGTCGTTTGATTTGGCGTATGAGTTCGCCGTCTCAAACATCCGCTTCACCGTCTTCGGTGGCTTGCGTCCGAACTTGCCGATAAGCAGCTCATCACGGACTCTCTTCTCGGAAGGCGGCGATGATGATGTCATCGGTGATGTTCGGATCTTGTTGCGCTTCTCGGAGAAGCGACGAATGTAATCCTCGCAGGCTCGTCCGGCTTCGGATGACGTTGTAAAGGTCGAAGGCGTGCCGGGCCTCTCGAAGGTGCCTTGGAAGTTGGCGATGAAGTGGTCCCTCGCCTCGCTCCACGAGCCGATTGAGCCTCTTGGCAGCCGGTGAGCCATTTTCGGCCGAGTTTGCAGGGCCACGGGCAGGTAGTTGGCCATGGCTTTGTTGTCGCCACCGCACCTGATGGCAAGAGTATATACAGCTAACCAAGATTGGGGTCGGTTTTGCCATCGTACCTTTCAATCCCCGTTGGCTTAAAGCCACTGGCCAATTCACTGGCGGAGCTCCCGAGTGAAGGCCGGTACTCCATCGTCGCCGCTATCGGTGATCCCCTCCGATCTTCCCGAGTGCGACGGCCGCGCTCTTGGTAGCGGTGGTCGAGGACTTCCGCAGCATCACTCGGCGGGGTCTTCTCGCTGGCCGGTTGGGTAGCCGGAACTGTTGCGGCGGACTCGGTGGTGGACAGTGTGGACGTCCATGTCGTTTGTCGCGGAGTCGGCCGTCTCGCTCTGGTGCCTCGCCGTGGACTCGCGAGGTGGGCCTCTTGGCTCGGTTGTCGACCGAGCCGGCTCGGGCCTCCGTAGTCTCCCGACTTTAGAGGTGGGAGCCGGCTCTTGTCCGGCGTTTCGGCCACGGATTCCGGCCTTCGCGTTGAAGTGGTGGGAGGGCCGTTAGCCGTGGCAGCGACGATGGTCTTGATCTTATCAAGTATAGGAGTCACGTTTGCCGAGCCGTCTCCATGACGGTGTCCAAGAGCGTGAGTGCGGCGGACGCTGCTTCGCCGTGGCGCCTGGAAGACGTTGGTGTTGCGAACCCGTGTTTGGAGGATGGCCTCGGCGCATCGTCCGCCGCACGTAGATCCCGCTTCCTTTGTCGCCTCGTCTTTGCGTTGTTTGTCTTCCTCGGCTGTCTTGCGCTCAAGCTCCACTCTAGCTCGCTCCTTCTTGGCAAGCCTCCCGGCCATGGCTGAGTCGGACTCATCCGGGCCGCCATGAGGACGTCGAAGCACTTCGGCCTCGCACCATATGGCATCGGAGTTGTCGGCTTCGTCGAAGGGATGCCGAGAGATTGTCGGGCCGGCGGAGCCGAGGTATCCGTTGAGTTCGAAGATGAGCAGAGCCGAAGGACGGGAGGATGACGGCAACCTCCCTTGATCCCGGGAAATTCGGATCCGGATCGCTCCACCGAGCCTGAGCTTGGGGGTTAGGCTCCTCCGAGTGGATCGCCGCCAACTTGGGGAGAGCAGCTGATCGTAGATCTTGGCGACGTTTGGTAACCCAAACGGCACCGAGAGGTCTTCACCGAGTAGATTGCTTCCGTCTGGGAGGCAAGAAGATTGGCGCAGATCTCGACGGAATCCGTAATCCGAATGGCGCCGAGTGAAGTCCGTCGTCGGAGAAGGTGGATCGCATCTTGGTCTTCAAGATGTTGTTGAAGATCTCGCGCCGTTGGGGAGCCCGAACGGCGCCGAGTGGGTCTTTCCCTTTGACTGGTTCGAATCCGAGTCGAAGGAGGAGTCGTCGAAGGAGTTGGCGGCGAAGTCGCCGAATCCCGGAAGGAGATCCCATCACGCTTGTCGGCGAGATTGTCGAAGAAGTCTCGACGCGCGGCCCCCTACCCGGCGCGCCAACCGTCGAAACTTGGTTTCGCAATATATTTTCCGGGGTCGCAGCCAAGATCGCCAAGCACGATGGGTTAGAAGAAGAAGAAGATTTAGACAGTTCAGCCCTCTCGTGAGGTAATACCCTACCCTGTTTCGGTGGATTCGATCCGCCGAGTGTCTTTATTGATCTCGTGATCCAAAGCTCTTGCTTATGAAGTTGTATCTCGAATCTAGTGTCGGAATATCCTCAAGGGACGCCCCTTACCCCCTTATATAGTCTTGGGGGAAGGGTTTACAAGTCGGAAACCCTATCTTATTCTAAGTCGGCTTCTCAATCTTACCAAACCGTGACTATAGGCCGATTGCCTTATCCCTATCGGCAACCATAACACCTAAGTCAAGTTCGGCTTACGGATATGGCGGCGCAATCTATCCCTACCTCCAGTCGGATAAGCTTGCCATGTAGATACCCGATTGCCACAATCTCCACACTTAGGCCATATAAATAAGAAACGCATGGAGAAGCTCCATAAGGATGGACTGCTTCACTCTTTTGATTTTGAATCATTTGAGACATGTGAGTCTTGTTTACTTGGTAAGATGACAAAGGCACCTTTCACGGGAGATAGTGAGAGAGCAAGTGACTTATTGGCACTCGTACATACTGATGTATGTGGACCAATGAGCTCAACGGCCAGAGGTGGTTATCAGTACTTCATTACCATTACCGATGACTTTAGTAGATATGGTTATATCTACTTAATGAGGCATAAGTCCGAATCATTTGAAAAGTTCAAAGAATTCCAGAATGAAGTACGTAATCATTTAGGGAAAACAATCAGTTTCTACGATCGATCGTGGAGGAGAATACTTGAGCCAAGAGTTTGGTAATCATCTCGAAAAATTGTGGAATTGTTCCACGCTGACTCCGCCAGAACTCCACAATGGAATGGGGTGTCCGAACGGAGAAATCGCACCTTGTTGGACATGGTGCGGTCGATGATGAGCCAAAGTGATCTTCCGTTATCCTTCCGGGGATATGCTTTTGAAACAAACTGCGCTCACACTAAATAGAGTTCCATCTAAGTCGCTGAAAAGACACCATATGAGATATGGACAAAAGCAACCCCTAGTTTGTCTTTTCTCAAAATTTGGGGATGCGAAGCTTATGTAAAACGTTTACGCCTCACAAGCTCACACCCAAATCCGACAAGTGCTTCTTTGTGGGATATCCTAAGGAAACTAAGGGATATTACTTTTATAATCGGGAACAAGGCAAAGTGTTTGTCGCCCGACATGGTGTCTTCTTGGAGAAAGAGTTTCTTTCAAGAAGGGTTAGTGGGAGCAGGGTGCGCTTTGAAGAAGTTCAAGAAACACCGAAAATGTTTCAGCGACCACGTAACCACAACAGGAGGAGCAAAGTGTTGCGCCACCGCCAGATACACCAGCCCCACGGAGGTCCGAAAGATCACATCGTGCGCCCGATGTGTACACAAAGGAACAACGTGATATATTGTTGTTGGACAACGATGAGCCTAAGACCTATGACGAAGCGATGGTGGGACCCGATTCCAACAAGTGGCTTGGAGCCATGAAATCCGAAATAGAATCCATGTACGACAATCAAGTTTGGAACTTGGTTGATCCACCGATGGTGTCAAAACCATTGAGTGTAAATGGGTTTTTAAGAAAAGGCCGATATGGATGGAAATGTTCACATCTATAAGGCGCGGTTGGTGGCGAAAGGTTTTAAACAAATTCAAGGAGTTGATTATGATGAAACTGTTAGTGATATGCACTAGAGGCAACATGGAGATGTTGGATATCACGTCAATGTTTATGTATAAATGAATAAAGTGTTATTCAGTTCCATGAAATAGACATCTTGTATTGATCAATAAGTACGTGACTTATTTATGAGACTCGATATGTATGAATCTATTTCTAAACGATCCTCGATCATATGTCATATTGTTGGAACAAATATGATTCTAAGATCGGCATGTTTATTGATTGATGATCATGTCTCGTAGATCATGGGTATGGAGATACCAAATCAATAAACATGGACATATGTGTTAGAGAACACATTGTTGGATAGACCCACCATGAGACACTACAGAATTAATGTGCCATTAGTTGGTCTCGTGTAGTGTTGGTACAAAGTCCTTAGACCTCGAGATCACCATGGATTCCAACATGTGTAGTAGCCTACTTTGGGACTACCAAACGCTATTCCAGAATCGGATAGTTATAAAGGTAGTTTTCGGGTTTGCTATGAAACATGGAGTGGGATGAGTGATCAAGATGGAATTTGCCCCTCCTTTGGAGAGATATCTCGGGCCCTCGAGGTAATGGATTATGGAAATGCATGGCATGCTAAGTTGATTGAGGAGTCAATCAATGCATGCATAATCCAATACGGTTCGAGTGAATGGTTAAGCTATTGAAGGGATGGCACACATCTTGCCTATAGCTTAACCGGTATCGTGAGGCAAAGGGATTTGTGTACACATTACAGGTGTCGTGAGCCGATATTATATTCTTGTATACTATGGTGTCAATATGTGCCGCTAGGCGCCGCTATTGATGAAGCTCGGCTGAGTTGGACTCGAGCCGACGATCGGCTAAGTTAGACTATAGCCGAAACCGAGTATACCTGAACCCTGTGGTCGCACGCTTAAGGGGATAGAATAGATATTCGAGTTGGACTCGGATACGGCTCGATCGGATAGGGATCCGATCGGATAGAGTCCTATGGGCTTACGACGTGTGGGGCGGCCAACTCTATGAGATACGGATGAGATCCGATTCAAAATAGAGTCCTAATCGGCCACTAGTCCCGCCGGCCAACTCTATATAAAGGAGGGAGGGGTGGAGAGCCGTGCGACGTCAATTGCATCACGTGCAATGAAGTCGCCGAGATCAATCTCCACGGAAACCCTCCCCACTTTCGAGCCAAACCCTAGCCTTGCATCGCGTGCTAGCACACGGGTGTATGGCGTTCGTCCCCGGACGTGTGGATACCGGAGAGGCGCGCTACGTTGCGCGCTCTTGATCGGCCGCGGCCTGGCGCACGTCAGCGAGGCGTGAGAACGCGCCTGACGACTCGAATCGGCCGATTGGCGAATCGGCCGTCTCCGGAATAGGCTACACCGTTCCGGATCGGATTGCCCCGATTGGCTATTCCGCCGCACTCTACTTTAATCGGTAACGATCTATCGGCCCTTACTTGCAAGTGTTCCTGGTTTGCGCGGTAGAAATTTTTGTTTTCGGCTAGCGTAGCTTCCGCGTAACCCTTCAAGTGGTATCGAGCTAATCTTGCTTAGTTCGGGTTTTAGATTGGATCTGAACAAGTTTTGCGCACGGGTTGATTAGATCAATCGGTTTAACGGGATCCGTTGAGGAGAGTTAATGGTAATTGCGTTCCTTGATAGTGTATCGGAACGGTGTAATGTGATTACGTCGAAGCAATTTCCAAATAACTCGGTTTGAGTTGGGTTCGAGATAGCGTTCCTTGATAGTGTATCGGAACGGTATAATGTGATTATACCGAAGCTATCTCGTAGTCCGACTTTGTTGCTGCTCGCGCCTACGCAAACCATCTCCCTTGATAGTGGATCGGACGGCATAATATGATTATGCCGATATGGTTTCCATAAGCGATTTCATAGATTGGATCTATGAATTTCAGGGAAATCCGGGCGCTGCCCGGAAGCCCGCGAGGGGCGGCTTCCCTCGACCCCGTGTGCGATCCCCTTATAGGTCGTCTCGATGCCGTAGCTCGCGATAGGTAGAAAACGTTTCTACGCCTAACTTGTTTTTGCAGAGAATGCTTTGAGATGGTATGGCCCTATTGTATGTATGAGATGTATGAGATGCATGTGATGCATGTAATATTCTTTCATATGTGCAATCCCCGTAATATTCTTTCATACGTGCAATGCTTGTAATATTCTTTCACGACCTGCGAGTCGATGTAATCTTCAATTAGAGCTTCTATAGTAGTAGCTTAGTTTGAAGATATCAAGCATTCGACACTTGGAATATGGTGCCGAAGATGGAGATCCTCGCCGACATGGAGATGGAGATCACCATGTGAAGGGGGCCATACTATTTCATTATATGCTATTCTTCTTGATTTCATATGTGATATGTTTGTTTGATAGGATAGCATCCTCTCAAAATTAAGTAGTAATGATGCCCTTCCAAATGTTGCACCCGCCACCGTTATGCTCGTCAATGGTGGGTCTCGCCAAAGCAGAGTGTCATTCTCTATCATAACACGAGGGGTATATGTCGACATATACATGCAGGAGCATTTGGTTTACTTAACAAGGCTATCAAAACAGTTTTGGGCCTTGGGGCATAGGTTGGCGCCGGGCATGGAGATGCCACACCAACAACAAGAGTCACATAGAGATGTGATTAGCAAGGTGTTGCTTACCGATGTTACTAATTTTCTAGCAAGTGATGCCAAAGCTCACTAGAAAATTAATTAACATGTGGATCTTGACCCAATACGTAACCTAGAGGGAAGGTGGAAAATACGTAATGGGAGTCTAATGTTAAATTGTTTAACAATAGACATAGCATAAACATTGTGCTAAACTTTGCTTTTTCTGTTGTAGAATAAATGGCGGCTAATACTACACCCACACCTTTAATTTGCGATCTATTCTCGAAAAGGAAAAATTAAATGGAACAAACTTTATGGATTGGTATCGCAACTTGAGAATTGTTCTCAAGCAAGAGCGTAAGGAGTACGTTCTTGAAGTACC
Organism: Oryza australiensis; assembly: GCA_019925245.2. Taxonomy (NCBI): domain Eukaryota; kingdom Viridiplantae; phylum Streptophyta; class Magnoliopsida; order Poales; family Poaceae; genus Oryza; species Oryza australiensis. Next base: position 1,887,758 of record JAIFGZ020000516.1, read on the forward strand.
CTATCCCGAGGATTTGCCAACTAATGCCACCGCAACCGCACGGAGGGCTTATGAGAAGCACACTAATGATGCCCTAGATATAAGCCGTCTCATGCTTGCTACAATGTCCCCCGAGCTTCGTAAGCAATATGAGAGCAACGATGCTCACACTATTATTCAGGGACTGCATGGCATGTTTGAGAACCAAGCTCGGGCCGAGAGGTTCAACACCTCAAAGTCCTTGTTTGCGTGAAGTGCTTGCCGAGGGGAATCCCGTCGCCCGCATGTGATAAAGATGATTGGCTACATTGAGAGTCCGGAAAACTGGTTTTCCCTTAGCCAAGAGTTGGCTACCGATGTGATTCTCCGCCGCTCCCTCCGAGCTTCGAGCCATTCATATTAAATTATCACATGAACAATATGGATAGGACCTTGGCTGAATTGCATGGGATGCTAAAGACAAATGAGGAGAGTATCCAAAAACGGTCATCATGTGATGATGATGCGTAAGGCAAGCGCAAACCACTGTCAAGAAACTTTGCACCAAGAGAAAGTTAACTCCCGATGAGATCGCGAGTGCCTCTAATGCAAAGAAGGGCAAGAAGGGGTCGGCGGCATCGATGCCGTTTGCTTCTACCGCAAGGAGACAGCCACCGGAAAAGGAACGCAAGAAGTACATGGAGGATCTCAAGAAGAAGCAAAGTACGACTTCGCTTCGTATTAATGTTATAGACATTAATCTTGCTACTTCACCTATCGACTCTTGGGTATTTGATACCGGATCGTAGCTCATATTTGCAAATCGTTGCGGGAATGAGAAGAAGTAGAGGATTGAGAAGGGGCGAGGTGAACTCGCGCGTCGGCAATGGAGCAAGCGTTGCTACAGCTTTGTCGCACGAGTACCACTTCATCTACCTTCGGATTAGTTTTGGAATTGAATAATTGTTATTGTGTTCCAACACTATGTCAAAACGTTATTTCCGCTTCATGTTTGCAAGCGGAAGGATATGATTTTAGATCAATGAACAATGGTTGTTCAATATATGTCGAGATATGTTCTATTTTCATGCTCCATTGGTGAATGGATTATACGTTTTGAATCTTGAAGCGTCTCCCATCTATAACATTAATACGTAAAGACAACTCTCTAATGATATAAACCCCACGTTTATCCGGCATTGTCGCTTAGGCCATATAAATAAGAAACGCATGGAGAAGCTCCATAAGGATGGATTGCTTCACTCTTTTGATTTTGAATCATTTGAGACATGTGAGTCTTGTTTACTTGGTAAGATGACAAAGGCACCTTTCACGGGACACAGTGAAAGAGCAAGTGACTTGTTGGCACTCGTACATACCGATGTATGTGGACCAATGAGCTCGACGGCCGAGGTGGTTATCGCACTTCGTTACCTTTACCGATGACTTTAGTAGATATGGTTATATCTACTTGATGAGGCATAAGTCCGAATCCTTTGAAAAGTTCAAAGAATTCCGAATGAAGTACGTAATCATTTAGGGAAAACAATCAAGTTTCTACGATCGATCGTGGAGGGGAATACTTGAGCCAAGAGTTTGGTAATCATCCGAAAGATTGTGGAATTGTTCCACGCTTAACTCCGCCAGAACTCCACAATGGAACGGAGTGTCCGAACGGAGAAATCGCACCTTGTTGGACATGGTGCGGTCGATGATGAGCCAAAGTGATCTTCCGTTATCTTTTCGGGGATATGCTCTTGAAACAACTGCGCTCACACTAAATAGAGTTCCATCTAAGTCATTGAAAAGACACCATATGAGATATGGACAGGGCAACCCCTAGTTTGTCTTTTCTCAAAATATGGGGATGCGAAGCTTATGTAAAACGTTTACCCGACAAGCTCACACCCAAATCCGACAAGTGCTTCTTTGTGGGATATCCTAAGGAAACTAAGGGATATTACTTTTATAATCGGGAACAAGGCAAAGTGTTTGTCGCCCGACACGGTGTCTTCTTAGAGAAAGAGTTTCTTTCAAGAAGGGTTAGTGGGAGCAGTGGTGCATCTTGAAGAAGTTCAAGAAACACCGAAAATGTTTCAATACACGTAACCACAACAGAGGTGCAAAGTGTTGCGCCACCGGTTGTAGATACACCACCCCACGGAGGTCCGAAAGATCACGTCGTGCACCCGCATGTACACAAAGTGCGGAACAACGTGATATATTGTTGTTGGACAACAATGAACCTAAGACCTATGAGGAAGCGATGGTGGGACCCGATTCCAACAAGTGGCTTGGAGCCATGAAATCCGAAATAGAATCCATGTACGACAATCAAGTTTGGAACTTGGTTGATCCACTCCGATGGTGTCAAAACCATTGAGTGTAAATGGGTTTTTAAGAAAAGGCCGATATGGATGGAAATGTTCACATCTATAAGGCGCGATTGGTGGCGAAAGGTTTTAAACAGATTCAAGGAGTTGATTATGATGAAACCTTCTCGCCCGTCGCAATGCTTAAATCTATTCGGATTATGCTAGCGATTGCTGCATATTTCGATTATGAGATATGGCAGATGGATGTCAAAACGGCTTTCCCGAATGGAAACCTAAGCGAGGATGTATACATGATACAACCTCGGGGTTTTGTCGATCCGAATCGCCTCGAAAGATATGCAAGCTACGAAATCCATTTATGGATTGAAGCAAGCATCTCGGAGTTGGAATATTCGTTTTGATGAAGTAATCAAAGGGTTTGGTTTCATCAAAAATGAAGAAGAGGCCTCGTGTTTACAAAAAGGTCAGTGGGAGCGCAATTGTATTTCTAATCTTATATGTGGATGACATATTACCGATTGGAAATGATATCCCTATGCTTGAATCCGTCAAGTCTTCATTGAAAAATAGTTTTTCCATGAAAGACTTAGGGAGGCACATATATATTGGCATTCGGATCTATAGAGATAGATCCAAGAGGCTAATTGGATTAAGCCAAAGTACATACATTGACAAGGTGTTGAAAAGGTTCAACATGCATGATTCCAAGAAAGGTTTCTTGCCTATGTCACATGGCATCAATCTTAGCAAGAATCGTGTCCTCGACACATGATGAGCGGAATAAGATGGGTATGGTTCCATATGCTTCGGCAATTGGATCCATCATGTATGCCATGCTTTGTACACGCCTGCATGTCTCGTACGCTTTGAGTGCTACGAGCAGATACGTCCGATCCAGTGAAGGTCACTGGATCGCCAGTAAAGAATATCCTTAAGTACTTGAGAAGAACTAAGGATATGTTCCTAGTCTATGGAGGTGAAGAAGAGCTCGTTGTAAGTGGTTACACCGATGCTAGCTTCCAAACGGACAAGGATGATTATAGATCGCAACTGGGTTCGTGTTCTCGCCCGAACGGAGGCGCAGTCACCTGGAAGAGTTCCAAGCGGGATACGTTGCCGATTCTACAACGGAGGCCGAGTACATTGCTGCTTCGAAGCCGCAAAGGAGGCCGTTTGGATCAAGAAATTCGTTTCGAGCTTGGTGTGATGACTAGTACGACGGTCCAATGTCTCTCTATTGTGACAATAGTGGAGCCATTGCGCAAGCCAAGGAGCCGAGGTCACATCAAGTCCAAACACATACTTCGGCGATATCATCTCATCCGCGAGATTGTGGACAGAGGTGATGTCAAGATATGCAAAGTGCACACGGATCTCAACATAGCCGATCCGCCGACAAAACCTCTCCCTCACCGAAGCATGAGGCGCACACAAGAGCAATGGGTATTAGATACTTACATGATTGACTCTAGTGCAAGTGGAAGATTGTTAGTGATATGCACTAGAGGCAACATGGAGATGTTGGATATCACGTCAATGTTTATGTATAAATGAATAAAGTGTTATTCGGTTCCATGAAATAGACATCTTGTATTGATCAATAAGTACGTGACTTATTTATGAGACTCGATATGTATGAATCTATTTCTAAACGATCCTCGATCATATGTCATATTGTTGGAACAAATATGATTCTAAGATCGGCATGTTTATTGATTGATGATCATGTCTCGTAGATCATGGGTATGGAGATACCAAATCAATAAACATGGACATATGTGTTAGAGAACACATTGTTGGATAGACCCACCATGAGACACTACAGAATTAATGTGCCATTAGTTGGTCTCGTGTAGTGTTGGTACAAAGTCCTTAGACCCGAGATCACCATGGATTCCAACATGTGTAGTAGCCTACTTTGGGACTACCAAATGCTATTCCGTAATCGGATAGTTATAAAGGTAGTTTTCGGGTTTGCTATGAAACATGGAGTGGGATGTGAGTGATCAAGATGGAATTTGCCCCTCCTTTGGAGAGATATCTCGGCCCTCGAGGTAATGGATTATGGAAATGCATGGCCATGCTAAGTTGATTGAGGAGTCAATCAATGCATGATAATCCAATACGGTTCGAGTGAATGGTTAAGCTATTGAAGGGATGGCACACATCTTGCCTATAGCTTAACCGGTATCGTGAGGCAAAGGGATTTGTGTACACATTACAGGTTCGTGAGCCGATATTATATTCTTGTATACTATGGTGTCAATATGTGCCGCTAGGCGCCGCTATGATGTGTCGGCCGAGTTGGACTCGAGCCGACGATCGGCTAAGTTAGACTATAGCCGAAACCGAGTATACCTGAACCTACGGGTCGCACGCTTAAGGGGATAGAATAGATATTCGAGTTGGACTCGGATACGGCTCGATCGGATAGGGATCCGATCGGATAGAGTCCTATGGGCTTACGACGTGTGGGGCGGCCAACTCTATGAGATACGGATGAGATCCGATTCAAAATAGAGTCCTAATCGGCCACTAGTCCCACGGCCAACTCTATATAAAGGAGGGAGGGTGGAGAGCGTGCGACGTCAATTGCATCACGTGCAACACAAGTCGCCGAGATCAATCTCCACGGAAACCCTCCCCACTTTCGAGCCAAACCCTAGCCTTGCATCGCGTGCTAGCACACGGGTGTACGGCGTTCGTCCCCGACGTGTGGATACCGGTAGAGGCGCTGCTACGTTGCGCGCTCTTGATCGGCTGCGGTCGGGCGCATCGAGCGAGGCGTGAGAACGCGGCCGGACGACTCGAATCGGCGATTGGCGAATCGGCGTCTCCGGGAATAGGCTACACCGTTCCGGATCGGATTGCCCCGATTGGCTATTCCGCTGCACTCTACTTTAATCGGTAACGATCTATCGGCCCTTACTTGCAAGTGTTCCTGGTTTGCGCGGTAGAAATTTTTGTTTCCGGCTAGCGTAGCTTCCGCGTAACCCTTCAGAAACCTTCTCGCCCGTCGCAATGCTTAAATCTATTCGGATTATCCTAGCGATTGCTGCATATTTTGATTATGAGATATGGCAGATGGATGTCAAAACGGCTTTCCTAAATGGAAACCTAAGCGAGGATGTATACATGATAGAACCTCAAGGTTTTGTCGATCCAGAATCGCCTGGAAAGATATGCAAGCTACAGAAATCCATTTATGGATTGAAGCAAGCATCTCGGAGTTGGAATATTCGTTTTGATGAAGTAATCAAAGGGTTTGGTTTCATCAAAAATGAAGAAGAGGCCTGTGTTTACAAAAAGGTCAGTGGGAGCGTAATTGTATTTCTAATCTTATATGTGGATGACATATTACTGATTGGAAATGATATCCCTATGCTAGAATCCGTCAAGTCTTCATTGAAAAATAGTTTTTCCATGAAAGACTTAGGGGAGGCAGCATACATATTGGGCATTCGGATCTATAGAGATAGATCCAAGAGGCCAATTGGATTAAGCCAAAGTACATACATTGACAAGGTGTTGAAAAGGTTCAACATGCATGATTCCAAGAAAGGTTTCTTGCCCATGTCACATGGCATTAATCTTAGCAAGAATCAGTGTCCTCAGACACATGATGAGCGGAATAAGATGGGTATGGTTCCATATGCTTCGGCAATTGGATCCATCATGTATGCCATGCTTTGTACACGCCCAGATGTCTCGTACGCTTTGAGTGCTACGAGCAGATACCAGTCAGATCTAGGTGAAGGTCACTGGACTGCCGTAAAGAATATCCTTAAGTACTTGAGAAGAACTAAGGATATGTTCCTAGTCTATGGAGGTGAAGAAGAGCTCGTTGTAAGTGGTTACACCGATGCTAGCTTCCAAACGAACAAGGATGATTATAGATCGCAATCGGGTTCGTGTTCTCGCCCGAACGGAGGCGCAGCCACTGGAAGAGTTCCAAGCGGATACCGTTGCTGATTCTACAACGGAGGCCGAGTACTTTGCCGCTTCGTAAGCCGCAAGGAGGCCGTTTGGATCAAGAAATTCGTTTCGAGCTTGGTGTGATGACTAGTGCGACGGTCCAATGTCTCTCTATTGTGACAATAGTGGAGCCATTGCGCAAGCCAAGGAGCCGAGGTCACATCGAAGTCCAAACACATACTTCGCGATATCATCTCATCCGCGAGATAGTGGACAGAGGTGATGTCAAGATATGCAAAGTGCACACGGATCTCAACATAGCCGATCCGCCGACAAAACCTCTCCCTCACCGAAGCATGAGGCGCACACAAGAGCAATGGGTATTAGATACTTACATGATTGACTCTAGTGCAAGTGGGAGATTGTTAGTGATATGCCCTAGAGGCAACATGGAGATGTTGGATATCACGTCAATGTTTATGTATTTATGAATAAATTGTTATTCAGTTCCATGAAATAGACATCTTGTATTGATCAATAAGTACGTGACTTATTTATGAGACTCTATATGTATGAATCTATTTCTAAATGATCCCTGATCATATGTCATATTGTTGGAACAAATATGATTCTAAGATCGGCATGTTTATTGATTGATGATCATGTCTCATAGATCATGGGTATGGAGATACCAAATCAATAAACATGGACACATATGTTGGAGAACACATTGTTGGATAGACCCACCATTAGACACTACAGAATTAATGTGCCATTAGTTGGTCTCGGGTAGTGTTGGTACAAAGTCCTTAGACCTCGAGATCATCATGGATTCCAACATGTGTAGTAGCCTACTTTGGGACTACCAAACGCTATTCCGTAATCGGGTAGTTATAAAGGTAGTTTTCGTGTTTGCTATGAAACATGGAGTGGGATGTGAGTGATCAAGATGGAATTTGCCCCTCCTTTGGAGAGATATCTCCGGCCCCTCGAGGTATCTGGATTATGGAAATGCATGGCCATGCCGAGTTGATTGAGGAGTCAATCAAGAGACAGATAATCCAATACGGTTCGAGTGAATGGTTAAGCTATTGAAGGGATGGCACACATCTTGCCTATAGCTTAACCGGTATCGTGAGGCAAAGGGATTTGTGTACACATTACAGGTTCGAGCCGATATTATTCTTGTATACTATGGTGTCAATATGTGCCGCTAGGTGCCGCTGTTGAGTTGGCTGAGTTAGACTCGAGCCGACGATCGGCTAAGTTAGACTATAGCCGAAACCGAGTATACCTGAACCTACTGTGGTCGCACGCTTAAGGGGATAAGAACAGGCATTCGAGTTGGACTCGGATACGGCTCGATCGGATAGGAGGGGTGGAGAGCTGCGGCATGTCAATTGCATCGCGTGCAACAGAAGTCATCGAGATCAATCTCCACGGAAACCCTCCCCACTTTCGAGCCAAAGCCTAGCCTTGCATCGCGTGCTAGCACACGGGTGTACGGCGTCTCGTCCCCGGACGTGTGGATACCGGTAGAGGTGCCGCTACGTTGCGCGCCGTTGATCGGCTTCGGATCGGCTGCAATCGGAGCGATCGGCTGTGGTGGAATCGGCTGCGGTCGGGCGCATCGGAGCGAGGCGTGAGAACGCGGCCGGACGACTCGAATCGGCTGATTGGCGAATCAGCTGTCTCCGGGAATCGGCTACACTGTTCCGGATCGGATTGCCCTGATTGGCTATTCCGCTGCACTCTACTCCAATCGGTAACGATCTATCGGCCCTTACTTGCAAGTGTTCCTAGTTTGCGCGGTAAAAAGTTTTGTTTTCGGCTAGCGTAGCCTCCGCGTAACCCTTCAGTTATCATATATGCTATATAATCTAAATCGTTATTGTTGTCTAACCCTAATCGGCTAGCATCTATCACTAGACAATAGCCAATATGGTTAGATATTGACTTTGATCCAGATTATATAGTGTATCCACAATCTCGAAAGGCTTTCACCGACTTGTTTAGATCTTATGCTTCTTTTTACGCTTAGTGCTGCATCACTTGAGTCTGACCTACTAAGTACTATCTAGAATGATAATATCTATCTTGTCCCATTATTGCTATTAGAGATAGTATCGGGGTTTCAGCCGATCTTACCTAGATTAGCTATCTTTTCTTGCATGTTTACTTGATATGCTAAATCTCCCCTTTATATTAAGATCTCACTATGGTAAAATATACTAAGCTTGGTATCAATCTGTTAGGTCATCTTAACACCTGATCGGTTCTTGTTTAATGTATTTAATCTATATTGATATCTTAGTATATAGTGGTATCAGAGTATTAGCCGATACACGTTAGATTTATGACATCAGCTATGCTATAAATACTTAAAATCTTTGTTTTAAAGTACTTTTAGACATAAATGATTTATACTGTCTCGGCACGCTGCCGATCTATCCCAATCACTTGGTTCAAATGTATTTTAAGACATAGATTATATATTATGGATATCTACAGCCGATCGATTAGATCTAATTTTCCCTTCTCCAATTCAGTGCATATTGCATTGGCTCGATATTAAACGATATGTCATCGGCTATACCCGATCGGCTATCATTTATGAAAATAACTCTGTTTTCTTTTTTTAGTTTCTTGTTGGTTGCAGGATCAAACCAACTGGCATGCCCTTGAACCCCAAAAGCAAGATTACGGACCTGCACTAGAGTCAATCAGATCTCTTAGGCCAGTGCATGATTTTTTGTGTCAACAACCCCTCGACTTCCCCTCTTACAAATAATGAAGACATGGTGCACCGATTGTAACACCCTGAAAATAAAAAAAAATCTTTTTCAAAATTTCCTCATGCTGGAATTTATTTGATTTTCTATTCCTTTTTCCTCTTGTGCTAGTGCAAGTGCCAAAATAATGAAAAATGGAAAGTTAATTCAATTTCTAAATTCGTTTGTGGATTCAAAATAATTTTTATTAAAGAACCATGATTATGAAATAATATTATTTAGGGAAATATTTTATAAATAAAGGAAACTACTAATTTATTTTCTAAAAACATATTTGTGAAACTAAATTTCTTTAAGAAATTAATTTAATAGCTCCTTCTCTTCCTTTTCTTTCCCAAATTTCAAACCCATCCATACCCAAACCCAAATTACAATAACTCTAATTTGTGTCCCTCAGCTTTCCCCGTCTTTTCTTTCCTTCCCCTCTTAGCCCACTCCAGCTAGGCCGTCCCGGCCCAAGCTCCCCAGCTGAGCCAAGTTGCCAGCCAATCGACTCATTCTCCTCCACCCGATGGAGCCTGCCTGCCGTCCCCTTGTGTCGCGCCTGAGCCACCGGAGTCCGCGCTGCCACCCTTGCCAGCAAGCTCGCCGCCGTCCTCCGCACCCACCACCATTGTCCAACACCGCCACAATTGGCTGAGTCATGGTGGAAACCCTAGCCGCTACCGTGCCGTCGGCTCGTCAAATGCCGCTTGTGCGATGCGCTGCCCACAACGGACGAACACATGGTCGTGCCACTCATGGACAGAAAGCCGACACCGCTCCGCTCCTCTCTCTATGCCAGCCTTCCCATTTTGGCAAGTAGGCGAGCTCGTTGACCTACCCCGCGCGTTTGCCGTGCGACCACAAAGTGTGGGACTTTCGCGTGACAGTGGTCACGGGCCGTCCTGTCACACCCAGAAATTTAGCCAAATTTCCAGACTATTTTATGTATAAATCCTTGTCCATGAATTAACCAGGGTGCACATAACAACAAATATATATATATATATAGATCCAAACGTAAATAAAGCGCAAATATTTACAACCGAGGCACTTAATCCTTACACTGAAAATAAAAGCGGCAATAGAAAGAGACGATCCTAGCGAGGCTTCAGCTCCACTCCACATGCAAAACTTAACTAGGATATAAGCCTTCGTCTTCTAACTCTGTCTTCAACTCAAAAGCACTACACTTCTGAAAAGGGGTAAAGATAGCAAGGCTGAGTATAACCACTGTACTCCGTAGGCCACACCAATGATGCAGGCGTGCAAGGGGAGACAAAGAGAGGCTTGTGGCTATTTGCATAAAGACGATTGTAAACATTTATAGTTCAAATCAGGAAAACTGTTGATTAACTACATCAAGGATAATTCTCCACTGAACAACGCTACACCATGTTGAATAGGCCTAACAATTCCACCTGAACTAAACCAGTTTATTAAGCCAAGTTAATAGTGTGGGTCTAATCATGGTGAATCTGGTCGTTCGCCCATAACCACAAGCACGGCTACTCGAATAGTTTTACTCTGATTAGAGGTGTACAACTGTACCCACAAGACACAGCCCCACGACACGTTTTCGTGTACCGATATGCCACCACGACATACTCGAAAGGAACTATGATTTGACCCTTCGCATAACCCTCCCTAACCAAGCGCATAGGAGTGGGCATAAAACCCAAGCCCGAAGCCCGAACCCGAAAGACCTGAGACCCGAAGCCCAAAAAATGTTTTGGGTTAATAAACCTGAAAACATGACTTTATTTCAGGTACAATAGGGTTGCAACACCTGATACCCGAACAACCTGAAATACCCGAACATGTTGCAGTGGCACAGTTGCGGTCGGGTCTCGGCCTCGGTTACTTTGTTGCCCGACGCCCCAGCCAAACGTCCAGTCCTATTCTCACCCGACAACCACCAAATGCCTAATCCTAACTCCCACCGACTCCCAGACCCAGCCCGCCTCCGCCGTCGCCCGCCTCGCCATTGATCGTGCGACGCCCGGCACTCCTCTCGCCCCCTCGGCCCTTGACCCGTCACGGCGTCGCGCCTCGCCACTCTGTGCATCGCCCATCGCCGCATCACATCGCCTGTTGCCGCCAGCCCGCCACCGCGCCATGTCCATCTTCGGCTCGCCGCCACCGCGCCAAGGCTGTCACGGAGGCACCGACCCAACCTGAACCCGTCATCGACCACCTACCGACGCGCCCAGCGCCAGCGGTCCACGCCCCGTTGTGCCTGACTCACAAGATAGTACGGGTAATTCGGGTTACCTGAAACCCGAACCCGAAATAATGGGTACCCAAAATTTCGGGTAATAAGGGTTTCGGGTTATATTTTGAGTGTTATTTCTGAAAACCCAAATTTTGAAAAACCCAAAATACCCGAACCAAAATTTTGGGTTAACCCGAATGCCCAATCCTAAAGCGCACCACACTTCAGGTTTTGCCCCTACCTTTAAAACCAAGGTACGCAACCCCCCATTGCCCCTAGGTAAATCTAGAAGCCGCATAGACTGTCGCAGGGTCCATCCGAACTTCATTACGCTCACCCTTGCCTGGTTATGTCAGACAGGGAAAAACTACGCTACAAGCCCAGCCATTGCCCACGCTAGCTCGTGGTACGTACGGTAATTATTCTAGGGTTTCCCGTGAACCGATCCTTAATTGAGATGGATGCGACAAGCAAAACCATGCACCCATAGCCCACCATTAAGTCAAATTTTAGTTAGATAATTGTGACCAATAAACAGGGCTAGGTGTCTCAAGCTCATTGTCGAAACTTGGTTTCGGCAATATATTTTCTGGGGTCGCAGTCAAGATCGCCAAGCACGATGGGTTAGAAGAAGAAGAAGATTTAGACAGGTTCAGGCCCTCTCGTGAGGTAATACCCTACTCCTGTTTCGGTGGATTCGATCCGCCGAGTGTCTTTATTGATCTCGTGATCTAAAGCTCTCGCTTATGAAGTTGTATCTAGAATCTAATCTCTGATCAAGTCTAAGATATCCCTCAAGGGACGCCCCTTACCCCCCTTATATAGTCTTGGGAGGAAGGGTTTACAAGTCGGAAACCCTATCTTATTCTAAGTTGGTTTCCTCAATCTTACCAAACCGGGACTATAGGCCGATTGCCTTATCTCTATCGGCAACCGTAACACCCAAGTCAAGTTCGGCTTACAGATATAGCAGCGCAATCTATCCCTACCTCCAGTCGGATAAGCTTGCCATGTATATACCCGATTGCCACAATCTCCACAAGAGCCCCCGAGTCCTTTCGCCGACGAGACAACTCGCTTTCAGACCAAAGCAAGACTCAACCAAAAATCTCTTTGACCGAGTGCTTTTGGCGCCGAGTGATTCCATCATCTCGCCGAATCTTCCCGTGTGGCTCCAAAGACTGTGAAGGGCTGGAAAAAATATACATAAAAATTCTCAAAAATAAATATCTAGGTGCATCTCCTGATGCACCTAATTATAGGTGTAGCCCCCGACTATGTGGTTAGTCAAAAATAGACTAAGCATATAGTCAAGAACTATAAAAAATTATTCTTATGTAGATGCCTAGCTCATGCTAAAGCAATCATAGAAATCTCATTACTCAGCAAGTTCATACTCAACCGAGTGAATTTGCCCGAGTCATCTCAGAACAAATAATTCAATCATCCCTCATGGGTAAAAAGCACTCGGTAAACTTTTGCTCAACCGAGTGGATTCGCCCGAGTAATCTCGGAAAAAATAACTCAACCAACCCTAGCGGGTAAAAAGCACTCGGTAAGCTCATGCTTATCCGAGTAGATCTGCCCGAGTCATCCCGGAACAAATATTTTAATCATCCCTCATGGGAAAATAAGTTCTTTCAATCATATGAAAAATATGACCAAGTTATTAAACAGCTTTTGCCATAATACGGTCTCAATCTTATAAAGATCTTCACCAAGGTGGAAAACAAACAAAGATTGGCAAGATTACCCGACCAAATGCCAAAAACCAAACAGCCCTTGTTCACCAAGGCAGCTATAAAAACTCACTGTTGGTCACCTTCCAAATTGCATCGTGCCGCTTCTCATGAAATCGCAAACCGCGGTATGGAAGGATCTTTTAAAGGTATAGGGCACTCGGACACGCGCATATTGCGGGCAAATCTGCTTAAGCTCATCCGCTTAAGTCCCTAAGGACACGTATCGGACCACACCTTAGCCGGGCCGTAGATTTTCTTATGGGCTCGGCCCACTCACCGAAAACCTAGCGCAACCCTCAAATCTTTCTTATAAAGACACGAGGTCGTCCCCGCCTCTTCGCCTTCCAAACGATTCCCCTTCTCACGGTGATCTGTTCAATAGCTCACCGCGGAGAACCCAAGGCTTGCGCGCTCCCACCATCCGCCAAGAAGCTCGCTTGCCGCGACAACTAGCTTCGCAGCCAAAACTCCCGCATCCATCGCCCAAGATCTAACCTTTCTCACCGGATCCGCTCCCAACAACCTCGCTCTCATGGCGGAGGAGAAGAGGATTCCGTTCGACCAATGGGCCACCTCGGACGTGAGGGAATACACCCTCAAGGAGATGGTAAAGCACGGCGTACTTCCGCCGAAGGAACTTGTGGGATGGCGCCCGGCGGCGGGGGAGGACTTCCCGACCCCAAACACCGGTGAGCTAGTCGTCTTTACTTCCTTTTTCTATTGCGGATTCAGTCTTCCCACCTCCGAATTCTTTCGGGGGCTCTTGGACTATTATGGCCTTCACATCTACCATCTGAACCCCAACTCGATGCTTCACATAGCACTCTTTATTCATGTGTGTGAAGCCTTCCTTGGCATTCTTCCTCATTTCAATCTGTTCCGTCGTATGTTCTACCTGAAACCCCATCCGAACAAGGATCAACCTTGCGTCGTTGGTGGGGCAGGCTTTCAGCTTCGCGGATCCCTCCGCAAAGACTACTTTTCTCTCCCCTTGAAATCTTCCAACAAAGGCTGGCATGCGAACTGGTTCTACATCAGCAATCTTGAACCCAGCCTTCCTGCCTTTGTCGGTCTTCCTCCTGTCCCCAAGCCATCTTGGAGCACCGTCCCGGTAGCCCAAGAATGGGATGAAGCCAACGATCTACTCGCGAAGATCCTGGCGATGAAGAAGAGGAATCTTCGCGGGGAACAAATCACTCGGCACTTCATTAGGTGCCGACTGGCGCCGATCAAGGAGCGGTCGAAGCCGGCCTTCGAGTATGAAGGCGGAACGGACCCCAATCGGGAGGACCCGGATCCACTCACATACGAGATCCTGAAGATCCGGATGTACAAGCTCTTCTCATCCGGGATCTCAGTCGAGCGGGCCCTCATACTACCAGTCCTTCCATTCAGCATCCATCGACCTCCTCCTCCGGTAAGCCGATTGGATGCTTCATAGTATCTTTCGATCTTGACGTCTTGTCATTTAATGTTGCACTTTCCCTTTTTGCAGAAAACGCCTCTATCATCTCCAAGCCATATAAGGTGGCTCATGATGACGCGCCACGTCGTCCCGCCAAGAAGCCGACGGCGGGATCAAAATCCAAGCGATCCATCGGGAAGCGGGCTGCGCCGAGTGAGGACTCGAACAAACGCGCAAGTAAAAGGCGGCTGATCATCGAGGACTCGGATGACGACGTCCCGGCTCCTCCGTCGAGACCCCGCCTCTAAGGCGATCGCCGCGGACCGCACCGAAGATCCGCCGGTCATCCAGTAAGCTCAAACCAAAGTCTTGAGCTTTTGCGTAAAACTTTTCCTTATCTTCGCTGTGTTCACTTGTGCGGGAGGCCCCAGACATAGATCCCGCCGGAGGGGTAAAGGGCCGACCCGCCGCCGCTCCCGAAGTGCCAAGGCCGTCGAGCCAAACCCTGAGCCCGCAACCGAGTGCGAGCGTTCGGAGAAGCATCCTTCTCCTCGAAGGAGAGCGCCCTAGGGAGGAGCCCCGATCGCGCCGGTGGTATCCCGACCGGAAACCGCCGGCCGCCGAGGAGCCCACGGCCGCGGCCCGAGCGCCCGACCGAGGGTCACTCGGCGCAGGCCCGAAGAAGAAGAAGAGCCCGCGCCCCACCTAGGCAGGCGACCACCGAAACCGGTGAGACTTGCTTCAAAACTTCCCTTTGTTCTTTCAATTTTGAATTCTTCATGTCTTCATTGGTCTTTCTTGTTTGCCACCACGGTAGAAGAGATCCCGTGCTACAATCCGCTGAGACCGGGTTCCTCCGATCGAATCGAGTGGTGGGACTCGGAAGGCGAGAGACAGGCATCATCCTCGACCGGCAGCCGAAAAGGATGAAAGGGATGCCCTCGTCGAGAGAGCCCGAATGAGGCGACCCGACCGCTAACCGTAAGCCTTCATCTTTCTTTTGATTATATCGTCGTTATTCTTCGTCGATCATTCTTCGCTTTCGCATGCGAAAGAATATTGCCGCTCAATGGCAAAATCCGAGGTGCCTTGGAAAAGCCGGTGCCTCACTTAAACTCCTTGGAAGACGTTCGGCGCACCGAAGGTCACTCGGGAGGAGGCCGCTTCGAGGGAGGCCGCTTTAAGGAGGGAGATCTCGGAGCTTCGGGAGGCGAACCTCGACCTCCACGGATCAATCGGAAGTAAGCCTGCCTCTCCCAGCTTTATCATGATTCTTTTGTTGATCTTGTCAATTGATAACCTTCTTTCGTTGTAGAAAATTCTTCGGAGGTCCACTCGCTTCAAGTCCAGCTGGAAGCGGTCAACCTTGACAAGGCCGAAATGGAGGCCGAATTTGAAGGTAACTTTCTTTGAAGTCAAATCCCGTGTGCCGCTTTATTTCCGAGTGCCTTGACGATCTAGGACTCCTTGCAGCTTATAAGATGAAAACCCGAGCCCAATACGACGTCTTGCTTGGGCGGATCAAGTCCAGCGACGAGATACGGGAAGAAGTCGCTAACGCCGCCACGCCAATCTTAACATCCTTGTTTGATCAAGGAGTTGGGGCCGCTCGCTGGGCCAATCGAGATCTTCGACAAGCTCCGGCTGGCTCCCGAGCGATTCGAAGAACATCACCGAAGCGACCAACATGGGGGCTGGTCGGCTCTTGCACTAAGTCCCTCTACCCCGAGTGGATATTCATTCAATCGGGAGGGCTTTGCTGAGGGGACAACAGATGAGCAGCCTTAGATATGCTCGGCGAGGCGCAAGAGGCGGCGAAGAAGATCTCTTTAGATGTAGTAAACAATTTTAAGCTCTGAACTGTATTTTGACTTTTGCTTTGTGAATGTCATGTACTCGTAACACTCTGACATGGAATCTTTGTGACTATTTTTAGTTTATTTATGTCAATGCCTTGATTCGAGCCTTTGCGTGAAATTTCTTAAGTAGTTTTCGTCCGTCGTCATCAAGCCTAGGCTCGATTAGGTCATCGGAAAACTCTCGGTCCTTAGACACCGAGCTCGAGTCGAAGGACATTAAACAATGATAAACTAAATTGTGCACAAAAATTTGATGAGGAAAATTCGAGCTTTATTGATATGTGTATCACCCGATCGCTAGCTCAAGAAGTCATCTTGCTTGAGGTTGGCGTCAAGGAAAACATGAGGCCTTAGCCAAATTAGACGTAAAACCGCCGAAGATGCTCGATGTTCCGGAGTTCTCCACCATGGACCCGTCTTCGCGCTTAGCCGTAAGCACCGGGCCGAGTCACTTCGGCGATTATATAGGGTCCTTCCCATAAGGGAGATAACTTGTGTCGGTCTTTGGTGGTCTGGATCTTGCGTAGGACCAGTCGCCAACAATGAAAGCTCGTGCTCGCACGTTGCGACCGTGGTATCTTCCGAGCCCTTGAAGGTATTTGGCCGACTGGATGAGGGCGCCTCGCGGGCCTCTTCCAATCGGGTGAGGTCATCCACTCGGCCGATGTCGTAGCGTTCATCGCTGAAGCCGCGGACCGGAGGGACTCAAACTCTATCTCGTTTGGCAACATGGCTTCGCGCCATAGAGCGAAAAAGGAGTTTGGCCGGTGGCCCGACCGGGTGTAGTTCGCAGCGACCATAGAACCGAGGGAAGTTCTTGGACCCACTTGCCGCGTAAGGGCTTAGCCGGTCGAAGACGCGAGCCTTGATGCCTTGAAAGACCATGCCGTTTGCTCGCTCGACTTGCCCATTGCTTTTGGGGTGGGCTACCGATGCATAGCGAGATCTTGATTCCGAAGTCTTCGCAGAATTCCTTGAAGATGCCTCCCGTGAATTGAGTCCCATTATCGGTTATGATTCTCGTTTGGGACGCCGAAGCGGTGCACGATGTTGAGGAAAAATCCCGTGCTTTGTCGCAGTGATTGTGGCAACCGGCTTGGCTTCAATCCACTTGGAGAACTTGTCGATTGCGACGAAGAGGTGTGTGAAACCTCTTGGAGCTTTCTTGAAAGGGCCAACCATGTCCGCCCCATACCGCGAACGGCCGGAAAGCGGGATTGTTTGGAGCTCCGGGCGGGACATGGGTTTGTCGGCAAAAACGGCAGCCTTCGCAGGTTCTTACGACTTTTCCGCGTCGGAGACCGCGGTGAGCCGAAGAATCCTTGCCTATAAGCTTTGCCGACTGAGTGTGTGCTGCCGCGTGACTTCCGCATATGCCCGAGTGGATATCTTGGAGTAATTGTTTCCCTTCTTCGGGTGTGATGCACCTCATTAGAATTCCAGAGGGGCTTCTCTTGTATAGATCGGAGTCGACCATGACGTACGCTTGGCAACGACGCCGGACGCGTTCTGCTTCATCCCGGTCATCCGGCAGCTCTTGCTGAGTTAAGAATTTGATGAGCGGCGTCCTCCAGTCGGTATCGATCATGGTGACTTCGTTCGTGGTTTGCTCGTTGGGAGCTGTCTTTGCCGTGACGGTTGGCTCGTAGAGATGTTCGACAAAGACATCTGTTGGAGCGGCTTCGCGCTTAGATCCGAACTGTGCTAGCTCATCGGCAGCTTCGTTGTTATGTCTCAGGACATGTGAGAGTTCTAGCCCATCAAACTTGTCCTCAAGCTTGCGGACCTCTTGTCGGTAGGCCTCCATAGTGTCGTTTAAGCAGGACCAGTCTTTCATCACTTGATTGACGACCAGCTGGGAGTCGCCTTTCACAATAAGCCGACGAATCTCGAGTGAGACTGCGAGGCGCAACCGTGTAAAAGAGCTTCGTATTCGGCGACGTTGTGTGATGCGGAGAAGTGGAGGTGAAGGACATATCTTAGCCTTTCCCCGGCGGGAGATAAGCACAACTCCCGCTCCCAAGCCGGTGATCCTCTTGGATCCGTCGAAGTGCATGGTCCAGTTGTTGGAGGTCTTCTCGGGAACATGCTCTTGCCGTTCGCCCACTCGGCCAGAAGTCCGCTAAGGCTTGCGACTTAATGGACGCCCCGGGCTTAAAAGTTAAGTCCAGCGGCATCGGTTCTGTGGCCCACTTGGCGATGCGCCGGTTGCCTCGCGGTTGTGGATGACGTCGCCGAGTGGAAAAGAGGTGATGACGGTGACCGAGTGCCCCGAAAGTAGTGTGCCAATTTCCTCGCGGTTATTAGAACACCATAAAGCAATTTTTGTACACGGGGTATCGGATTTTGGCTCCCGCCAATACTTCGCCGACAAAGTAAATTGGTCTTTGAATCTTCCGGGCCCGTCCTTCTTCTTCTTGTTCAACCACAAGGACCGTGCTGACCACTTGGTGAGTGGCTGAGACGTACAGCAAGAGGGGTTCCTGGGGCTGAGGTGAAGCCAGGACGGGTGGCGTGGTAAGGAACTCTTTGAAATCTTCAAAGGCCTTGTCAGCTTCTGTGGTCCACTGGAAGTCGTCTGTCTTCTTCAGCAGCCTGAAGAAGGGCATGCCTCGCTCGCCGAGTCGGGATATGAAACGGCTCAGTGCCGCCATGCAGCCAAGTGAGCTTTTGGACGTCTTTCGATTACTCGGGGCTTCATGTTTAAGATGCCGTTGATCTTTTTGGGTTTGCTTCAATGCCGCGATGTGATACCATGAAGCCGAGCAGTTTGCCTGATGGGACGCCGAAGGTGCACTTCTCCGGGTTCAACTTCATTCTGAAGGCCCGGATGTTTGCAAAGGTTTCTTCTAAGTCGGCGATCAGGTCTTCTTTCTGCTTGGTCTTGATGACAACATCGTCGACATAAGCTTCAACGTTTTTGCCGATCTGCGTCTGGAAGCATCTTTGGATCATGCGTTGGTATGTAGCTCCGGCGTTCTTCAGCCGAAAGGCATGGTGATGTAGCAGTAGGCCCGAACGGCGTGATGAAAGATGTCTTCAAGCGGCCGGATTCTTTGATCGATCCGGTGATAGCCCGAGTAACAATCCAAGAAACTCGGGAGTTCGCAGCCTCGCGTGAGTCGACGACTTGGTCGATGCGAGGCAGCCCGAACGGATCTTTGGGGCAGGCTTTGTTGAGGTCGGTGTAATCGACACACATGCGCCATTGCCCTGTTTTTTGCGGACCAGACTGGATTGGCTAACCGGTCGGGATGAAGGACTTCTTTAATGAAGCCGGCAGCCAAGAGCTTTGCGAGTTCTTCTTTGATCGCGTCTTTTCGATCCCTGTGCGAACCTGCGTAATCGTTGTTTTATTGGTTTGGCGTCATCTTTGACGTTCAAAGAGTGCTCGATCACCTCCCTAGGAATTCCGGCATATCGATGGTTTCCAAGCAAAAACATCTTTATTATTTTGGAGGAAGGTGACGAGCGCGCTTTCCTATTTAGGATCTAGGTCGGCGCCGACAGTGCAGCTTTGGAGGGATCGACGAATCAAGGGAGATCTTCTTGGTCTTTGCGTCGCCGGACCCCGATTTGGCTATCTTCTTCGCGGGACTTCGCCCTCGCCGGTTGATGCAGCCAATCGGACTTCTTGTTGGCCACGTAATCTCTCGCGAGATTGGGCCATGTCGCAGCCTCTCCTTGTCGCAGTGAAGGCTTGCTTCACGTCGCTGCGAAGAGTGATGACGCCGTTGGGACCCGGCATCTTCATGCAAAGATAAGTGTAGTGAGGGATCGCCATGAACTTGGCAAGCGCAGCCTTCCGATGATGGCATGATACGCCGTTTCGAAGTCGGCCACCTCGAAGGTGACGTTCTCCGTTCGGAAGTTCTCTCGGGCTCCGAAGGTGACTCGGGAGGGAGATATGCCCGAGTGGAGTTGAAGACAGCCCTGGATAACTCCGTGAAAAGGGGCTGAGCTTGCTTTTAGTTCGGCCCTCGGGATCTGCATTTCTCCATGGTCTTGGCGAACAGATGCTGAGGGCGCGCCCCATCGATGAGGACGCGCTTGAGCCCGATATTGCGGACCACGGGGTCCGGGACGAGTGGATAGCGCCCGGATGAACCACTCGGTCGGATGATCCGAGCGGTCAAAGGTGATGGCCACTTCCGACCATCGCAGATATCGAGGGACTTCGGGTTGAGCCGCGTTGACCTCTCGGTCGTTAGCTTTTGTTTCCTCTTGGATTCATAAGCTAACGGGCCCCGAAGATGTGGTTGAGCTCTCCCACTGGATCTTGAAAAGGTTCGGCATTTTCACCGGGTTGTTCTTCTTGGCGCGGACGGGCCAGCCTCGCGCCGCCTTTCTTGTTGAGTCGGCCGCGTATTGTTCAAGAACGCTTGTAGATAAAGCAGCCCTTTGCCGCGTGCTTGTGATTTGGATGGTGGGTGCACCGGGCGTTCATGATGGTGTCGTAGGCGGCGACTCGGGACGGCGTTGAGTATTGGAGGTTGCGGCCACTGTGTCTTGGATCGGCGCTTGCGATCTTTCGGGCCCGGTTGCCGTTGTTGCCGCCATCCTTCTTAGGATTTCGGCTTCCTCCCGCTTGCTTGTCCTCTCTTTCGTCAGCCGGTCTTGATGGGCGGCTTTGATGGCGTCGTTTGATTTGGCGTATGAATTCGCCGTCTCAAACATCCGCTTCACCGTCTTCGGTGGCTTGCGTCCGAACTTGCCGATAAGCGCTCATCACGGACTCCCTTCGGAAGGCGGCGATGATGATGTCATCGATGATGTTCGGGATCTTGTTGCGCTTCTCGGAGAAGCGACGAATGTAATCCTTCGCAGGCTCGTCCGGCTTCGGATGACATTGTAGAGGTCGAAGTGTGTGCCGGGCCTCTCGAAGGTGCCTTGGAAGTTGGCGATGAAGTGGTCCCTCGGCTCGCTCCACGAGCCGATTGAGCTCTTCTTGGCGTGGTGAGCCAATTTTCGCCGAGTTTGCAGTGGCCACGGGCAGTAGTTGGCCATGGCTTTGTTGTCGCCACCGCAGCCTTGGATGGCAAGAGTATATACAGCTAACCAAGATTCGGGTCGGTTTTGCCATCGTACCTTTCTATCCCCGTTGGCTTAAAGCCACTCGGCCAATGCACTCGGCGGAGCTCCCGAGTGAAGGCCGGACTCCATCGTCGCCGCTATCGGGTGATCCCCTCCGATCTCCCGAGTGCGACGGCCGCGCTCTTGGTAGCGGCGGTCGAGGACTTCCCGCAGATCACTCGGCGGGGTCTTCTCGTTGGCGGTTGGGTAGCCGGAACTGTTGCGGCGGACTCGGTGGTGGACGGGCGGACGTCCATGTCGTTTGTGGCGGAGTCAACCGTCCGCTCTTGGTGCCTCGGGGTGGACTCGGGAGGTGGGCCTCTTGGCCTAGTTGACGACCGAGCCGGCTCGGGCCTCCTGTAGTCTCCCGACCTTAGGGGTGGGAGCCGGCTCTTGTCAGGTGTTTCGGCCACGGATTCAGTCGGCCTTCTCGCCGAAGTGGTGGGAGGGCCGTTAGCCGTGGCGGCAACGATGGTCTTGATCTTATCAAGTATAGGAGTCACGTTGGTCGGAGCCGTCTCCATGACGGTATCCAAGAGCGTGAGTGCGGCGACAGCGTTCGCGTGGCGTCCGGAAGATATTGGTGTTGCGAACGTGTTTGGAGGATGGCCTCCCGGGCGGATCGTCCGCCGCACGCAGCATCCCGCTTCCTTTTGTCGGCCTCGTCTTTGCGTTGTTTGTCCTCCTCGGCTGTCTTGCGCTCAAGCTCCACTCTAGCTCGCTCCTCTTCGGCAAGCCTTCGGCCATGGCTGAGTCGGACTCATCCGGCCGGCCATGAGGACATCAAGCACTTGGCTCACATCCATGGGGCGTCGGAGTTGTCGGCTTCGTCGAAGGGATGCCGTAGAGATTGTCGGCCGGCGGAGCCGAGGTATCCGTTGAGCTCGAAGATGAGCAGGAGCCAAAGGACGGGAGGATGACAGCGACCTCCCTTGATCCCGGGAAACGGATCCGGATCGCTCCGTCCGAGTCGGAGCTTGGGGGATTAGGCTCCTCCGAGTGGATCCTCGCCAACTCGGGGGAGAGCGGATCGTAGATTTTGGCGACGTTTGGTAACCCAAACGGCACCGAGAGGTCTTCAACCGAGTAGATTGCTTCCGTCGGGGAGGCGAGAAGATTGGCGCAGATCTCGGCGGCATTCGGTAATCCGAATGGCGTCGAGTGAAGTCCGTCGTCGGGGAAGGTGGATTGCATCTTGGTCTTCAAGATGTTGTCGGAGATCTCGGCGCTGTTGGATAGCCCGAACGGCGCCGAGTAGGTTTTTCCCTTCGACGGTTCGAATCCGAGTCGAAGGAGGAGTCGTCGAAGTTGGCGGCGAAGTCGCCGAGTCTTGAAGGAGATCCCATCACGCTTATCGGCGAGATTGTTGAAGAAGTCTCGACGCGCGCCCCTACTCGGCGCGCCAACCGTCGAAACTTGGTTTCGGCAATATATTTTCGGGGTCGCAGTCAAGATCGCCAAGCACGATGGGTTAGAAGAAGAAGAAGATTTAGACAGGTTCAGGCCCTCTCGTGAGGTAATACCCTACTCCTGTTTCGGTGGATTCGATCCGCCGAGTGTCTTTATTGATCTCGTGATCTAAAGCTCTCGCTTATGAAGTTGTATCTAGAATCTAATCTCTGATCAAGTCTAAGATATCCCTCAAGGGACGCCCCTTACCCCCCTTATATAGTCTTGGGAGGAAGGGTTTACAAGTCGAAAACCCTATCTTATTCTAAGTTGGTTTCCTCAATCTTACCAAACTGGGACTATAGGCCGATTGCCTTATCTCTATCGGCAACCGTAACACCCAAGTCAAGTTCGGCTTACAGATATAGCAGGCGCAATCTATCCCTACCTCCAGTCGGATAAGCTTGCCATGTATATACCCGATTGCCACAATCTCCACACTAAAATAATTAATGTGACTATCCCATCAAGTGAGCTAGCGGTAAGTAAGCATGACTAAACATAACATCATTCTAGCAAGGTCAAGATAAGTGATGCAAGCTAATCAAATCAAATTGACAAAGAGTGGATATCAAGTAAACATGGCACAAGCAAGCAGATAGGTAGCCCCAATTCCCATGAAATTAGCAAAACATGCAATTTATTTCCAAACAGTAAAACATTTTATAAAGTAGGCTCAATATGCTTCAAGGTGGAATGTGTGACTTGCCTTGCTTCTTCAAACAATCCTTCCGAACTCTTTTTCTCGCAAGCACGAACTTTCGAAATGGTAGAGTCTACATGCTGACATGCAAATCGAGGAAAATCATCATAAAAACCAAAATAACAGTACACAAAAAGTAAACAAACATGTAGAGCTCAATTTTAGATGAATTCTACAAATGGCTCAATTCAGAGTTTGTATAGATTAGATATGAATTTTAGAAGTTTTGAGCTATTTAAATGGATTTATGGAAATTAAACCAATTTATTACGCAATTAAGAAATTATTTTTTCAAAAGAAAAGGGTGATGCTGACGTCAGCAAGGGGAACTAGTGCCTACACGCGAGCCCCATGCGTCAGTGGGTCAAAGGGGCCAGCCTACCATGGACCGAGTCCACGGAGGCACAGGCGGGTGCACCACGTGGTCCAGATGTGGCGCTGATAGGTCACCAATATGGCGGCCACGTAGACGGCCACAAAGACGGCCCCTATATGCCCGGCGAGCAGATCAAACGGCCACGGGGGAGGGGGCGGAGGGAGGGAAGGAGGAGGGGATAGGACAGCGCTCGCGCCGATCGGCGGGAGGCAACAGCGCTCAGCCCGATGGTAATCGGCGGCGGCCACCGGTGCGACGGCGCCGACGGGAAAGTAGCGAAGGAGCACGGAGAGGAAGAGAGGGTGCTCACCGAGCACACAAGGCAGATAGACGGCGTGGAGGTGAACAGTGGCGGCGGCTTCTCCGGAAGGCAACACGAGCGATGGTCCGTTGGCTTCCGGTGAAAGCGAAAAAGCGGCCAAGGTGTGGCTCGACGCCACGGAGCTAGAGGAAGGGTCGGCGATGCCCGTCAATGCTCCAATCGCTTGCGGCAGGCGGCTAGAGACGAGAGAGGCAGCGGCAGCTTACCGTAGTGGTCGTCCCTTCGCCAGCCATCCCCTTGTTCCTCTTGCCTTGCCGAACCGCCTAGCTCTCGAACCCCCTTCGCCACCGTAGTGCACGCATGCGCTGATCGGGTCGTGCCCTTGTTTGGGCCGCATGCGGTTTGGACCTGTTGATCCCAAATTGTATGTTGAATTGCAAAATCACGCGTCGCCCTGAGAGATTTGCTTTACTCTAGTGCAGGTCTAAAATATTGATTCTTAGGTTCATAGGCGTGCCAGTTGGTTTGATCTTGCAACCAACATGAAACAAATAGAGAAAACAAGTGTTAGTCTGTATACAATAGCTGATCAACTAGTGGTCGATGACGTATCGTTTGGTGTTAAGCCGATGCGGTATGCACTGGATCGGCTAGGAGGAGTTAAACCTAATTGATCGGCAATAGATATTCATAACATAAAATCGAAATATCAAAATACGTTTAAACTAAGTGATTGGGATAGATCGGTAGCATACCGAGACTGTATAAACCACGTGAGTCCAAAAGTACCTTAATCAGAGCCAGATTCGAAGAAATTCAAGATCAGCTCCCAAATCATATAACCGATGCCATCTCCCAAGGAGTATATCTCGAACAACATCAGCATAAATTTGAAAGAGCCAAACAACGGATGGCCGATAGGTGAGAAAGAACAACCCTTGAAGCTACGATTGAAGCCAATCGGTGATCCATACTTGAAGACAAGGCCAACCTTGATGAAATGACAACTAGACCAACTTCCAATTTTGATCGGCTACGCAAACATAGAGAAGAGCTGCTAACGACGCTTGCAAAGTGTGATGCCGATATAACATCTGAAGAGCAAAGGATTGCCGATCTCCCAAGGCTAATATCAGAATAGAAATCCAAATTGAAGGCTTTGATGAGAAACTTATCAGATCTTACGAGGGCCTTAAAAGTGATCCCTAGGAATGATGCAGCCGACGCCAAAGCCATCGAAGAGATTAACCAAATTTGGCGAAGAGTGATATCGGCAATCAATAGCTTCATATCCGGCTAAGCCGATTTGTGTAATAGGGCTAGAACTTGAACACTCATGAACTTTTGTGTAAATTTCTGCAATATAGCCCCTTATGTTGCTCCTTATAAACTTTTGTGAACTCCTGCAATGTATCTTGTAATATAATCTTGCAATCTGTCATGCATCGAAAACTTTTTTTCAAAGTCCACAAAAATTTTGTAGTCCACTTGAGCTCACTTGTGTGCATGTATATGCCCCCCTAATTTTACAATGTCAACCGATCATTAATTAAATTATGGCTTGAATGAGGACGATATCACACAAAATCGGCCATCATACATCAACAAAAACCCAACCGATTATGATAACAAACTAAGGGCGATATAACTTATATCGGCCATCACATATCGGCGGAGCACAACCGACTATGATAAATTTGAAGAG
Organism: Oryza australiensis; assembly: GCA_019925245.2. Lineage (NCBI taxonomy): Eukaryota > Viridiplantae > Streptophyta > Magnoliopsida > Poales > Poaceae > Oryza > Oryza australiensis. Next base: position 1,913,530 of record JAIFGZ020000516.1, read on the forward strand.
ACTACGGGCGATATGACTTATATCGGCCATCTAAAGGCGATGTAAACACATCGGCTACCATGTATCGGCACAACACAGGCGAATCATGAATTGACCCAAACACTTGGATACTATTTTTTCAAGTATTTTCCATTGAGAACCCTTCCAAAAAGCTCTCCATCAAGCCCTTGCAACATGTAAGCTCCTTTAGAAATGGAGTTGTACATTCAAAAAGGTCCTTCCCAATTTGGTGACCACTTGCCAAATTTATTATCTCGTGTCCCAATCGGAAAATCAACTTCCAAACCAAGTCCCTCTAAAAAAGATTTTCACACAACCTTCTTCTTGTAATGATGAGTGATTCTCTCTTTATCCCTTGTCACCTTTTCCAAAGAATGCATTCTGGATTGAACTAATTCTTCTGATCCGTCTACCATGAGATTGCGATAGTCATTGGCTGCCAGCTGATCTTGCAAATCAATCCTTCTTGAGCCGATGACACTCTCACATGGCAAGATAGCTTCATGTCCATAAACTAATTTGTAGGGGGGAACTTGGATCGATCCGTGGCAAGCCATCCGATAGGACCATAAAGCTTCAGCCAATCGGCTATGCCACTACTTTGAAAACTCAGAGATCTTCCTCTTGATCAATTTAATCAGACTTTTGTTAGTTGCCTCTGCTTGTCCGTTGGCTTGTGCATAATACGGCGAAGAATTCAACAACTTGAACCTCATGCTTTCTGCAAACTGGACAAACTCATCGGATATGAAGATAGATCCCTGATCGGTTGTAATGGTCTAAGAAACACCAAATCAGTATATAATATGCTCTTTGATGAATTGAATTGCATCCCAGTGTTGACGGGTGGGTCGGCAGTCCACCAAGGGGGGTCCCTGAGGAGATAGAAGATAGTTTGGTAGAGAAGCTGTCCTCCGATGGATCTGATGGTCGACTCGAATCTTAAGATGAGCCAAGAAACAAGACGCAAGGGTTTATACTGGTTCAGCCCTCCTGAAGGATAATAGGCCTATGTCCAATGTGTGGTGTTCTTTCTCTGGGGTGGATGATGAACAAGAGTTATAAGCGTGAGTGGGAATCTGGAGAGCCTCTTTTTCTCAGCCCCTGCCCTCCCTTTTATACCTGAAGGGAGGCAGGAATAAATGAACTTGGGGGCCAAGAAAGCTAAGACTAAGAGAGACAAACAGTGGGTACAAAGAATATCTGATAAAGTACATGTTGTTCTACTAGGTCCTGTACACCGTGGTGTCACGTGCTCCCCGCCAACCCAGGACCCCGCTCTCCCGTGCCGCCAGTGGTGTCGATGTCTTTGTCGGTGTCTCCTCCCTCTTCCTCCTTGCCTCGCCAAGTTTCCTCCCGAGGACTCTCGAGGTCGGGCGACGAGTCGGAGTCGAGAAGGGGTCGAGGTCGGACTCGGGAAGGCCGACATGCCCGACCCCGAGGGAGTCGGGCTCTCGGTCACATCCCGAGGACACTCGGTCCAGCTTGTTGAGGTTCGATCTTGGTTTTTGAGGCACCCTGGGGTGACACCTCCCTCACCCAGAATCAACCTTCTTCAATGGAATTGCTTCCACCCACTTTGTGAAATAATCGGTTGCCACCAATATAAACTTATGTCCTTTACTCGAGGGTGGATTGATCTGGCCGATCATGTCAATTCCCCAACCTCTGAATGGCCATGGCTTGATTATGGGATTCATAGCCGACGCTGGTGCTCTTTGAATTGCTTCAAACTTCTGACAATCTTGATAACCTTTATAATATCTGAAGCAATCTTCTAATATCATTGGCCAAAAATACCGAGCTCATCGAAGTAGCCATTTCATCTTGTGAGCCGATTGATGAGTGCCACATATGCCTTCATGCACTTCGCCCATCACCACCTTGGCTTGATCGACACTTAAACATCTTAGCAATACTCCATCAATCGTTCAATAATATTGGTCATCGTCGATCAAGACATATCTCAAAGCTTTGTAGCATAAATTCCTCGAAGCCGATTGAGAAGGATTCTTCAAATAATTGAAAACATCATACCTCCAATCATCGACTGCAATTGTAGCAATTTCTACCTCGATGTCCTTGACCATCGGCTTGTATCCCGATGCCCCCTAAGACAAATCATTAGCCTCAACATTTTGCTCTCGAGGGATGTGGGTAAAAGTCACTAGCCTAAAATTTTTCATCAACTCTCGGCACTTTTTGTAGTAAATCATCAATGCATCATTCTTGCATCCATATTCTCTATCTAGCTGATTGATGACTAACAACGAATCACCCATGAAATCCATAGCATCAGCTTCAACTCTTTCAAAAGCTGCAATCCTTTGAGAAATGCTTCATATTCGGCTTGGTTATTGGTAGTATAGGGCTTAATAGTGTAAGCAAACTCAAAACTTGCCCCCCAAAGGTGATATGATGACCAAGCCGATACCACAGCCATGGACAAACCGATCCATCAAAGAACAAAGTCCAATAAACTATGTCAACCGAGCCAATTGAGTCATCACAATGTTCAACAATAAAATTGGCTATAGCTTGTCCTTTGACTGCCTTGGGCGCTTGATATTTGAAATCGAACTCTATCAAAGCATAAATCCATTTTCCAACTCGTCCTTTCAGCATTGGAGCCGATAGCATATATTTGATAATATCGACTTTGCAAACTATGGTGCACTCATTGGATAACAAATAATGTCTTAACTTTGTGCAAGAGAAATACATACATAAGCACAATTTCTCCACCGAGGAATACCTTATCTCAGGATCTAGAATCCTTCTACTCAAATAAAATATTGCTCTTTCTTGGCCTTGGATTTCCTAGCCCAAGACCGAGCCAATTGACTTCTCATCGCTTGACAAGTATAACTTGAAAGGCACCGCTTTTCGTGGAGGGATTAACACTGGAGGGGAACTTAAATATTCTTTAATGTTGTCCAAGGCCTTTTGTTGTTCTACCCCTAGGTAAACTGCTGATCGGCTTTAAACCTGAGCAAAGGTGTAAAGGGCTCCATCTTTCCAGACATATTATAGATAAATCTCCTGATGAAATTCACCTTTCCGACCAGAGATTGCAATTGCTTCTTGTCCTGTGGGGGTTGAATATTCTTGATAGCATGGATTCTCCTTTGTGTTACTTCAATCCCCCTTTCATGAACAAGAAAGCCCAAAAATTGTCCAGCCGATACGCCAAAAGCACATTTTGTAGGGTTCATCTTCAAGCCATATTTCCTCGTTCTTTCTAAAACTTTTCTCAAATCGTCTATGTGGTCTTCAACATCTCTTGACTTCACCACAACATCTTCAATGTAGATTTCAACCAATAAGCCAATCAGATCATGAAAAATATAATTCATGGCTCTTTGATACGTAGCTGCAACATTTTTCAAACCAAAAGTCATAACGACCCACTCGTACAAGCCGACTGCACCAAAACATCTAAAAGCAGTCTTGTGGATGTCTTCCTCAACCATAAAAATTTGATTATATCCAGCGTTGTCATCCATAAAACTTATAATTTTGTGCCCTGAAGCAGCATCAACCAGCAAATCGGCAATCAGCATTGGGTCTTCATCCTTAGGGGTAGCTTTGTTCAAATCTCAAAAATCGATGCACACCCTAAGTTTGTCGTTTTTCTTAACCACTGGAACTATATTGGAAACCCACTCAACATATCGGCATTGCCGAATGAAACCAGCATCATATGATTGAGTGATTTCGACCTTAATTGCATCATACATATCGGCCTTAAATCTCCTAGGTGATTGCTTAATCGGCCGATATGCTGGTTTGATAGGAAGCCGATGTTCAACAATTGATCGGCTAAGTCCTGGCATCTCAAAATACTCCCAAGCAAAACAATCTTTATATTCTTTCAAGAGCTCTATTAGCTTTGTTCTAAAATGAGAAGACAAATTTTTACTTATAAATATCGGCCTAGGCCTATCTCTTGGACCTATATCAACCTGTTCTAAATCGTCAGCCGACATTAAGCCTTGTCCCAGTTTGCCATCGTGATCATCTACAGTGTCCTTTGTGTAGAAGCTTGACCCCTCCACGACGCCCTCAAAGCAGCAGTTGGGGCTCTTCATCAACAATTGGTTGTATTTCAGAATTGGACACTTTTAGATAATCGGCTTCCCAAACCTTGCCAGACAAGCAACTGATGCTATCCATCTCCCAAAGGGTTAAATCGGCATTGTTAATGTTAACTGACCTGTCGGCCGGCACGATTTCAACCTTGTTGCCTTGCCATTGGATTAAGCTATAGTGCATGGTAGAAGGAATGCAGCAATTGACATGGATCCAATCCCTTCCCAGCAACAGGTTGTATGATCCCTTCCCATCGATGACAAAGAAGGTGGTAGACACAGTCTTCGTGCGGATTGTCAGGTCCATATTCAGAACCCCTTTGGTTTCTGATGGATTGCCTCCAAAGTCTTTCAAAACCATGTTGGTCCTGATGAGGTTATCAAAATTCTTGCCCAATTTTTTGAATGTAGCATAGGGCATCAAGTTCACAGGACCCCATCAACCAACATCTTGGACATCGGCTTTCCATTGACAAACCCTTTAACACAGAGTGGCTTGAGATTCTGATCCCCTGTCCCCTTTGGTTTTTCGAAGATAGCTTGCTCTGGGGACAATACCAACTTGGCTAGGGACTCCTCAACCACATATGCATCGGCTTGAGCTGCTTCATACTCAGCTGGCAACACAAAAACCATGTTGACCGATGCAGATTCCACAACTTTTCCCTTACCCAATCTCTTTCCCTTGTCGGCTTGAACTTCATCGGCTGAGAGCACCTTGCTCTTAACACGCCACTCTTTCTTTGGGCATCCTTGGTTCTTCTTCATTAGCCGATGATCGATTTTGGCTTGAACCTCCTGAAGCCGACCCCTGCTCTTCATCCTTTGCACCCTCCTTTTCTGGCTCTTTGTGAAAGTATCAGAAGGGCACCATTGCAGGTTCATGGTCTCATCTTCATCTTCATCAGGGTCCTACAGAAAATTTTAATGAATCGAACCCAACCTCTGATGAACAGGGAGTTTATTTTGTGGTAGCCGACTTCTCTTAGGACGAAATCGGCTGGACTCTCTAGCATAGCTGCCACCATGACTGCTGCATGCTGGACAATCTTCGATTGATGGTAGCCTCATCCCTTCGTTCCAGCAAAACCTGAAAAATTCACAGCCCGAATAAGGATCAAAGCTGTCATCTTCTTCCTGCCGATCATATTTTCTTTGGGATTTATTGATGATCCTGACAGTATTAGGCTGCCGATAATCCCTTCTATTGGTTGGTCTACAACTTGTGTGGACCATGTTGCCAAGGAAAGGATTGCCGTCAACTTTCATCGGCATTTTCGAGTCTTCAAATTTGATCTTGCCCGCCTCGATAGCCGATTGGATCTGTTGTCTGAAGACTTTGCAATCATTAGTGCTGTGAGATCCAGTGTTGTGCCATTTGCAATATTTTCTCTTCTTCAATTCCTCAGCCGATGGAATCACATGTCCGGCCGAAAGCTGAATTTGCTTCTCCCGAAGCAGCAGATTGAAGATTTTGTCGACCTTGGTGATGTCAAAATCATACTTTTCTTCTTTGCTAGAATTTTTCACCACTGACACGTGACAACTTTCTTGTTCCTAGCCCAATCAGTTGCTGCTACTTCAGAGTCGCTTTCCTCTTTCGATTCAGAGGCGTATGCAACATGGCTAATCTTCTTGAAAGCTTTCTTGGCCTCTTGGAATCTTTGTCATGTGTTGTTACTTTATGGGCCAAGTGAGCCAAACTTTCAAAATCCTGAGCCAAAAACCTTTCCCTAATTGGTGTCAACAGACCCTGGAAAGCGAGATCGGCTAGCTGGGAGTCTAACAAAACTAGGCTATAGCATCTGTTCTTCATATCTCTAAATCTTTGGATATAGTCCTAAACAAATTTGTCATGTTTCTGCCTGATAGCTATCAAATCGAACAGTTTCATCTTGTGAACACCGATGTAAAAGAATCTATGAAACTGTTTCTCTAGATCAGCCCAGCTTTGCATAGAATTGTAAGGTACAGAAGAAAACATGTGAAGGCCAATCCAAAGAGAGGGAATAATCTAACCCTCAGGGTGTCAGTAGCCGATGCCTCACCACATTGAGCTAAAAATCGGCTGACATGTTCATATGTAGAGACATTGTCTTGCCCTGAGAATTTGGAGAAGCCTGGCACTCTGTATCGGCTAGGCAGTGGAATCCTCTCAAAGTATTCTGGATATGCGTACCGATACATGTTGCCTATATCCTTGGGCTTGAGGCCAAATTGTTCTCTCATCATATCGGCAATCATGTCTGCCCAAGGCTTTTGTTGCTGTGCTCCTTGCACCTACTGTTGTATTGACTCGAATTGATCAAAACGAAGTGGTCCCTGTTGATACTACATCTGGGGTGAATGAGGCTGATATTGAGGATTAAAATTGCCCCCCATGTGATGTCGAGGAGACTGGTGCACCCTGTGAGGCGGCTGATCGTGAACGAGCTGGGGACCGATAGGGTATTGCTGCAAGTTTGGCGTGTATGATCCTATCGGCACTCGAGGTATCGGCTCCACCGGTGGCCGATTCGTGTTGAACATGGCTACAATCTGGTCGGGAGTGACTTGAGGGACGTCATGTCCCATGTGTGGAGGCTACGGCCTAGTCAGGAGTATAGGACTAAAACCTGACTGCTTTTGTGTTGATGATGATATAATCAGCTTCATAGGAGCTGATGTTGGTGCCATCGGTTGTTCTGCAGGTATGCCCGCACTAGGCTGCAGTCCATCGGTGACCAAGGTCCTGTATGGTGGAAATTTGCCATTAGGAAGGAAAATTGGGCCCTTGGCTTGATGCTTAGCGATTCTGGAGTAAACAACAGAGCTGATCATATTATTGAGGGTGTTGACCAGCACTCCAGATTGATTGATCAAGGCTTGGTGGACAACATAGTCAATTATGTCTTGTAGATTGTTGAGCTCCGGGCCGTCCTCCTGCTTGATGTCCTGGGCCTTGGCACCTTTGCCAGAGCTTGGATCGGGCTCGTCATCTCCTGGTAACTTTATCTTGTACCTTTGGACGACGGTGCCTCATCGAGTTTGGACAAAGGAGTGCAGATACTGGCTCTGCAATTTGTTCATCATATCCTCAATCTCGGCCTTTTGCTCCGGTGTCAGTTTGTCCATTGTGACCGGAATGATGTTTTCGTGGTGAATCTCAAAAGTCTTGATGTCAACCATTGCATCTGGCTTGAAATCGGGTCCCAATGGGCGTGCCAAAAGCGTGTTGATCCCAAATCATGTGTTAACTTGGAAAATCACGCGCCGGCCTAAGGGATTTGCTTTACTCTAGTGCAGGTCCAAAATATTGCTTCTTAGGTTCATAGGCATGCCAGTTGGTTTGATCCTGCAATCAGCAAGAAACAAATATAGAAAACAAGTGTTAGTCTGTAAACGATAGCCGAACGACTAGTGGCCGATGACGTATCGTTTGGCTTAAGCCGATGCGGTGTGCACTGAATCGGCCAGGATGAGTTAAACCTAATCAATCGGCTATAGATATTCATAACATATAATCTAAATATCAAAATACGTTTAAACTAAGTGATTGGGATAGATCGGTAGCGTACTGAGACAGTATAAACCACTTGAGTCCAAAAGTACCTTAATACGCATATTATATATATTTATAGCATAGCCGATGTCATTGATCTAAAGTGTATCGGCTAGTACTCCGATACCACTTTATACTAAGATATCATTACAAACTAAATAAATTAAACATGAACCGATCAAGTGTTAAGATAACTTAACAGATCGGTAATAAGCTTAACACATTTAATCACAATGAGATCTTAATATAAAGGGCAGCTTTAGCATATTAAGTAAACATAAAATAAACAAGACAGCTAAAATAGGTAAGATCGGCTGAAACCCCGATACTATCTCTAATAGTAATCATAAAACATGACAGATATTATGATTCTAAATATTACTTAATAGGTCAGACTCAATCGATGCAGCATTAAGCGTAAGAAGCATAAGATCTATATACAAGTTGAGGAAAACCTTTCGAGATGGTGGATACACTATATAATCTAAATCAACAATGATATCAAACCCTATCGGCTATTATCTAACAATAGAAGCTAGCTGATTAGGGTTAGATCGCATTATCGATCTAGATTATATACAGTATATGATAACTTGACGATTTACATAAACAGGATTAGAGTATCATAATGATGAAAGAACTAATCCCAAGAGCGCAAGCCGCCATAACAAGCTTTACCTTTCGCTGGAGATCAAACTCGATGAAGCCCAACTAGAAGCAAGAACTCGTCGAAATTACTAAAAGACAAAAGGTGGCGATGCGCCGAAGGTTGTATTGAACTGATTGTTGTTTATTTACATGTTCCTGGGTCGTATTTATACCCAGATACAAGATAAGTCCTTGACGGACACGACTCCTATCTCTATTACAATTTAAATTACATATACATGCCTAAAACAAACTCTCACCGACATTATCTATAAGGAAACTATTTAAAATATCCTAATTAACAGATACAATTGCTTTTCCTGGACTCTATCCATGTATGGCAATCCCCATGAAGCACTTTAAACAAATCCGATGATGATTCCAATATTATCTTACCGGAATCGGCTACATAGGCTCATCTTGTTTGATTCGGTATTGGCCGATGATTACCTTAGCCGATCCGGTCATCAGCCGACGAACTCCTTAGCCGATTCGGTCTACACTTAGCGCGCACTCTATTTCCAACCATCCCTATTTCCTCCAAATCGGCTTCGGCCTTAGCTCCAAATCTGATTGGCTTACCAAATTTTGTCGTTAACAGGACTGGTCGGCCGCTGCCCTCAAGCCATGCCATCCCCTCCCCTCCCGCCAATAGGTTCCTCTAGACACCCCATAGCCATCCCCTCACCTGTCACACCCTGGAGTTTTCCACTTTTAAAAAACATTAAGGAAAATCATAAAACAAATAATGTTTGAATTAACCTAGAGCAAAGAAATAATTTTAAAATGCAAATTCTAAATGGAAATGGCATGGTAGGATTTTTCTTAAATTCTACATGTCAAAATGCGTTAACAAGATTTGTAGTGGAATTTTCATAGCACTAGAAATAATTTTAACCAATTAAAATAAAAACGAATTAAATAAATCTCAAGGAAAATCATTTTCTCTCTCCGTCCTTTTTCCCGCCTATTTTTGGCCATGGGCGCCGACCCGAGCCGACGACCCAATCCTCCCCGCAAGCCCACCCTCCCTCCCTCTCTCCTTCGCGGCCGGCCAAAGGCCACGGCCCATTAGCCTCGCCCCCACGAAAACAAGTCCACTTTCCCTCCCTTTGCCTCCTAGGCCACTAACAGGTGGGGCCCACCTGCCAGGCCCGTCGTCCACCTCCGGCCGCGCCACCTCGCCCGGCATGAATCCCGCCACCCCGCCTCTCCCACATGCCCTTAACGCCGCCATCACTCCCCTGCCCCTCCCACCGGTCGTTGTCGTCCCATCCGCCGCTCCCACCGGTCGTAATGGCCGGATTTAATCGCCACGCGAACTCCCTATTTCCCCATTTCCTCCCGCGTGAACTACGGCGAGCAATTACGCCGCTCTTCAGCCGAAACCGACCTCCCCGAGCCCTATAAAAGCCACCGGCCGTCCTCCCCACACCCTCGCTCAAGCTCCACACGCTCTTTCTCTTTCTCGTCGTGCGCCCGTGCTCCGCCGCTTCCCGCCGCTATTCGGCCGCCACTCCTCGCCGCCCCAAGCCGCGCCGAACGCCGCGCCATCTCCATCCTCTTTGCCGGCACAGGCCACCTCGGTCGTCCCTCGCCATCGCCTCCTGTCATCCCCTCACCGCCCGCGCCATCGTCTTCATCCTCGCTAATGTCCTGCGGTGAGTGCCCCTCCTCTCTCCCTCTCATCCCGAGTGCAAGCCGCTGCTCCCGTGTGCACGCGGCTTCGCCCGTGTGTTGCCGCGCCACACCGTTGCCCCGCGCTGCCGCTCTAATGGCATCGTCCGGTCTTTGGCCGCCGCACGACATTGCTAGCCGTTGTGCTGCGCCTCGCCCGCTTCCTGGACGTCCGATCTACGTTCAGTAGATCAGCACCGTACGATCCCGCTTGCCCTCGTGGCATGCGACCTGGCCGCCACGTGCCACGTGCGCCACGTGGTGCTCCAGCCGCCTCTCGGCCCGTGGACCTGGTCCACCATGGACCAGTGCTCCCACGGCCGATGACATCAACATTCGGCCACTGACGTCAGCCCTAGCTGCTGACGCAAGCTTCGTGATTTATTGCACAATAATTCATTAAAGATTTTTCTGTTTTAGTAATAAACATAGTTAATCTTCTAAAATTCATATCTTTTCACTTTGATCTCCATTTAAGCCCATTCAAATTTCATTAAATTCATAAAATGCCAAGAATCCATTAAAAATGGTTTTGTTCTTTGTTTCAATATACTTTTAGCATGTTTTGTTGATTGTTTTGTTTGTCGTGTAGATCCCGGTAGTTCCCGTCGATCCCGTGTACTTCAAAGTTTTTGTGGAGTTTCCCCAAGTCGAAGAGCAAGGCAAGTCATGCTTTACTATTGATCATATTGTACCCATTTTGCTAAAATACCTCGTTCATTCTGTTAAATTGCATTTATTTTCTAATGTCATTTTTATTGGAATATTACACCCTTATTATTAGTACTCAGGCTTAGGTTTTGGTCACCCAAAAACTTTGATAAAACTTGGGTATTAAACCCCATTTGGTAGGGATTCTCCTCCCTGATTCTCAATAGAATCAGTAGAATCCCTGCCAAACGGGTTATTTGGCAACTGATTCTGAGAAGAATCACTTCAAGTGATTCAACGGTTTTACATAGGGAGTGAGAATCACCAAAAAAGCAGTTTCTCCCCAGAATCACCTAAAACCAGTTTCTCTCAAGAATCACCTAAAAAGCCTAAAATATTGTTCTAATTATTATTTTATTATACCGATTCTGATTATCTCCAGAATCTGATTCACGAGAATCATAATCTACAATCAGAGAATCACAAAATCAGGAGCCCTACCAAATGGGTCCTAAATATGACTAGATATTGGTATAGGATATGCTTAGCCCTGCTTAGCTCAACTAGCACACAAAATGGGTTATTTTCACCTGAATCATACTATTCTGGACACATGAGATGAAGGACATAATCTTGTGACACTATGATCACGTCTAAACAACTAAAATATGGGAAATGGTGGGCTGTGGGCGCATTTGTTTTGGATTGTCTTGCCCATGGCAATTAAGGACCGATTCACGGGAAACCCTGGAAGAAATACTATACTAACCACAAGCCAGAATGGGCAACAGTGGGTCCCATAGTGTAGCCTTCCCTAGCCAACGTTCCCTGGCAAGGGTGAGCGTGATGGAGTCGCAGTCGACTAGGGCTTACCGGTTGCTGGACTGTCGGATTCACCGTGGCACTTGGGGGGATGGCTGCCCACTACCCGGTTGTGAGTGGGGGCGAAGCCTTGGTGTGGTTCGTTTAGTTCGAGGGGGGTTATCCGAAAGGTCCTATCACAGTCCCTTTCCGGGGAACCGTGGCGGTATTTCAGCGTACGAAAACGTATTGTGGGGCTGTGTCTTGTGGGTAAAGATGTACACCTCTGGTCAGAGTAAAACTATTCGAGTATGCATGCCTGCGGTAATGGGCGATCTACCGGATTCACTGTGATTAGTCTCACACTGCTAAAACCTGAATAATGGAAGATGACTAGTATAGATGGATGGTTTGGGCCTGTCGCAACATGGTGATAACATTGGAAAGTTTTGGAAATTAATATTGCTTAATTAATTACAATTGTTTTACTACTTTCGAATCTCCCTTGTTTGTGAAAAGTAGCTGTTTTGTGCTGAAAGCAAACCCTAGCCAAATCATTGTCTCCCCTTGCATTCATACCCATCTCTTCCGGTTTGACTTGTTGAGTACGTGGAAGTACTCATCCTTGCCTCTTCACCAGAGCCAGTTCCCGAAGAAGCAGAAGATACCGAAGACGAGTAGGCTTTGCCTACACTCTGAAAGATGCCTGTGGAGTGGAGGTGCCACGCTGCAAGCGTCAAGACTAGGCTTAGTTCCTTTTCTTTTACCGCTACTCTTCTGTAATTATTTTCTAAGACATGAAACTGTAATATCAACAATTGTCGTATATGTACCTTGGCTGGTCCTGGACAAGGATTTTTAATACACATATAGCTTCGAAAATTCTGGTTTGAATTCAAATTCCAGACTGTAGGACAAGCCAACCGGAAACCCTAAGAGCCCTGTGAACTTTTCCATATGCATAAGCTCTTGCAATTGGAGTTGTTTCGTGTCGAAACTTGGTTTCGGCAATAGAATTTTGGGGGTGCAGTCAAGATCGCCAAGCACAATGGGTTAGATTGGAGAATGAGGTTTAGACAGGTTCAGGCCCTCTCGTGAGGTAATACCCTACTCCTGTTTCGGGGATTCAATCCGCCAAGTGTATATTGATCTCAAGATCTGTAACTCAGAAAACTCATATCCCTCAAGGGACGCCCCTTACCCCCCCTTATATAGTCTTGGGAGGTGGGCTTACAGATCGGAAACAATATCCTACTCTAAGTCGGTTTCCTTAATCTTACCAAACCATGACTATGAGCCGTTGCCTTATCTCAATCAGCAACGTAACACCCAAGTCACAGTTGGTTTACATATTTGGCAGGCGCAACCTATCCCTATCTCCAGTCGGACAAGCTGGCCATGTGGATATCCGATTGCCATAATCTCCACAGTAGCCCCCGAGTCCTTCTCAGTCGACGAGACAACTCAGCATCAAACCAAGACAGTATACAGCCAAACAACTTTTTGGCCGAGTGCTTCTAGCGCCGAGTGATTCCATCATCTCTGCCTGAATCTCCCGAATGGCTCCAAAGACTGTAAAGGGCTAGAAAATATCCAAAAGATAAATACCAAGATGTATCTCTCGATACACCTAATTAGGTGTAGCCCCCGACTGTGTGGTTAGCCAAAAACAGACCAAACATATAGTCAAGAACTGTAAAAAATCATTCTCATATAAATGCTTAGCTCAAGCTAAAGCAATCATAAAATCACATCACTCGGTAAGCTCATGCTTATCCGAGTAGATTTGCCCGAGTCATCTTGGAACAAATAATTTAATTAGCCCTCATGGATAAGAAATCAATTCACTCGGCAAGCTCATGCTTATCCGAGTTGACCTGCCCGAGTCATCTCGGAACAAATAGCTCAATCGACCCTCGTGGGTAAAAAACACTTGGCAAGCTCATGCTTATCCGAGTTAACTTGCCCGAGTCATCTCGGAACAAATAATCTAATCAACCCTCGTGGGTAAAAAGCACTCGGTAAGCTCATGCTTATCCGAATTAACCTGCCCGAGTCATCTCGGAACAAGTAATTCTATCGACCCTCATGGGTAAGAAAATCAATTCACTCGGCAAGCTCATGCTTATCCGAGCTAATCTACCCGAGTCATCCCGAAATAAATAATTTAATCACTCCTCACGGGTAAACAAATTTTTCAGTCATCTGAAAAATACGACCAAAATATTAAATAGCTCCTGCCATAATATTGGTCTTAATCTAAAAAGATCTTCACCAAGGTGGAAAAATAGCATTGATATAATTATTTAATCAAATGCTTAGAAACCAAACAGTCCCTGTCGTCAGGACAGCCATGAAAAGCTTAACTGTTTGTCACCTTTCAAATTGCATCGTGCCAACTTCTCATGAAGTTACGCAACTCGCGGTATGAAAGGATTTTAAAGGTATTGGGCTATATGACACGTGCATATTGCCAAGGCAAATCTGCTTAAGTCCATCCACTTAAGTCCCTAAGGACACGTGTCAAGCCACACCTTAGCTGGGCCACAAGTCTCTCATGGGCTCGGCCCAATCGCGAGATGACTTAGCAAAAACCCTCAAGTCTTTTTACGAAGCCTTGAGGTCATCCCCGCCACTTCGTCTTCCCAAAAATTTCCTCTTTCGCAGTACTGTTCACCAGCTCTCTGCCTTTGTCCCGACTGCTCCCATCTTTCTCTTTGCAGGAGGCCTCAGAACATAGACCCCACTGGGCAGAGTGAAGGCCCAAAATCATCTGCAGCGGCCGAAGCGACAAGGCCTGCAGAACAAGAATCCAAGGGCCCTTTCCCGAGTGAGAGCGCTCCGAGTGTGTGGACCCCCGTTTTTGGAACGGGAATCTTTCGTGTTCTTAGTACCATTTCCCTGGATCGAGTAGTTGGTACCCATGAAATACAGTACTGAATAATCAGGTGCACATGCACGAATAGTCTTACAACGAAATTATTACAATGATAGGCCCGAAGGCAATGTTCACCACACAGGACCTCATGGTCTGAATACAACACAAAAGCAGAAATTAGATACGGCAGCGGAATAGAGGCAGCGGCATGTCAGTTGCCACAGGCAACGACCGGGGCTAAGACCTAGTAAGCGCCACCGACATCTTCGCCTTCCTGGTAGTAGGCGTAAGGATCCTCCGATTCTTCATTCCCACCATCTGAAGGTTTGTGCGTATAGCAAGGGTGAGTACCAACCGTACTCAGCAAGCCAACACGGAAGTGATGCATATGATATGGTTATTCAAGGAATGGCTGGAGCTCTTTTGCATAAAGCCAATTTTCACAAATCTTTTCACAAGCCTAACAACTAGCCAAGTCAAGTTTTAGTTCCATAGTTTATTAATTCGGCGATGGTTCTGTCTACCATCCATCGTGATTCCAAGGATGGCTTCCCGCCTCCGATACGTCATGGTTTTCTGGGGAATCCACCCCTTCTCGCATCTCGAGAAGTTGATCCGCCAGCGAATGAAATCATCATGCAAACCCATCCCAGCAGTTTTAAGTTTAAAGTCTAGCCAAGCGAAAGTCTTGTTACGATGCTCGATATCCGCGAGCATGGCTATTCGAATAGATTGATTCATTCACACTGCAGTGGATGTACACTTTACCCGTACTCCGCGACAGCCCAACACATGAGCCTACGTCCCAACACATGAGACGGTGACGGCAAAACCTTTCGATAACCTCACTTTGGCAGTACCCGCTCCATGAACTTAAGCCCTCATGCACTCTAGCCGTCATTTTCTAGCAGTGAGAGGAGTTCTGGCGCACCCGGGGTAAGGGAAAACTTTCTTAATCTTTAAGTTCAATTAATATCGATTTAATTTCAACATCCACAACATAGGCCGCAGCCTCATCCTCATCACATAAACCACATCATAAAGAACCATCTATGCAAGGATACTGCCTCCGCTCGGCTATCTAGTCAGCTAGGTCTATACCCATTCGAGAGGTACGGTTGTACTGGCTCGTTTCCCGGCTATCTCATGGCTCGGTCCTTAATTGACCAGGGTCGGCACTTGCCTTTTCCGGAATCCACCCAAATCATCCGGCCGCCCCAGTCTAAAACATTTGTATAGTATTTTCAATTTTTGTCAAACTTAGTTCATCAATCTCATGGCCATGTGGCGCTCATGTCTCCACAGGCTGCATCTCAACTACCTTCCCTAAGGTAGTTGTCCAAGCATAAAGCTTCTTTTTAAAATCATGAGTATGCAAGGATCTAGTATAAGCAGGGCTAAGCATTTTTACCGAAGTTAGCCTTCGGTTGTATCACATCGAAGGTTACAAGGAATATTTCTAAGGGTATTCAATATCAAGGCAGGATATATCATGAATAGGTACTCATTTGTGTATAGCATGCAATTTATAATTTAAAACCACATCATTTCACAAAGTAGGATCAATATGTTCAAAGAGTGTGATGACTTGCCTTGCTCGCACGCTTGTGGAGTGGTGTCTTCAACGGGGTCGATGCCGGTCTCTTCAGGTGCTACCCGTACGTGCGAAAAATCAATCGATTCTGATTAGAATCCCATATAACACCAAAAGGTTGAAAAGATCCGAAAAGTCTCGAAACGACTCCAAGTGCTAAGCCCAAATTCCTACTTAAGTTTGTACTACGATCGCCCGGAAAACTCCAAGTTTAGACATCGGGTTGACGACTTAGGGTTTTCGCAAAACGACGATCGCGATCTGTTCGAGAAAACGGATTTGAAAATATCCGCGGAGGGATTGGTGCTAGAGGTTTTGAAGGTCTGAGCACAAAAGAGTAACATATTAAAATGGCGAGAAAGGTCTAAACAAAATTCGGATTCAAAAACGACGCAAAACGGAATTTCGAAAAAGTCTGGATTTGATTTTCAATTTTTGCACCAAGAAAACATACAAAAATATACTTTAATTTTGCCCAAAATTTTACTCAAATCTTCCCAAAATATTTTTCCAAATTTTCTAAAATTTTTCCAAATTTTTCCTTTTTTTCTTTTTTTCTTTTTCTTTATTTTCTCTGTGCCACTGTTCATCGCCCTTAACGTGTTCGACCGAGGTTCGGCCAAAACAGAGGCGGCGGCGCGAGCACATGGGGAAAGGGGCGGCGGCCCGGGCTTACCGGCGTCGGAGACGGCAAGGAGATGGTGGCGGTGCCCCCCGGCGCGGCGGCGACGGCTCATGGTGGCTTCGGCGCTCGGCGGTGATGGCGACGGCTTGCGGCGGAGGCGGCGCGCTCGGATTTGAAGCGACGGTGCTCGGGAGAGGGAGGGGCTAGAGGCGGTGGCGGTGTGAGGGGAAGTGGGGGTTTTCGCCCCCTTTTATAGCCACGGCCGAGGGCGGGAGAAGAGGGGGGCCGGCGCAGCATGGCTCGGCGGTTGCCATGCGGCGGCGCGGAGGCCGGGCGGCGCGCGCGCGTGAGGGCGCGAGACGCGGGCGGGGTCCGGCCGGCGGCGGCGCGTGGCGCGAGCGAGCGGCGCGGGCGCGGGTCGGACGGCGGCAGCGCATGGCGCAACGAGCGGGGTGCGGGCGGGGCCGGCGCGCGAGGTCACGGGTAGCCGGCCGGGACGGGCGTGCGCGCGCGCGTGGCGTGCGCGTGCGCGACGCGTGGCACGCGCGGCGCGGCGCGCGGTGACGGCCGGGCGGCGCGCGGCGGGCGCGGCTCGGCCTGGCGTACGGTGTCGAGCACCTCATGCGCAAGGAACAGTGCGATTTCAAATTTTTCCCAATTTTCAAATTTTAATTTCCTATTTCTATTTTCCTCTCTTCTAAAAATTCCAAAATAAATCCTAATATTCCAAAATAATTTTTAATACTATATTTTCAACTTTTTCTCCACTTTTATTTTCCCACAATATTTTTCATATTTATTTATTTAAATCCCTTTTCCTAATTTCATAATTCACCCCTTTATTTTCCAAAAATTTCTCAGATTCCGAGTACGACTCCCAAATATTTTATTATTTATTTTGTGTCCTAATTTATCCTCCCCAACCACAATTACTATTCTTTTCTCCCAAATCGTATTTCCGTAAATCCGCACTTCATTCTCCAATTTCTTTTAAAAATCCCTAATACGGACTTTCTCATTTTTCTTTCCGACAAACTCCTAATCATCCCCAAATACCGAAAGGGAATTGATCACAACTAGATTTATGCAACTGAGCTGGCAAATAAGAAGCAACAAACCCGAGGAAGAAGCAACAAGCGAAGGTTTTTGAAAGTTCTGATTTTTACGTTCCGATTTCAGTTTCTTCGATTTTCAGGATGTTACAGTGTGAGAAGCTCCCACCTCCCAGTGAGGATGTCCCAGTGAAGGAGCCTCCGACTGCCAGCCAAGAGACCCCCGCTGGAAACCAGTCGGCTGAAGAAGATCTCCCGACAGTCAAGGGTTCGACCACTGATGCTGGTGAGCTTTGAAGTGGTCTTCTGACTTTAGTCTTCAATCTGTCTTTTCTTTGAATCGATCAACAAAAGAGGAGGAGATCCCAAGGCTGCAATCTTCAGAGGCCTGGATCTCAATGACTGTGTGAATGTTGCTTGTAAACTCTGATGTGAACTTGTAAATATCTAGCTTATTTATGTTAATGTCTTGATCCGAGTTTTCATAGAAAATTTCTTAAGTAATTTTCGTCCGACTGTCACCAAGCCTAAGCTTGATTAGGTCATCAAAAAATTCTCAGTCCTTATCTATTGAACTCGATCAAAACACTAAATAATGATAAACCAAATATAAACAAGTTATCAAAGAAAATCATGCTTTGTTGACACGTATGCAGCCCCCGACTGCTAACTCAAGAAGTCGTCTTGCTTGAGGTTTGGCAGTCAGGAATAACATGAAACTTGAGGCAATTTAAGCATTGTATCGTCGAAGATGTTAAGAGTTCTTCACCATGGATCCATCTTCACAATTTAGTCGATATACTCCTGGCCGAGTCACCTCAGCGATTATATATGGCCCTTCCCATAATGGAGATAATTTGTGACGGTCCTTGGTGGTTTGAATCTTGCGTAGAACTAGATCGCCGACAATAAAAGCTCGTGCTCGAACATTGCGGCTGTGGTATCGTCTGTGACCTTGAAGATATCCTGCCGACTGGATCAGAGCTGCCTCTCGGGCTTCTTCCAGTCGGGTTAGATCGTCCACTCGGTCTTGATCGTAGCGCTCATCATTGAAGCTACGAACTCGTAGGGGTTCATACTCCATTTCGTTTGGCAACATGGCTTCTGCCCCATGGACCAGAAAGAAATGAGTTTGGCCGGTAGTCCGACTGGGCGTAGTCCGTAGAGACCACAGAACTGAGGGGAGCTCTTGGACCCATTTGCCGGCATAAGGATTTATCCGGTCAAACACTCGGGCCTTGGTGCCTTGAAAGATCATGCCGTTGGCACGCTCAACTTGTCCATTGCTTTTGGGATGTGCGACCGATGCATAGCAGATCTTGATGCCGAAGTCTTCACAGAATTCCTTAAAGATGTCTCTAGTGAATTGAGTCCCATTGTCGGTTATAATTCTGTTTGGGACGTCGAAACGATGCACGATGTTGAGGATGAAGTCTCGTGCCTTGTCAGCAGTGATTGTAGCAACCGGCTTAGCCTCGATCCACTTGGAAAATTTGTCGATTGCGACGAATAGGTGTGTGAATACTCCTGGAGCCTTCTTGAAAAGGGACGACCATGTCTAAGCCCCATACCGCAAATGGCCAGGATAATGGAATTGTTTGTAGCTCTTGGGCTGAGACATGGCTCTGTCGGGCAAAAAATTGGCAGCCTTCACAGGTTCGTACCACTTTGTCCGTGTCGGAGACCGTGGTAAGCCAGAAAAAACCTTGTCTGTAGGCTTTTCCCACCAAGGTGCGTGCTGCCGCGTGGCTTCCGCATATGCCCGAGTGGATGTCTTGGAGTAGCTGTCGTGCTTCCTCGGGTGTGATGCATCTTATCAGGACTCCGGAGGGACTTCTCTTGTATAAGTCGGAGTCAACCATGACATAAGCTTGGCAGCGTCGTCGGACACGTTCTGCCTCATCCCGGTCTTTCGGCGCTCTCTTTGTGTTAAAAATTTGATGAGTGGTGTCCTCCGGTCGGCGTCAATCATGGCGACTTCGTTTTGCGGCTTGTTCGTTGGGAGTTGGCTTTGCCGCAATAGTTGGCTCATAGAGGTGCTCGACAAAAACATCTATTGGGGCGGCTTCACGTTTGGACCTGGACTGCGCCAACTCGTCAGCTGCTTCGTTGTTGTGTCTTAGAACGTGTGATAGCTCGAGTCCGTCAAACTTGTCTTCAAGTTTGCGAACCTCCTGTCGGTAGGCCTCCATGGTGTTGTTTAGACAGGACCAGTCTTTCATTACTTGGTTCACGACCAGCTGGGAGTCCCCTTTCACGACGAGCCGACGTATCCCGAGTGAAACTGCAAGTTGAAGTCCATATAACAGGGCCTCATACTCGGCGACGTTGTGTGAAGCGGAGAAGTGGAGGTGAAGAACATATCTCAGTCTTTCCCCAAGCGGGGAGATCAGCACGACTCCTGCTCCCAAGCCGGTGATCCTCTTGGATCCGTCAAAGTGCATGGTCCAGTATTGTAGGTTTTCTTGAGGTACATCTTCTTGTTGTTCGGTCCACTCGGCCAGGAAATCTGCCAGGGCTTGTGACTTTACAGACGTCCTTGCCTTAAAAGTTAAGTCCCGCGGCATTAGCTCCAGGGCCCAATTTGCGATGCGCCCAGTCGCCTCCCGGTTATGGATGACATCGCCGAGTGGAAAAGAAGTGACGACGGTGACCGAGTGACCCAGCACTTCGCTAACAGTCGGCTTCATCAGTCGGCTTCTCGTTTAGTTGCGCCACATATTGTTCGGCGGATTGCTTGTAGATGAAGCAATCTTTGGCTGCATGCTTATGGTTTGGATGATGCGTGCACTGAGCGTTCATGATGGCGTCATAGGCCACGACTCGGGGACGGCGTTGGGAGTTGGACGTCGCGGCAACTAGGTCTTCAGGTCGGCGCTTGCAGTCCTTCTGGCCCTGGTTGTCGTTGCCGTTATCCTTCTTAGGAAGCTGGCTTCCTCCCGATTGCTTGTCGTCCCTTCTGTCGGGCCGGTCTTGGCGCGCTGCTTTGATGGCATCGCTGGATTTGGCGTAGGAGTTTGCCGTCTCAATCATCTGCTTCGCCGTCTTCGATGGCTTGCGCCCGAACTTCCCGATTAGCAGATCATCACGGACTCCCTTCTGGAAGGCGGCGATGATGATGTCATCGGTGATGTTGGGGATTTTGTTGCGCTTTTCGGAGAAGCGCCGGATGTAGTCCTTCAGAGGTTCGTCCGGCTTCTGGATGACGTTGTACAAGTCAAAGTGGGTGCCGGGTCTCTCGAAGGTGCCCTGAAAGTTGGCGATGAAGTAGTCCCTCAGCTCGCTCCACGAGCCGATTGAGCCTCTCGGCAGGCTCGTGAGCCAGTTCCTGGCTGAGTTGGCGAGGGCCACGGGCAAGTAATTGGCCATAGCCTTGTTGTCGCCGCCTGCTGCATGGATGGCGAGAGTGTACATGGTAAGCCACGACTCAGGGTCAGTCTTGCCGTCATACTTCTCTATTCCGCTTGGTTTGAATCCATTCGGCCAGTGCACTCGGCGAAGCTCCCGAGTGAAAGCTGGCACTCCGTCGTCGTTGCTGCCGGGTGATCCCTTCTGATCTTCCCGAGTGCGCTGGTCTCGCTCTTGGTAGCGGCGATCGAGGACTTCCCGCAGATCGCTCGGCGGGATCCTCGGTTGGCTGGTTCGGTAGCTGGAGCTGTTGTTGCGGCCGAGGCGGTGGTGGACGGGTGGACGTCCATGTCACTTCTCGCGGGAGTCGGCCGTTTGCTCCTGATGCTTCTGCGTGGACTGGTGGCGTGGGCCTCTTGGCCTAATTGTCGACCGGTCTGGCTTGGGTCTCTTGTAGTCTCCTGACCTTAGCGGCGGGAGCCGGCTTTTGTCGGGCATTTCGGCCACAGACTCAGTCGGCCTTCAAGCCGAGGTGGAGGGATGACCGTTGGGTGGCGGCGACGATGGTCTTTATCTTGTCTAGTATTGGAGTCACGTCGGGGTGCCGTCTCGATGATGGTGTCCAAGAGTGTGAGGGCAGCAACGGCGTTACGCTGTGGCGTCCGGAAGATATTGGTGTTGCGGACTGCGTTTGAGGAATAGCCTCCTGAGCGGACCGTCCGGCTGCTCATAGATCTTGCTTTCTCTTGTCAGCTTCTTCTTTGCGTTTCTTCTCCTCTTCCGCCAGCTTGCGCTCTTGCTCGATCCTAGCTCGCTCTTCCTCTGCAAGCCTGCGGGCCATAGCTGAGTCGGACTCAGCCACCTCAGCCATGAGGACATCGAAGCACTTCAGCTCGTAGTCCTTGTTGCAGTCGGAGTCGTCGGCTTCGTCCGAGGGGATGCCATAGAGGTCGTCAAAGCCGGCGGAGCTGAGATACTCGTTGAGCTCCGAAGATAAGCAGGAGCCAAATGGCTGGAGGATGACGGCGACCTCCGTCGATCCTGGGTTGCTCGGATCTGGATCATTCCAGTCCGAGTCAGAGCTTGAGGACGCGGGCTCCTCCGAGTGGGTCGACCTCGACTCGGGGGAGAGGACCTTGCCGTAGATCTCAGCGGTGTTTGGTAATCCAAACGGCGCCGAGAGGTCTTCTTCTGAGTAGATCGTCTCTGTTGGGGAGACCAGGAGAACGGTGCAGATTTTGGCGGCGTTCGGTAGTCCGAACGGTGCCGAGTAAATTCCTTCGTTGGAGAGGGTGGATCGCATCTTGGACTCCAAGATGTCGTCGAAGATCTTGGCGCTATTCGGGAGGCCGAACGGCGCTGAGTGAGTCTCTCCTTCCGACTGGTTCGAATCCGAGTCGAAGGAGGAGAGCTTGTCGAAGTTGTTAGCGGTGAAGTCGCCGAATCCTGAAGAAGATCCCATCACTCTTGTCGGCGAGATTGTCGAAGAAGTCTTGACGTGCGGATCCCCTACCTGGCGCGCCAACTGTCGAAACTTGGTTTCGGCAATAGAATTTTGGGGGTGCAATCAAGATCGCTAAGCACAATGGGTTAGATTGGAGAACAAGGTTTAGACAGGTTCAGGCCCTCTCGTGAGGTAATACCCTACTGCTGTTTTGGGGATTTGATCCGCCGAGTGTATATTGATCTCAAGATCTGTAACTCAGAAAACTCATATCGCTCAAGGGACGCCCCTTACCCCCCCTTATATAGTCTTGGGAGGTGGGCTTACAGATCGGAAACCCTGTCCTACTCTAAGTCGGTTTCCTTAATCTTACCAAACCATAACTATGAGCCGTTGTCTTATCTCAATCAGCAACGTAACACCCAAGTCACAGTTGGTTTACATATTTGGCAGGCGCAACCTATCCCTATCTCAAGTCGGACAAGCTGGCCATGTGGATATCCAATTGCCATAATCTCCACATTTCGGGAAAATGTGGGTTCTGTTTTCCTTAGGTTTGGGGAAAAACCTTGATCGCTTTCTAAAACAAGAAGTTTTGGAAAAAAAGTGAGTCTAGAGTAATAGGTTTTTGGGAAAATGAGATTGAAAACAATTGCAATCTTATTCGACCGCCAGTCGGGATTTCAAAGGGATAGATGTATTAAGTTTAGGTGGGAATGGTCGCAGCTTTTATACCTAATATATCCAAGCATTAATTTTAAGCATTACTTTATTCCTTAGATGGTGTCAATAGTATTTTCACTTGGCTTCATGAAAATGTTTCATGTATAAAACCCTTCTTTACTCGTTTATTTTACCTGAGTCCTTTATTGCTTTATCTAACTTGGACTTGAGCATGCATTGGTTTCTCCTCCTTTGTCTTCTCTAGATGGAAGGTCATCTCGCTACCCACCACGGCTAGGGTCTGGACGATTTCATGGTAGAGTTGGCTAAGATGGCCTTGGCAGTGGGCTATCCTGATGCACCGGAGTACACTGCTATCTCACCGTTCAGTAGCGAGCTACCTCGTCATGTTCGATTGGAGGTGCACGGTTTCAACGGCACCAAGCTCCCGAACATGGTGTCACTGCTTCAGGAGGGACAGACAAGCACGCCTGCCAAGAGGATGCTTACCTGATGCTGGCCTGGATGAGGGAGATGCACGACTACCATCTCCACCATTCTACCTACCGCTTCCATCCCCGTCGTGGAAGTTCTTCAGATGTCAGCTCCTTCCAGTCTGCAGCAGAGGAGAATGACACCACCTTTAGTCACATAAGGACTATTATTAAAGAATTAGACCAGATGCACTCGGATCTTCACAAGGCGGCCAAAGCCTTGAATGATCAGAAGATCCTCAAGATCAAGAGCTTGAAGGATGAGGTCAACCGCCTCAAAAAGGAGGCCGCCACCTTAAAAGGACTCCCAGCTCTCGGAGGCCTCCGGATCAAGATCATGCCTCGGAAGACCACCAAGGCACCTGTGCGCATCTAGCTGGTGCCCAAGAATCCCACTCTGGCTCCTCTACCACCCCCAGCTCCACCAGCACTGCCTCCCTGCCCTAGCTTCGACTCAGGCCTTCGGACCTGTCCTCGCCTTCGCTCTGGCCTCGGCGTACCAGGGTGGAGGAGGAAGAGGAGGATGCATCTTCGCGTCCAATAGTAGTGGAGGCAGCAGCAGCTCCAGCTCCGAGACTTCGGGCGGAGATGTGGAGTTTGTGGATTCCCAGAGGCGTTCGGAGGAGGAGGAAGATGGAGACTATCAGGAGAGTGGCTTCGACTCCACTAACCACAGGAGCCGCTCCAGCCGCTAGAGTGTCACCACCCTTAGTTTACCGTCTTCCTAGTTTCCCTGCTTGTTAGATGTTGTGTGCTAGGAGTGTTTTTTGTGTGGGGTAGCGGTCAACCTGTATCAAGTGTGGGTATGGGTTGTCCAGTTAAGATGTTGAGTGTGTTTTAAGTGTTTTAATGAAGATTAGATCAAACCAGTTCCAAATTAATAAAGCTCAGCCTCTAAGTCTAACTTGTTTTCCTCCTTTCCTCTCCTTGTTCGGTCTGTGTCACGCCCAGAAATTCAGACCCAAATTTCCGAAGCTATATGTGTATTAAAATCCCTGTCCAGGACCGGCCAGGGTACACATACGATAATTGTTGATATTACTGTTCCACGTCTTAGAAACAATACAAAAAGATTACAAAAGAGCAGTGAAAAAAGAAAAAGGGCCTAAGCCTAAGCTTGACGCTGACCACGCGGCTTCGACCACTCCACAGGCAGCTTCTAGAGTGCAGGACAAGCCTACTCCACATCGTCTTCATCTTCAACCTCTGGCTTAGGTTCGGTGAAGGGGCAAGGATGTGTACTTCCACGTACTCAACAAGTCACGCCGAAAGAGGAGAAGAATGAATGCAGGGGAGACAAAAGGTCTGGCTAAGGTTTGCTTTTTGCGCAAACAGCAGGGGTTTATCCAAGCAATACAAATTTTGAACATAGTCAAAATAACAGTAAATTGAGTAATTAAAACATTTTGAATCCAACACTGTCCAACGTTATCCCCACGTTGCGACAGGCGCAAACCATCCACCTATACTAGTCATGTTCCAAGACTTAGGGTGTAAAAGTGTGAGACTAATCACGGAGAGCTCGGTCGATCGCCCCATTACCGCGGGCACGGCTATTCGAATAGATTTACTCTGATCAGAGGTGTACAACTGTACCCACAAGACATAGCCCCACAACACGGTTTCTCGTGCGCCGAAATACCACCGCGGTACCCCGGAAAGGGAACTGTGATAGGACCTTTCGTATAACCCCCCTCTAACCAAGCAAACCCCACCAAGGTTTCGCCCCCACTCCTGGATCCTGGGAGTGGGCAGCCCTCCCGAGTGCCTCGGTGAATCCGGCAGCCCAGCAACCCTTATACCTGGGCCGACTGAAACTCCATCCCGCTCACCCTTGCCGATGGGTTCGTTAGCTAGGAGAGGCTACACTACGGGACCTACCTTACCCATTTCGGCTTGTGGTTTGCATGGTCATTCTCCCGAGGGGTCCCGTGAACTGGTCCTTAATTGCCATGGGCGCCACTAACCAAAACCATAGCACCCACATCCCACCATTTGTCATATTTTAGTTATTAGTCCAATTCACCTAAATCTATAATCATTAATCCTCCGAACATAAGTCCGGAAGGGATACATTAAGTGAGAAAATGACCCATTTAGTGAGCTAGTGAGTCTAAGCCAGGCTAAGCATAACCTAGTCCTGAATCTAATCACATTATTTTCCCAAGTTTTAGCAAAGGGTTTGGGGTGTCAAACCTAAGGCATAAACTAAGCATAAGGTGTATTTCTTCCCATGAAATGACAATATAAAAATACATGCAATTTTCGAGAGTAAAACAGGTGTTTTAGCAAAATGGGAGCAATATGATCAATAATATAGCATGACTTGCCTTGCTCTTCGGCTTGGGGGACTTCTGCGACGACTTCAAAGTAAACCGGGACGAAGGGACTACCGGGATCTACACGGCAAACAAGCACTTCAACAAAACAGGCTAAAAAGCTACTAAAACAGGGAACAAAACCATTTTTAATGGACTCTTGGCATTTTTATGAATTTAATGAAATTTGAATGGGCAAAAACGAAGGTCGGATTGAAATTATATGATTTTTAGAAGATTATATGTGTTTTTACTAAAACAAGAAAATCCTTAATAATTTATTACGCAATAAATCCTAGAATTGCGTCAGTGCTAGGGCTGACGTCAGCGATGGCGTCATCGGCCGTGGGAGCACCGGTCCACGGTGAACCGGGTCCACAGGCCGAGAGGGAGAGCGGTGCACCACGTGGCGCACACGTGGCACCGACGCGGCGGCCACGCGGGCCAGCTAGGACGGACGGCCCTGATCTGCCGAGGCAGATCGGACGGCCGGGAGAGGGGCACGGGCGGCGCGATTGGCCGCGATGACGCATGGCGGCGGAGACCGACCGGCGCCACTCGGGCGCGGCGAGCGGCGGAATACCGCGGCTCACGCGTAGGCGAGCCGTGCGCACTCGGGAACGGCGGCGCGCATTCAGCCGAGAGGGGAAAAAGGGAGGGGCGCTCACCACGGGTCACCGGAGGTGGAGGAGACGACGGCACGGACGGTGAGGGAGACGGCGGGAGCACTCGGGGAAGGGTGGCCGTAGTGGCGCGGGCACCGGCGACGAGGAGGAGGGAGTCGGCGGAACTCGGGTCACCTTGGAGCAGCGGGAAAACACGGCGGGACCTCGGCGACGAGGTCCGAGCGAAGGCGCACGGTGCGGGGGCAAACGAGTGCGAGAGAGTCTTGGGTGAGAGCGTGGGGAGCTCGGGAAGGGTGCGAGGATGCTTTAAATAGGTCGCGGGGAGGGCGTCGGCGACTGGATAGGGGCGGAATTACTCGCCGGAGTGAATGGGGAGAGAGAAATGGGGAATTGAAGACCAGCGATCAATTCCGGCCATAAAGGGGCGCGGGAGAGGCGGCCGGGGCTTTTAAATGTATGCGGACGCGGAGGGGAGTAAAGGCGGCGAGATCTGGTTGTGCGGGGGAGGCGGTCGGCCGAGATCCACGCGGAGAGGGGCGGTGGAAATGTCGCCGGCACGGCCGGAGGTAGGGGACGACGGCCTGACGGGTGGGCCCCACCTGTCGGCGTCCCGGGGTAGAGGGGAGGCAAATTGGACTTATTTGCGGTGCAAGAGTTAAACGGGCTATGGCCTTACGCCGGCCGTGAGGGAGAGAGGGAGAGGGACGCGCGGGCGGAAAAGGACGGGCCACGCGCGGGGGGATTGGGCCGTCGGCTCGGGGGCGGCCCTTGCAGCAAAAGAGCAGGAAAGGACGGAGGAGAGAGAAACTGATTTTCCCAGGATTTATTAATTCCGATTTTGATTTTAATTGGTTAAAAATATTTCTTGTGCTCTGAAAATTCCTCTAAAAATCCTGTTAGCGTATTTTGACATGTAGAATTTAGGAAAAATCCTACCATGCCATTTCCATTTAACATTATGATTTTAAAATTATTTATTCTCTCCAGTTAATTCCAACAATTTTCTTTTACGATTTTTGTTTTGGATTTTTAAAAGGGGAAAACACCTTAGGGTGTTACAGTCTGCTCTTCAAGATGGTGAACAGAAGGAAAGTTGGCTCCAATGCCAACACCGAGAACAACACCAGGGCCAATGGCAATGCTCCACTACCGCCACCAGAGAACATCACTTTGTCCCAATTCTTGGCCAATCAAACCCAAATGATGACTACGATGATGTAGCAAATGCAATAGCAGCATCAACAGATGCAACTACAAATGATGCAACAGTTTCAGCAGCAGCAGCAGAGCAACAACAACCGGCACCTTTGAGTCTTCCACTGACTAGTAGCTGTTGTAGGGCCCACACTTAAAAATCGGCACCTATATTTTTGTCAGAGATTGGTGCCTGTTCTAGTGAAGAAGCGGCGCCTATT
Organism: Oryza australiensis; assembly: GCA_019925245.2. Classification (NCBI taxonomy): domain Eukaryota; kingdom Viridiplantae; phylum Streptophyta; class Magnoliopsida; order Poales; family Poaceae; genus Oryza; species Oryza australiensis. Next base: position 1,941,396 of record JAIFGZ020000516.1, read on the forward strand.
TGTCACAGTATATAGCATTTCCCCTCCATTCAAGCTGATCAAGCAAAGAACATAGCAGCGCCTCTTGTTCTTGCTTGACCAGCTAGAGGAGGGGAGATTTTGCTCTTTTTTGGGCTTTTGAAGATTAGAGAATACAAGGTTAGTTTTTATTATTTCTCACTCTGTTTCACTCTTGCCTATTAAATTGAACCATTTGCTAGGTACACATATAATTAGTGCACAAAAAAATATTTGTATTTGTTTAGTAGTGGTAATATTTTTTATATTTTTTGTGTTCATTTAATTAGCTCATTCTTAGGTGAGACCACATACTAATTATGAATAGAAGTATTGACATGACAGTAGTTGACTTTGTACGTAAAATTTATTATTAGGTGCTTAAAATAATATTCATAGAGTAGTATAGAGAATTATAACATAATATAATAATAATTAAATTTTTGAAGTTGTATATCATTCCATTCCAATTTTCTTCTAAATTATAAAATCATCATTGGATTTATTATGCAAGGTTTTTAATAAACGATAAATTATTATATCTTTTCAAGGGGTGGTAAATTTCATTTATCTATTTATGTTTGTTTATTGACTTTGTATAAGATCATTTATTGACTTTGTATAATTAAGAGTAATTGATGTTGAGTAATATTCATAGGTACCCATCAGTTATAATGGATCTAGGATTGGTGTATGAAACAGATTGTGGCTCTATGGAGTATATCAGGGGAGTAACATCTCTCGTTGCCACGACAATGAGATCAAACTCAGTTAATGCGTTGGATTATTTATTGTGTCCATGCTTTGATTGCAAGAAAAACAGGCAATTTCCGGTGCAGCGGGTCCATGCACATCTTTTTACAAGGGGTTTTATACCAAAGTTCAGATGTCATGAGTTTCTTGGTGAAGAGGACCAAGGCAAGAAAAGTGCAGGCAATAGTGACGTGTCGAATGAGGATGTTAGCTGTGAGAAAGAGGACCAAACATGTGTTGATCATGGTGAAGCTGATCTAGATCAGATGCTGCGTGACGTGAGAGGGCTAACACTAATGATAGGGAATATTCGAAGTTCAAAACCATGGTGGAGGACTCAAAAACTCTACTTTACAATGGATGTAAGGCAGAGCACAACAAGCTGCATGTGGTCCTATCTCTACTTCACCTGAAGGCAAGCAATGAATGGTCAGATAAGAGCTTCACTGAGTTGCTAGAGCTATTGACAGAAATTCTTCTTGCGTGCAGTGTCTTGCCAAAAACAACGTGCCAAGTGAAAAAAGTTATCTATCCCCTTGGCCTTCAGATAGAGAACATTCATGCTTGTCGAAATGATTGCATTCTTTATCAAGGTGATTATGCAGATCTAGAACAATGTCCGGTGTGCAAGGCTTCTCGGTATAAGTGTGGAGACGGGGATGGTGACGGTGGAAGTAATGGTACAGCGAGGAAGAAAAGAGTGTCAGTGAAGGTGTTATGGTACTTTTCAATCATCCCTCATTGGAACGTATGTTCGCATATAAGAAACATGCTAAGCTGATGCGTTGGCACCACGATGAGTATATAAGAAATGGAATGATAAGACACGCAGCTGATGGGTCTCAATGGAGGAAGATAGACAGGAAGTACTAAAAGCATTTTGTGTACGACATAAGGAATGTGAGGATTGCGCTCAGCACCAACAACATGAATCCTTTCATTGACATGAGCAGTCGCCATCGCACATGTCCAGTCGTTGTTATTATGTACAACCTCCCTTCTTGGCTCTGTTGAAGCATAAGTACATCATGATTCCACTTCTAATTCAAGGGCCTAAACAACCTAGCAACGATATCGATCCATACTTCAATCCACTGGTAGAGGATCTTGGGATACTATGGACGAATGGTGCACAAATGTGGGATACATACAAATGAGAGTACTTCACATGTCAGGCTATTTTGCTGACAACAATACAGGACTACCCAGCACTTGGTAACACATTGGGCCAGACGGTGAAGGGCATGAAAGCATGTGTAAGGTGCATGGCCCAAATAGGAGGCAAGTGGTTGAATCACTGCCGGAAGAGCGTGTACATGCGCCATCGAAGGTTCCTCAGGCAAAATCACATGTACCACCAAAATATAAGTGATTTTGATGGGATGGTGGAACAGGTTAATGATATGCCCTAGAGGCAACATGGAGATGTTGGATATCATGGTCAATGTTTATGTATTTATGAATAAAGTGTTATTCAGTTCTATGAAATAGACATCTTGTATTGATCAATAAGTACGTGACTTATTTATGAGACTCTATATGTATGAATCTATTTCTAAACGATCCCTGATCATATGTCATATTGTTGGAACAAATATGATTCTAAGATCGGCATGTTTATTGATTGATGATCATGTCTCATAGATCATGGGTATGGAGATACAAAATCAATAAACATGGACACATGTGTTAGAGAACACATTGTTGGATAGACCCACCATGAGACACTACAGGAATTAATGTGCCATTAGTTGGTCTCAGGTAGTGTTGGTACAAAGTCCTTAGACCTGAGATCACCATGGATTCCAATATGTGTAGTAGCCTACTTTGGGAATACCAAACGCTATTCCGTAACTGGGTAGTTATAAAGGTAGTTTTCGGGTTTGCTATGAAACATGGAGTGGGATATGAGTGATCAAGATGGAATTTGCCCCTCCTTTGGAGAGATATCTCTGGGCCCCTCGAGGTAATGGATTATGTAAATGGATGGCCATGCTAAGTTGATTGAGGAGTCAATCAACAGACAGATAATCCAATACGGTTCGAGTGAATGGTTAAGCTATTGAAGGGATGGCACATATCTTGCCTATAGCTTAATTGGTATCGTGAGGCAAAGGGATCTGTGTACACATTACAGGTTCAGAGCCGATATTATATTCTTGTATAGTATGGTGTCAATATGTGCTGCTAGGCGCCGCTATTGACAGGTCGGCTGAGTTGGATTCGAGCCGACGATCGGCTAAGTTAGACTATAGCCGAAACCAAGTATACCTGAACCTACATGATCACACGCTTAAGGGGATAAGAACGGGCATTCGAGTTGGACTCGGATACGACTCGATTAGATAGGGATCCGATCGGATAGAGTCCTATGGGCTTACGACATATGGGCGGCCAACTCTATGAGACACGTATGAGATCCGATTCAAAATAGAGTCCTGATCAGCCACTAGTCCTAGTAGGCTAACTCTATATAAAGGGGCGAGGGGTGGAGAGATGCTGATCGATCAATTGAAGTCAATTGCGCCGAAATCAATCTGATCACACGTGGCTTTAGAAGTCGGCGAGATCAATCTCCACGGAAACCCTCCCCACTCTCGAGCCAAACCCTAGCCTTGCATTGCGTGCTAGCACAAGGGTGTTCGGCGTTCTGTCCCCGGACGTGTGGATACCGGTAGAGGCGCTGCTACGTTGCGGTGCTGTTGATCGGCTACGAATCGGCTGTGGTGGAATCGGCTGCGGTTGGGCGCATCGGAGCGAGGTGCGAGACGTGACCAGGAGCGACTCGCCGTCGGCTGGTCAGCGAATCGGGTGATTGGTGAATCGGCTGTCCCCAGGAAATCGCATCATCGGCCAACACGGTTTCGGATCGGATAGCCCTGATTGGCTGTTTCCGCTGCATACTCCAATCGGTAACGATCTATCGGCCCTTACTTGCAAGTGTTCCTGGTTTGCACGGTAGAAAAGTTTTTGTTTTCGACTAGCGTAGCCTCCGCGTAACCCTTCAGAGCACATCCAAAATTCATAACTGGTAGTGACGTCTGGGAGGAGGTGAAGTTCATCAAAGTTGTATTTGGTAAAGAGAGTGGAAGCACACGTGTATCCACATCCAGCGGTGAGACCCCTCTTTGGAAAAAGAAGTTCATCTTCTGGGACCTACTGTACTTGGAAGACTTGGATATCCATCATGCAATTGAGGTGATGCATGTGGAGAAGAATCTATGTGATAGCGTGCTCGAGGTATTGTTGAACACACCTAGCAAGATGAAGGACACTCGCAAGAAGGAAGAGACCTTGAATACATGACTATCAGGAAAGAGGTGCATACTCAGGACAAAGGAAATGGCCGTTACAACCTTCCTGTTGCTGCAAAATCTGTCCCATCAAGTGTGCCAAAAGATGTATTGACGTAAATCCTGCGTTTGGCACACGAAGGCTTGGGAAATCTGCTTAACTCTAGTGCAGGTCCTAAATTTTAATGAGATGCGGGGCGTGCATGTCAGTTTGATCTTGCAACTGACAAGATAAAAATATGTTGATAACCAAAGAGCTGATTGGCCAATAGGCCAATGTAGCGATACCATCCGATGTCAATAGGGTTTTGAACAATCGGCCATATCGGTTTTATAGATTAAACCGGCTAGCAAAGCCGATTTAGATAAAACGATAGATAAACACCCGTCTCGTGGGCGAACAGAAAGATTTCAAGACAAACTTACAAAGAAGTGTCGCACTCTCACAGCGGCAGCGGACGATTTACAATGCAAATCGACAAAGATGGAAGAACTAATGTAGAAAAAAGTAAAAGAACGATTCAATTGGCTAAAACCTAGAAACTAGATTGATTTTGTGTTGTGTATTGTGTTGTTGCCAATTGAACCGGCCTTGGCCCTTAAGTAGGGATTGGTCTTGCCTTCCACAGGCCCTTCTCGACGTCCAATTCAGGGTAGACACCTTTGGAAACCCGAGACATACCGTATGGAGCACGGAAACCTGGGTACCAAAGAATTTGTCTTGGTTTCGAACTCTGCCGGTCAAACCGGCCACATGTCGCCGGTCTGACGGCCCTAAGGCCCGGTCTGACCGGCATATACATGGCGGTCAGACCGGCCTTCCGAAGGAAGCTGGCAGACATTACAAACATTGGCAATTTTCCTACCTCGATTCCTAGGTGCCAATTTTGGGTGTAAACACATGCCCCCTACCTTTTATGATGAACATCATGAATCTAAAAACACATAACATGTTTATCTTAGGGCGATAATTTAATTACCGGCTATAGGACATCCTAAGCATCTTGCCAAACACTCAAGAAGTATTTCTTTAGGTATTTACCGTTAATAGCTCGCTACAACCGTTCTCCTTGAAGCGTTTCCAGAAAATATGCATTCCCTTGAGAAATTCCGCATATCCGATAAGGTCCCTCCCAACTTGGCGACCACTTACCGAATTCTTTAGATCGAGAACCCAAAGGCAAAATTGCCTTCCATACCAAATCTCCCACTTGGAATGTCTTCGCCTTCACCCTTCTGTTGTATGCTTTGGCCACCTTCTTCTTCTCTTTCTCTATTTCTTCCAAAGCCTTCAAACGTTTGTCAACCACTTCATGAAGATTATCTCCCATCATTAAGTTGTATTCTTCATCCAACAAATGGTCTTGCTTTATATACCGAAGAGAGCCAAGATTTACGTCAACTGGTAAAATGGCTTCTTGTCCATAGACTAGCTCAAAAGGGGTTACCTTGGTAGCACCATGTTTAGATATTCTATGTGCCCATAATGCCTCAGAAAGCACCTCATGCCACCTTTTGGGATGTTCTTCCATCTTTTTTTAACTAACTTTAGCAAAGTTTTATTAATAGACTTGCTTGTTCATTAGCCTGAGCGTAGTAAGGACAATAACTCAACAATTTGATACCATAAGATTCGGCAAAACTTTTCACCTCTTTAGACATGAAAGAAGCCCCTTGATATGTAGTTAATGTTTGAGGAGTGTCGAATCTATGTATAATATGCTTCAAAATAAAGTCAATTACCTCCGTATGAGTCATATTCTTGAGCAGCACGGCTTTGGCCCACTTGGTGAAGTAATCCGTTGCAACTAGCACGAACTGATGCCCTTTCGATGACGAAGGATAAATTTGACCAATGAAGTGCAAAGCCCAACCCCTAAATGGCCATGGTTTAATAATAGGGTTCAACACCACAGCCGGTGCCAATTGAACATTGCCAAACCGTTGACAGGCTTTGCATCCTCTATAATATCTGAAACAATCATTAATCATTTTTGGCCAATAGAACCCCGATCTCCTAAGCAACCAATTCATTTTATGGGCCGATTCAAGTGTCCCACAAATACCCTCATGTACCTCTCCCATAGCCACTTTAGATTGATCACTATCTAGGCACTTCAACAATACCCCATCTATATTTCGGTGATACAAATCTCCATCGACTAAAGTATACTTAAACGCTTGCCACCGAATTTTTCATTCAACCTTAAGGCTAGGATCTTTTAAATATTGAATCAAAGGTACTCTCCAATCTTCTGTGAGCCCGGTCTGACCGGCCAGGCAATGCCGGTCAGACCGCTAACCACCCATGGTGAGACCGGCAACAGAACTCTGGTTAGACCTCCAGCCATCAGTGGTTAGACCGGCAACAGTGCGCCGGTCAGACTGCCTGCGATCTGCATCCCTGCCAATTTCACTCAAAGAATCGTAATCAAGCACTGGTTTTTCTAATATGAAAAAATCCCTCTTTTGACACTATAACCAGATGCTTGTTGAGCCAAGTTAGTTGCTCTAATTTTATCCTAGCAATATGTTTAATGGCAAAATCATCAAAATTGGCAATAATATTCAAGCATTGATCAAGATACCTGTTTAGCGACCCATCGAAGCACTTGTAAACCCCGGCAACTTGTTGCACCACCAATTTGGAGTCACCAAACGCTTCTACGTGTGTAGCTCCAACGATCTCCATCACTTGTAAACCGAATAGCAAGGCATTGTATTCGGCTTGATTATTCGTACAATAATACTCCAAACAAACCGATGCCTCAAAACACTGACCATTGGGCGAAATCAAAACTACACCTATACGTTGACCCTCCTTACACGAAAAGCCATCAAAATAAATCTTCCAAGTTGTAACACTAAGCAAGCAAACCTCGTCTTCATAAGCAATATCTACATGATGGTCTACTATAAAGTCTACTACAATTTGACCTTTCATAGATTTCAATGGTTCATAAGCCAAATTATACTCAATCAATGTATACGCCCACTTGCCAATTCTCCCACTTAGAATTGGCCTTTGCAACATATGATTAACGATATCGGCCTGACAAGCCAATATGCATGTACTAGATAACAAGTAATGACGCAACCTGGTACAAGCATAGTACAAACAAAGACAGTCTCTCTACAAAAACATACCTCGTTTGAGCATCTAAAAGATGGTGACTCAAATATGTGATTATATATTCTTTGCCATCTTCCTCCTGCGTCAAAACAGCTCCAATAACTTTGTTTTCGGCAGCAATATATAACCAAAATGGAATTCCAGCTTTAGGCGCTGGCACCATGGGTGGGGTAGATAAATACTTCTTCAATCCCTCAAACGCCTCTTGTTGTGCTGTCCCCCAAGTAAAATCGGCTTCTTTTTTCAGACGTAAGATAGATACAAAAGCATCAATTTTACCTGCTAGGTTAGATATAAATCTCCTAAAGTAATTCACCTTGCCTAGCAACTTCTGAACTTCTCTCTTGCATGTCAGCGTTTTAATCTCTTGAATTTTCTCAACCTTCTTAGGATCAATCTCAATCCCCCACTCATGTACCATGAATCCTAAGAACTTCCCACCCACACACCGAAAGCACATTTGAGTGGATTCATCTTCAAACCATACCAACGCATCCTCTCAAAAGCTAATCTCAAATCGGCTATATGACCATCCATGCCATCCGATTTGACAACAATATCATCAATATACATTTCTAGGATAAAACCTAGCAAATCATGGTAAATCAAGTTCATCGCTCTTTGATATGTTGCGCCAGTATTCTTTAACCCGAACGTCATGACTACCCACTCAAATAACCCAACAAATCCTGGACACCTAAAAGCCATCTTGTACATATCATCTTTCGCCATAAAGATTTGATTGTAGCCGACATTGCCATCTAAGAAACTAATCACTCTAAGCATCATTTATTAATATGTCGGCTATAGGCATACGATATTCATATTTAGGAGTGGCTTTATTTAGATCTCTAAAATCTATGCATACCCTATGTTAGTGATATGCCCTAGAGGCAACATGGAGATGTTGGATATCACGTCAATGTTTATGTATAAATGAATAAAGTGTTATTCAGTTCCATGAAATAGACATCTTGTATTGATCAATAAGTACGTGACTTATTTATGAGACTCTATATGTATGAATCTATTTCTAAACGATCCCTGATCATATGTCATATTGTTGGAACAAATATGATTCTAAGATCGGCATGTTTATTGATTGATGATCATGTCTCATAGATCATGGGTATGGAGATACCAAATCAATAAACATGGACATATGTGTTGGAGAACACATTGTTGGATAGACCCACCATGAGACACTACAGAATTAATGTGCCATTAGTTGGTCTCGGGTAGTGTTGGTACAAAGTCCTTAGACCCGAGATCACCATGGATTCCAACATGTGTAGTAGCCTACTTTGGGACTACCAAACTCTATTCCGTAATCGGGTAGTTATAAAGGTAGTTTTCGGGTTTGCTATGAAACATGGAGTGGGATGTGAGTGATCAAGATGGAATTTGCCCCTCCTTTGGAGAGATATCTCTGGGCCCCTCAAGGTAATGGATTATGGAAATGCATGGCCATGCTAAATTGATTGAGGAGTCAATCAACGACAGATAATCCAATACGAGTGAATGGTTAAGCTATTGAAGGGATGGCACACATCTTGCCTATAGCTTAACTGGTATCGTGAGGCAAAGGGATTTGTGTACACACATTACGGGTTGAGCCGATATTATTCTTGTATACTATGGTGCCAATATGTGCTTGCTAGGCGCCGCTGTTGTGGTCGGCTGAGTTAGACTCGGCCGACGATCGGCTAAGTTAGACTATAGCCGAAACCGAGTATACCTGAACCTACTGGGTCGCACGCTTAAGGGGATAAGAACAGGCATTCGAGTTGGACTCAGATACGGCTCGATCGGATAGGGATCCGATCGGATAGAGTCCTATAGGCTTACGACGTATGGGCGGCCAACTCTATGAGATACGGATGAGATCCGGTTCAAAAATAGAGTCCCGATCGGCCACTAGTCCTAGTCGGCCAACTCTATATAAAGGAGGGAGGGGTGGAGAGCTGCGACACGTCAATTGCATCGCGTGCAACGAAGTCGTCGAGATCAATCTCCACGGAAACCCTCCCAACTTTCGAGCCAAACCCTAGCCTTGCATCGCGTGCTAGCACACGGGTGTACGGCGTTCGTCCCCGGACGTGTGGATACCGGTAGAGGCGCTGCTACGTTGCGCGCTATTGATCGGCTTTGGATCGGCTGCAATCGGAGCGATCGGCTGTGGTGGAATCGGCTGCGGTCGGGCGCATCGGAGCGAGGCGTGAGAACGCGGCCGGACGACTCGAATCGGCTGATTGGCGAATCGGTGTCTCCGGGAATCGGCTACACGTTCCGGATCAGATTGCCCTAATTGGCTATTCCGCCGCACTCTACTCTAATCGGTAACGATCTATCGGCCCTTACTTGCAAGTGTTCCTGGTTTGCGTGGTAAAAGTTTTGTTTTCGGCTAGCGTAGCCTCCGCGTAACCCTTAAGTGGTATCAGAGCTAATCTTGCTTAGTTCGGGTTTTAGATTGGATCTGGAACAAGTTTTGCGCACGGGTTGATTAGATCAATCGGTTTTACGGGATCTGTTGAGGAGAGTAGATGGTAATTGCGTTCCTTGATAGTGTATCGGAACAGCGTAATGTGATTACGTCGAAGCAATTTCCAAATAACTCGGTTTGAGTTGGGTTCGAGATAGCGTTCCTTGATAGTGTATCGGAATGGTATAATGTGATTATACCGAAGCTATCTCGTAGTCCGACTTTGTTGCTGCCTCGCGCTGCGCAAACCATCTCCCTTGATAGTGTATCGGGACGGTATAATATGATTATGCCGACATGGTTTCCGTAAGCGATTTCATAGATTGGATCTATGGGGACCGCCGTGTGCACCCCCCCTTATAGGTCATCTCGATGCCGTTTCTCTGCGATAGGTAGAAAACGTCTCTACGCCTAACTTGTTTTTGCGAGAGAATGCTTTGAGATGGTGTGGCCCTATTGTATGTATGAGATGTATGAGATGCATGTGATGCATGTAATATTCTTTCATATGTGCAATCCCCGTAATATTCTTTCATACGTGCAATGCTTGTAATATTCTTTCACGACCTGCGAGTCGATGTAATCTTCAATTAGAGCTTCTATAGTAGTAGCTTAGTTTGAAGAAATCAAGCATTCGGCACTCGGAAGAACGGTGATGAAGATGGAGATCCTCTACACCGGCATGGAGATGGAGATCACCATGTGAAGGGGGCCATACTATTTCATGCTATTCTACCTGCTTTCATATATGTGATATGTTTGTTTGATAGGATAGCATCCCTCACAAAATTAAGTAGTAATGATGCCCTTCCAAATGTTGCACCCGTCACGTTATGCTCGTCAATGGTGGGTCCGCAAAGCATAGTGCCATTCTCTATCATAACACGAGGGGTATATGTCGACATATACATGCGGAACATTTGGTTTACTTAACAAGGCTATCAAAACAGTTTTGGGCCTTGGGGCATAGGTTGGGGCCGGGGCATGGAGATGCCACACCAACAACAAGAGTCACATAGAGATGTGATTAGCAAGGAGTTGCTTACCGATGTTATTAATCTTCTAGCGGTGATGCCAAAGCTCACTAGAAAATTAATTAACATGTGGATCTTGACCCAATACGTAACCTAGAGGGAAGGTGGAAAATACGTAATGGGAGTCTTATGTTAAATTGTTTAACAAAAGACATAGCATAAACATTGTGCTAAACTTTGCTTTTTCTATTGTAGAATAAATGGCGGCTAATACCACACCCAGTACCTTTAACTTGCGATCTATTCTTGAAAAGGAAAAATTAAATGGAACAAACTTTATGGATTGGTATCGCAACTTGAGAATTGTTCTCAAGCAAGAGCGTAAGGAGTACGTTCTTGAAGTACCCTATCCCGAGGATTTGCCAAATAATGCCACCGTAATCGCACGGAGGGCTTATGAGAAGCACACTAATGATGCCCTAGATATAAGTGTCTCATGCTTGCTACAATGTCCCCCGAGCTTCGAAGCAATATGAGAGCAGCGATGCTCACACTATTATTCGGGGATCTGCGTGGCATGTTTGAGAACCAAGCTCGGGCCGAGAGGTTCAACACCTCAAAGTCCTTGTTTGCGTGTGTGCTTGTTGAGGGGAATCCCGTCGTCCGCATGTGATAAAGATGATTGGCTACATTGAGAGTCCGGAAAACTGGGTTTTCCCCTTAGCCAAGAGTTGGCTACGATGTGATTCTCCGTCGCTCCCTCCGAGCTTCGAGCCATTCATATTAAATTATCACATGAACTGGATAGGACCTTGGCTGAATTGCATGGGATGCTAAAGACAGTGAGGAGAGTATCCAGAAAAATGGTCATCATGTGATGATGATGCGAAGGCTAAGCGCAAACCACTGTCAAGAAACTTTGCACCAAGAGGAAGTTAACTCCCGATGAGATCGTGAGTGCCTCTAATGCAAAGAAGGGCAAGAAGGGGTCGGCGGCATCGATGTCGTTTGCTTCTACCGCAAGGAGACAGCCACGGAAAAGGAACTGCAAGAAGTACATGGAGGATCTCAAGAAGAAGCAAAGTACGACTTCGCTCGGTATTAATGTTATAGACATTAATCTTGCTACTTCACCTACCGACTCTTGGGTATTTGATACCGGATCGTAGCTCATATTTGCAAATCGTTGCGGGAATGAGAAGAAGTAGAGGATTGAGAAGGGGCGAGGTGAACTGCGCGTCGGCAATGGAGCAAGCGTTGCTAGAGTTCTGTCGGCACGTACCACTTCATCTACCTTCAGGATTAGTTTTGGAATTAAATAATTGTTATTGTGTTCCAACACTATGTCAAAACGTTATTTCCGCTTCATGTTTGCAAGCGGAAGGATATGATTTTAGATCAATGGACAATGGTTGTTCAATATATCTTAGAGATATGTTCTATTTTCATGCTCCATTGGTGAATGGATTATACGTTTTGAATCTTGAAGCGTCTCCCATCTATAACATTAATACGAAAGGCAACTCTCTAATGATATAAACCCCACGTTTATCCGGCATTGTCGCTTAGGCCATATAAATAAGAAACGCATGGAGAAGCTCCTAAGGATGGATTGCTTCACTCTTTTGATTTTGAATCATTTGAGACATGTGAGTCTTGTTTACTTGGTAAGATGACAAAGGCACCTTTCACGGGACACGGTGAAAGAGCAAGTGACTTGTTGGCACTCGTACATACCGATGTATGTGGACCAATGAGCTCAACGGCCGAGGTGGTTATCGTACTTCATTACCTTTACCGATGACTTTAGTAGATATGGTTATATCTACTTAATGAGGCATAAGTCCGAATCCTTTGAAAAGTTCAAAGAATTCTAGAATGAATGAGAATCATTTAGGGAAAACAATCAAGTTTCTACGATCGATCGTGGAGGAGAATACTTGAGCCAAGAGTTTGGTAATCATCGAAAGATTGTGGAATTGTTCCACGTTGACTCCGCCAGAACTCCACAATGGAATGGGGGTCCGAACGGAGAAATCACACCTTGTTGGACATGGTGCGGTCGATGATGAGCCAAAGTGATCTTCCGTTATCCTTCTAGGGATATGCTCTTGAAACAACTGCGCTCACACTAAATAGAGTTCCATCTAAGTCGGTTGAAAAGACACCATATGAGATATGGACAGGGCAACCCCTAGTCTGTCTTTTCTCAAAATTTGGGGATGCGAAGCTTATGTAAAACGTTCTGATCGACAAGCTCACACCCAAATCGACAAGTGCTTCTTTGTGGGATATCCTAAGGAAACCAAGGGATATTACTTTTATAATCGGGAACAAGGCAAAGTGTTTGTCGCCCGACACGGTGTCTTCTTGGAGAAAGAGTTTCTTTCAAGAAGGGTTAGTGGGAGCAGGGTGCATCTTGAAGAAGTTCAAGAAACACCGAAAAATGTTTCAACGACCACGTAACCACAACGGAGGAGCAAAGTGTTGCGCCACCGGTTGTAGATACACCAGCCCACGGAGGTCCGAAAGATCACGTCGTGCACCCGAGTGTACACAGTGCGGAACAATGTGATATATTGTTATTGGACAACGATGAGCCTAAGACCTATGAGGAAGCGATGGTGGGACCCGATTCCAACAAGTGGCTTGGAGCCATGAAATCCGAAATAGAATCCATGTATGACAATCAAGTTTGGAACTTGGTTGATCCACTGATGGTGTCAAAACCATTGAGTGCAAATGGGTTTTTAAGAAAAGGCCGATATGGATGGAAATGTTCACATCTATAAGGCGCGATTGGTGGCGAAAGGTTTTAAACAGATTCAAGGAGTTGATTATGATGAAACCTTCTCGCCCGTCGCAATGCTTAAATCTATTCGGATTATCCTAGCGATTGCTGCATATTTCGATTATGAGATATGGCGAGATGGATGTCAAAACGGCTTTCCTAAATGGAAACCTAAGCGAGGATGTATACATGATACAACCTCAAGGTTTTGTCGATCAGAATCGCTGGAAAGATATGCAAGCTACGAAATCCATTTATGGATTGAAGCAAGCATCTCGGAGTTGGAATATTCGTTTTGATGAAGTAATCAAAGGGTTTGGTTTCATCAAAAACGAAGAAGAGGCCTGTGTTTACAAAAGGTCGGTGGGCGCAATTGTATTTCTAATCTTATATGTGGATGACATATTACTGATTGGAAATGATATCCCTATGCTAGAATCCGTCAAGTCTTCATTGAAAAATAGTTTTTCCATGAAAGACTTAGGGAGGCAGCATACATATTAGCATTCGGATCTATAGAGATAGATCCAAGAGGCTAATTGGATTAAGCCAAAGTACATACATTGACAAGGTGTTGAAAAAGTTCAACATGCATGATTCCAAGAAAGGTTTCTTGCCCATGTCACATGGCATTAATCTTAGCAAGAATCAATGTCCTCGGACACATGATGAGCGGAATAAGATGGGTATGGTTCCATATGCTTCAAGCAACTGGATCCATCATGTATGCCATGCTTTGTACACGCCCTGCATGTCTCGTACGCTTTGAGTGCTACGAGCATATACCGTCCGATCCAGTGAAGGTCACTGGATCGCCGTAAAGAATATCCTAAGTACTTGAGAAGAACTAAGGATATGTTCCTAGTCTATGGAGGTGAAGAAGAGCTCGTTGTAAGTGGTTACACCGATGCTAGCTTCCAAACAGACAAGGATGATTATAGATCGCAATCTGGGTTCGTGTTTTGCCTCGAACGGAGGCGCAGTCACTGGAAGAGTTCCAAGCGGATACCGTTGCGATTCTACAACGAAGGCCGAGTACATTGCTCTTCGGAAGCCGCAAAGGAGGCTGTTTGGATCAAGAAATTCGTTTCGAGCTTGGTGTGATGACCGTGCGACGGTCCAATGTCTCTCTATTGTGACAATAGTGGAGCCATTGCGCAAGCCAAGGAGCCGAGGTCACATCGAAGTCCAAACACATACTTCGGCAATATCATCTCATCCGCGAGATAGTGGACAGAGGTGATGTCAAGATATGCAAAGTGCACACGGATCTCAACATAGCCGATCCGCCGACAAAACATCTCCCTCGCGAAGCATGAGGCACACACAAGAGCAATGGGTATTAGATACTTACATGATTGACTCTAGTGCAAGTGGGAGATTGTTAGTGATATGCCCTAGAGGCAACATGGAGATGTTGGATATCACGTCAATGTTTATGTATTTATGAATAAAGTGTTATTCGGTTCCATGAAATAGACATCTTGTATTGATCAATAAGTACGTGACTTATTTATGAGACTCGATATGTATGAATCTATTTCTAAATGATCCTCGATCATATATCATATTATGGGAACTAATATGATTCTAAGATCGGCATGTCTATTGATTGATGATCATGTCTCATAGATCATGGGTATGGAGATACCAAATCAATAAACATGGACATATGTGTTAGAGAACACATTGTTGGATAGACCCACCATGAGACACTACATGATTTAATGTGCCATTAGTTGGTCTCAGGTAGTGTTGGTACCGAGACACTACGTTGCGCGCCGTTGATCGGCTTGGATCGGCCGCGGTCAGGCGCACGGAGCGAGGCGTGAGAACGCGCTCGAACGACTCGAATCGGCCGATTGGCGAATCGGCTGTCTCTAGGAATCGGCTACACTGCTTCGGATCGGATTGCCCTGATTGGCTATTCCGCTGCACTCTACTCCAATCGGTAACGATCTATTGGCCCTTACTTGCAAGTGTTCCTGGTTTGCGCGGTTAAAAGTTTTTGTTTTCGGCTAGCGTAGCCTCCGCGTAACCCTTCATTATATACCTCTATATACTTGGTGCTATGTTTTATATATGATTTGTGATGCCCGTGTATGTGATTTGTGATTTGCGAATGGTGATATATAGAGTAGGTTTCTAAACTATCTTAGAACTGATCCTATCATTGTGAATTATTGTTTGGTTTAGCATGATTTGATTTTTAGGATTTTAGTTTGGTCATGCTAGATGATGAACAGATGCCCTTCGTTGGACATTGCCACCTCCAACCATCATTCGCACCTATCTAGGCGTGTTGTAGGCCTGGTAGGAAGAGAAGGTATCCGCGTTAATCCTTGCTGGAAAGGTCACGTCGAATGCCTTCTTCTTTATACCAACCCTGCCGCAATGACTCCCGCTAATATAGATATAGTTTTCCAAATGTCCAGCGAAGGCTAAATAATTCAACACATTTACAAATATAGTTCTAAGAGCATAGACATAACAAATTTACAAATTTACATATAATTTGTTTGTCTCTATATATGTTTCAGTCCATTTGCATGAAATTTGATTAGTTGCAATTTAAAATTATTGTGAATACATTATTTTCTTGATGATGAACTAGAGACATTCAGACATGTTTGGTTTAGCTTGATTTGATTTTAGGATTTTAGTTTGTTGTTCTGGATGATGAATAGATGGCCTTCATTGGACATTGCCACCTCCAACCATCGTTTGCCCTGTTTAGGCGTGTTGAAGGCCTGGTGGGAAGTGAAAGCATCCGCGTCAATCCTTGTGGCATAGGCTCCGGTGAAGGCTTTCTGCCTCCCACCGGACCTACCACAACGCCTCATCCTTTTACAAATATATACATTTCTAGTTGTCTAGATATCTAGCAAAGTCTAAATGGTGCAACACATTCATGCATATAGTTCTGAGAGCATGTAGATATCATATGTACAAATTTGCATATACTTTGCTTTATGATGAACTGGAGCCATTCAGACATGTTGCTCGATAAAATTTCAACACAAGGACATCAATACAATCATATAGTTCATTTTTCCTCAGAAATAGCTTACCATTGTAGACAGTATGGAACACAAAGAAGTCGGTAGCTCTGGATCAGAGGGCGAACATGATGCCAGCCCTAGTGCATTCCCAAATTTAAACCAATAGAATGTTGATGTTGTTTTCTGACGCTAGAGGGCGAACATGATGTCAGGCCTAAAGGTAATTATGACATTGTTTTCACACAATAGTGCATTAGGAAACTCCTACTCTAACGGACCGTTCCAACTAATCAAATTTCATATTTTCAAGTAGGTTGGCACTTTCACTGCTGGTTCAGCCCAGAAATCAACCGTGACATCACAGAGGAAGCCTAGGGGTCCTAACACAATGCCTAATGGTCACTATGTTGTGACAGAACTCAGTGCAAATGGGCTGCCTCGAGCACCATTGGAGGCATTGACCTCGCATGGTAGGGCGTGTGGTGTCCTCGTCAAGGATTTCATTCCCATCAAATACCGACAATGGAAATCAAGTGAAGTAACACAGTATGACTAGACGATATCACATAACCTGAAGGAAGAGTGCTGGCGAAACTTGAAGCTGTCATTCTCCTTTCTTGAAGGCCAAGAAGCGCTAGCAAAGCATGGGGCCCTATCGAAGATGGGCACTCACTTCAAAAATTGGAAGATTACCTTCGTCCAATGCAACTAGACCCTGGATTTTAACAAAACCATGTATCAGAAGTGCGTGCACCAAACATCTGAGGAGGCAAGAGAAATGAGTGAACAAAACAAGGCCAGCTCTGCGAAGGACAAGTATCCTCACCGACAGGACCCGAGCGGATATGCCAATAATATCCCCAAATGGGATGAGAAGGAGGAACAACTACGTCAAGCTGGTGTAACACCCAAGATAGAGGGATGGGGCATCCGGACAAGCACCTACACATACGCTAGGAGGACTGAACTGTCGTCTTCAGGGGAGTAGGTCACCACAGGTCCTAGATAGCACAAGCTAAAACAGAAGATCACCAAGGCCCTTTCCCAGTCATCACAGGGTAATTTTGTGGTAGAAAGAGAGAGAGAGAGAGATGAGCTCACAATGGCATTGGGAAACCCCGAGCATCCTGGACGCACGAGAGGCGTTGGTCTCGTTCCATGGAAGGATGGGTTTTTGGACGATAGGCACAGGTATCGGTCTCATAAGAGAAGACCCACGCAACAAGAGGAAGACGATCGTATCGCAAGAGAGGTGGACTGTCAGCTAAAGGAACAACTTGCACAGATGTTTCCTGATCGGGTACCCGAACACCACGGGCAAGCCGGGAACCAAGTGGTAAGCCCGGGTGGGAAATGTAGCAGTTGCACGTCTGCGAAAGCCGTTGCACCTCAGCAAGACATAGCGCATTATGCTATGGACGACATAATGACACATACACCATGCACGCTCTATGTCCCCCTTCAAAATAACATCACTCAGGAGATTGCACATGGCGTGTGTTGGTATCTTACGACCACAGATAAAATCCACAAGTGCACGGAATACCGTTGTAGCACTTCACCCAGGGAGTATTCCAAGGGATATCGAATCCAAGGAATAGTAGGGACTATCTAAGAGAAAGGATCATCCAAGGATATCCAAGATTAGGTAGGCGATAGTATAGAGAGGATTACTATGGTTGCGGCTCTACGAGGCAGGTAATTACTTCAGCTTTTCTCTTGCTTCGGGCGCTGGCTTACACTCGGTCTGCCGAGTGACTCTGGCCTACAGCTCTATGCCGTACCCGAACGTGGAGGAATACAAAGGACGGACAGGGCTGTCACCACCTGCCTCCTACCTCTCACCCGTGGAGTAGGAGGCAAACAAAGGTAAACTCTAGCCTAGACACCATGTCTAAACTATCGAATACTACTCTAGCCTTGCGCAAGAACACCCATCTTTACAGCGGTCTTAGTACTAGACCACCCAACTTAGGGCAGTGTGTTGGCACCTTTTTTGGATAAAGGCACGATTTGCGGTTGTTCTTGGTATGGAGTCACCAACCACTTCAATCTAGCAAAAACTAGAACAAAGTGGGTTTTGTAGATCAAATCGGCTAGCGAAACCGATTTAGATAGATAGATTGATAAATACCCGTCCTGTGGGCAAATAGAAGGTTTTTGGGACAAACCTACAAAGAGATGTCACACTCTCGCAGCGGCGGTGGACAGTTTACGGCGCAAACCGACAAAGATGGACTAAACTAGGGCAAAGTAGAAAATATGGCTGAAAAGTAAAGAATATTGAAAAAACGATTCTAGATTGTATTGTATGTTGTGTTGATTGTTTTTTTACAATTGAACTGGCCTTGGCCCTTAATTAGGGGTTGGTCTTACCCTCCACAGGCCCTTCTCCACGTCCAACTCGGGATAGACACGTTTGGAAACCCGAGACATACCGTATGGAAGAAGAAAACTCGAGTACCGACGAAGTCGTCTAGGTTTCACTCTGTCGGTCAGACCGGCCACATGCCTCCGGTCTGACCGGCCCCACTGCCCGGTCTGACCGGCCTATACACGGCAGTCAGACCGGCCTCTTCGAAAGAAACCGACAAACTTCCAAATATTGGCAATTTTCCCTATTTTGATTCCTAAGTGCCAATTTTGGTTGTAAACACAGTGATCCCGCAAGCAAAATTGAAGTAAAGTAAAGTACTTAATGTAAATGCTTGACAACCAAAGTAAACATGAACACTTACTTTATTGAAGAAAGCATTCATCGACGTACAAGGCCGAAGGTTGGTACTGGGACTCCCGGCACTCCTCCGAACTACCCCTCGGAGAAAACTTCGACATTTGGGGCACTCCTTTTGGAGCTTCCCCTCACTCTCTAACCTATTCACTAAGCCTTTGGAGTGAAGCTTTAATCTTCTTGGAGGTGTGTTGAAACAAAGTGGAGTGCCTCCTTTTATAGCCCTCAACGGCAGTTGGAAGCCAGTTACAAACCGCCATAACCCCCTAACCGTCATTAGGGACGGCTATTGAGTCGCCATGTGGAAGATGGGGTGATTTGGCCTTATCCATGGTTTGGCCGAACCAGGGTTCAGCCGAAGCCTGGTTGGTGCCAAACCCCACCAAACTTCTCCAGGCACTGACTTGTGGGGCCCTAAGGTGGTTCTTGAGTGTTTGGCGCCAATCTAAGTCGGTTTCACCTAACTTGTGGGCCCTCCAATCCGCGGGATGCTGACATGGCGATCACCGATTGGTTGGAGTTGTATTTCTTCGCCACGAAAGCGCACTTTCACTTCATTTTGATACATAAGTCACCTGCATATATTAAATCACGAACACTCGTGGAAAGAGTTAGTAAATAACCCCTACTGCTACGTTGATGTGCCAAGTTTGTTCCACTTATGCAGGAGTTGACGGTCGGATTTTGGGTGATAGTAACCGTCAACAAACTCCCCCACACTTAGTCTTTGCTCATCCTCGAGTAAAGGTCGAGATTACTAAGGTAGATGATACACTATTGGTATGATGCTAACATACAAGTTATTCCTGGACCTACTCATAACTGTGAATCTGTATGTGTCCACCATGCAATTCTAAGTTACTGAAAAATGGAACAATCTATATATAAGCTACTATGGTTCTTTCGCATTAAATAACTTGGGGTTTTGATAAGGTTTTCAAAAAATGAAAACATAACTTTATTCCTATGATGAATCTCTCGAGTCACTCAAAAGTGTTTGATTCCTTACCAAGGCAATGCTCACCTTAATTTCTCCTACTTCTAATAGGGTTTATGTGGAGCTCGAGGTTGGGAAATCATGTGGCATACTTGCATCAAATATTTTGTAAAGTCAAATAAAAGATCCAAGAAGAAAACTAATCATGTAGTCATGACCAAGCTTGTGCATATTTATGTGGATAAGAATATGTGGGTGGAAAATGGAAAAAAATAATTGTTTTGGCGGCTCCTTGGATT
The DNA here is from genome assembly GCA_019925245.2 of Oryza australiensis. Taxonomy (NCBI): domain Eukaryota; kingdom Viridiplantae; phylum Streptophyta; class Magnoliopsida; order Poales; family Poaceae; genus Oryza; species Oryza australiensis. Next base: position 1,961,788 of record JAIFGZ020000516.1, read on the forward strand.
GCATGATCATCCTCCTACTTTATTTTAGAGAACATGGCTACGAAATATATTTTTCTCTCTCTTTTTTTCTTTCTTTTATCATTCGGCTCGAAAAGATTTTTCTTCTTTTTCATGAGCATCATGAATCTTTTTATTCTATATTTCTATAGCTCATGTCTCATTTGGCATGGGTAGGAGGATCACTAATTGATTGGAGCCTTTATTTTTTGGATGATTATAGTGGATGCAAATCCCCAAAGTAGAAATTTGCATGTATGAGGATGTGGAAATTGTGGCAATATTTTTGGCTAAACCTCTGATGTAGTGGGAGAGCAAATTTTTTTTATGTTGTGGACATGCACAAGACTTTTACCAATGAGAACATAAAAAGATCCTACCAAGGGTCTAAATATTTGACGGAACTCAAAATGATCGCAAGTAGTATATGTATAAGGTTTGATCATGTAATTCGATATATGTCCTTCGTAGGAATAAAACATCATCGAAGAGTTAAAGTTATGGTTTTTGAATTTTCAAAATAAAATTACCAAGTATTTTTATGCAGCATGAAATAAAGTTGCTCATTACCAGACTATCTCTCATAGATCAATAGCTCGAATAACATGATATCCCTAAGTAATTGATTTCACAACAAATGAGTGGAAGTCATCGAATAAAGTGTATGTAAGCCAACCAACATGTGTCATGTCTCCAAGATTATGTAGGCTCAAGCTTAAGACACTAGCACAATTTAATAGAATGCAAGGTGCAAAAATAAAAGTTGCAAACTATGCAACGGTAGAGCATGACGATGTGTAAGACCAATGGAGGTGTTGCTGCACTATCTTGCGCCGCCATTGTGCTAGAGTGTGCAATAATGTGGAGGTGGTCCGAGGGATGTGTGTGTTGAAACGAGGGACACCCCCACACTTATTTTTGTACCTGGGACTTTATTGGACACAACACAAGTGGAGACAAACAAGAAATAATCCTACCGGTGTGACAAACCAAAGAACTTTATTCAATTAAAATAAAACTTACCTAGAAACTTACCTTGAATCCACATGGGGACTTTGTGCGTGAAGGCCGTGTCACCCATGGGCCAAACACTATACCACACACTTTTTATAGCAACCACAAAAGAGTCACTCTAAGTCATTACAGCAATCGACCATCGGTCGCTATAAATCTATACCGACGGATGTCATTAGTCCGTGTAAGTGGCATCGGTATATATCTATACCGACCGACACATTTATACCGACCAATAGTTAGTTACTATTATTTATAGCGACCGATGTTTTGTAACTAGTTATACCGACCAATAATTTGATAGTATATAACTTTATAGCGACCAACACTCCAATACTATGAACTGACATGATTACATAATTAATTTAACATCAACATGACATTATTATACAATTAATTTCACATCAACCATATAATCTCAGGCTTACTCAACATCCATATAAGTTCACATCACAGAACAATAACATAGCTGAATGTCTCAAGTTTTCATTGAATAATGTCTCAACATCCATATAATTAACTTCAATCACAGAAGTCATTACCATGTTTACAAAAAGAGTAACGGTTAGCATACACAACCCTTAATTAGTAGCTAGTTCAAATGGCATCGACAAGCCATACATGCTTGCCTTACAATCTACAAAATGCCTTATCTTACTCGAATACAAAATAGCAGCACTGATCGAGCACAAGTAATCACAGATCTGCTCGGTAATGATCGAGCATCACAGAATCTCTAGGGCCTCCCACCTAAACAAGTGAAAGTGAAATTTGTTAATAATCTGCAAGTTCAGATTAACAGACAGAAGGTGTAAGCAAGACATCAAGCCAGCTGGTAATATACAGCAAGACATCAACCTAGCTAGTAATATACAGCAAGTTCATTGTAGTTAATAATCTGCAACACATCAAGCCAGTGGTAACTTATAGGGATATGCACTTTATCATACAAAGAAAGGATATACAGCTAGCTAGCTTTTGATCATGCATATATATTTACCTTGGCAAAATTCTCCACGTCTTGATCATCCTACCCCTCTTCCAACTGAGGAAGAGAGAGGAGTGCATATCAAAGAGAGAGAAGAGCTTGATTACGGATAGAGATAGAGATGGGGTTGAACTTGGTGTGGTGTGTCATCTATGTGAATAATGGATGGGTTTTTATAGGGAGAGGGTGGTGTAGACAGCAGCAGTGCTTTTACTCTACTGTCAACAGCAGCAATCAATCAGCTTTTACTCTACTAAGCAATCAATCAGCAATTGCTGACTTGGTTGGCCTTTCACCCCTAGTTACAAGTCATCCCCATATTTTGCCACATACATTGGTTTAGTCCTCCAACGCCTGTTAGAAGTTAGAACTCACTTAGATCTGGTCATGTATAGGTCATTTGTTTTCACGTCAAATATGAAGAATGTGAATCTTCCACCTCTCGAAAGCACCAGCTTAAGAGTTGTTTAATCTTCCATGCCAACCCATCATGCGAAACCTGGTTTCTTGTCATACTGCTCTTGGTTTTTAACTCTAAAATTTTATGATTATCAAATTCCATTATCTTACAATTTCTGTAACCACTAAGAGTTAAAACACTTTCAGTTTGATGATTCATGTAATGCTTTGTGCAATGACCTGTTGCACGAGTATGTTGCTTTTGTCTATCTAAACCAAATGTCCATCTATCATATTCTGTTTATTGTGTATGAAACATACCACTCTTCACATATGTCTCCTTGATATGTTTAACAGGGACTGTTGTCGGAAATATGTCAATTTTTCTAGTCCAGGAAGTTCTTTTACTCTACTGTCAACGGCAGCAATCAATCAGCTTCATGCACACTGAAGGATCAAACAGCAGCCAAAGATAGGATGAAATTTGATTGCTTCATGCACATTGAAGGTGGAAAGTTCAAGGGAATACATATACCACGCCAAACACCATAGCTGACATTCATGGTCCTAAATGGATTAAAACCATCAGTGGCGAATGCTAGACATATGTTTCGGCTATCTGCAGCAAACTCTGGATGGTCTATATCAAAGGCCTCCATAGAGGTGAATCTACAGGATGCCTTACTAGACCATCCTTTTTTCGGTCTTCATCGTGCCATCTTGTTAGCCTTGCTGTTTTTTAGGACAAAAATAACCTTTTGAGTTGTTTCTTTATAGGAAAGTAACGGAGAACCTTCCTAGGAACCTTATGAATACGTTTCCCATCTAAACACTTCCTTTCTGATTTCCATCGTGAAACCTTACATTTCGGACATGAATTCAGATCTACATTCCCCTTCCAATACAGAATGCAATCATTTTCACATGCATGAATACCATTGTAACCAATTCCAACGGATTTCACCAATTTCTTAGCTTCATGAAATGTTCTAGGTAGTGCTGAACCCTTAGGAAGTGCATCATTTAGTAGATCTAAGAGCAGATTAATAGATCTATCAGACCATCCTCCAAGGAGTTTGATATGGAGCAATCTAATTAGGAACCTTAGTTATGTATATTTCTTGCAATTTGGGTACAACTCCTTATTATTTTCTGCTACCAACTTCTCAAGGGCAACTAGTTCAGCACAAGGCTCTAGAGTAGAACCGTTGTCCTCAAAACCTCCTCTATCATCCAAACCAGCAGCTAAGTCTCTAAGAAAATCAGATATATCATCATCCTCACTAGAATCCTCTATAAACTCAGCATCATCATAATTCCTATCATCATTATTCACATGATTCATTGAAGAGCTACCTTCTCCATGTAAGGTCCATGTTTTGTACCCTTTTAGAAACCCATCACATATCAAGTGCTCACGAACTTCACTTGCCTCTTTCCAAAATGAGTTAACACACTTTCTTCAAGGACATGATATCTTGCTGCCTACCGCTGAATTCCTAAATGCAAAAGCTAAGAAACTGTTCACCCCTTGCAAATATGTCTTGGTGTGCCTATATGAATATTGTAGGTTAAATTCCATTTTACCAAAAAATAGCACTCTCAATAGTTGTGAAGTTATTATCTTTTACCTAGCATTATCATCACTCCATGTTTTAGCCATCATCAACCTTTACAGAAGAGATCTAGCAGCTTACCATATTTAATAAAAACATATCACAATTACTGAAATATTTGCATCATTTGACAATGTTGAGAAAACATATTAATAGATAGCGAATGGGAAACCTACCGATCATAACAAGGAGAGTTGTTGTCACAATATCGTTCAAATGTCTTCTAGAGCTGGTGCACAAGTAGAACCACCTGTTGACCAACAACAGGACACTTTCACCCACACAATGAGAGTCACCAAATAAGATATTCGATTAATTTAAGCATAATCATCCACATCTCGGCGACAGGGGGTACAAATCAATACCTGGAAGCAGCAGGAGGGCCAGCAATAGGGTGCAGCGGCGGCCTGCCTGCCTACCCCCTGGGAATGGTGGCGGCTTAGCCCTCGGGTGCGGCGATGGCCCGCCCCCCTGGGCGCGGCGGCGGCTTGGCTGCTGCCCCCTAGCCGACGCAGCGGCGGCCTCAATCCCTGGGCGGCGGCGACGTCTTCCCCCTGGGCGCGACGGCTGTCTTCCCCTCGGCCGTGACGTGCCGGCTGTCTTCCCTCCCTGGCGAGGCGGCGGCCTTGCTCCCTACCGGTGGCGTGAACGCGGAAGACCTAGACGAACGACAGCATCGCACAGCTGGGAGAGAGAGCTACCACGACGCGTGGCCTGGGAGAGAAGGATTGAGATTGAAGGGGGGATATGGAGCGGCGCCCTTTTTTTATTCAGTACTAGGGTTAGCCGCGCGCGCGGGGAGCAAATTTTAGGCACGCACGGGCGACCGTGTGCGCGCGCTATTTTTTGGTTTTTTTTATCTTGTACCGACTGATAGCGTGACATTATTACCGACCTATAGCGATAGACTGTCGAACGATACATAGCGAATGATGTTCGGTCACTATAAGTACATTTACCGACCAATGCTTCGTGGCAATTTTGTACCGACCAATGTTTCATCGCTAAATAGCTATTTTTTGCGATAGATGTCTGACGGTAATTTTGGTGTGTGATATAGTTAAACAAAAAAGAACAAGATAAAAGGGGTCTCTTACCTTTCTTACCTGTTTTACCTTATTGTTATTATTATCATTATTATTTTATTTTTTTTGAAATTTTATTTTCACCAACTTTCTTATACTCAACCAAGGTTAGATTATAATTTACTCAACATAAACACTAGAGGGTTTTGCGCCCACTCTGTATGTTATGCATCTTTGTCATATATCCAATGCCTTGGGTTATCTCCCGTTCAATCAACTTATTGCCCGAATGTTTACAACCAAGACCTAAACAAGCATTAACTCTAAGGTTCATTAAGCAAACTCGACACCATGTCTAGTTTGATTAAAGAAGACTTTTTAACCTAAGTACCATGCTTAATTTAAAGAGCCTATGAATGGACCATTAAAATTCATTCAAACCAGAGCATGCAAGAATAGATAAAGGAATCATATGATCCAGTTATATTCATGTGAAGATAAGTATGAGTATATGAATGGCGAAATTCAGGTACCTCCCGGCAGGGCTTTGTTTAATGTCAAAAGCAGGACATCTCAGACTTTTTTTATTTTTTAGCAAGGCAATATAGAACTAACATCATCTCTAAACCATGGTAGAATTTTGGCATGAATGGAATGTGTTAAGAGATACGTAGCAAACTCCCTCACACTTGGATTTTTGTGTCGCGGGACATCAAAAATCAAGCGCGTTGTGTCAAGCCTCCTTCAAAACTTGTTCCATCACCAGACACACCAAGGTGCGAAAGCTAATGTAGCTCCATGTTTTCAGGCGTCGCATAACCATCATTATTTTTAATCTTAACCTGAAATGGTTAGTGACCAAAAATACCTGAGGGTAAACTTATCCTAAAAATAGGTTCTTGCTTTTTATTGATGAAGGGAAATGATAATCGGGGCTACCTCCTGATAGTGCTCTGTTTATGGTCAAAAGCTCAACCATGGGGACTTTTACATTACAGCCACCATTGGCGATGTAGTTTCCAGTTTCACCACCAATTGTTGGTTTATCATTGAAGTTGTAGCTGCAATGTTAGTGCCAAAAAGTGCAACCACGAAATTTGCAATGTTTATGATAAACAAATGAATCTACAACCAACCTTCTAAACATTTGTTTAGTGAGGACATTAAGGTGGTTGTATGTGCTCGTGGAATAAAATGTGATAGGTTCTAAAGATACCTTAAGAGAGTAGGGTTTCCTCATATTCAAGAAAGAAACTTTTATGCTCGTCTTGTAGGCATTCATTGATGGGTAGGTCTTGCACATAAGGCACACAAGACACGTGTTCTGCTACAGAATTCTCTACTCCCTTTTTATCTTTTATTTCAATATCAAATTCTTGGAGTAGAAGAATCCATCTTATTAGCCTAAGTTTAGTATCTTTCTTAGTGAGCAGGTATTTTAATGCAGCAAGATCAGTGTAGATTATTACCTTGGCTCTAGCTAAGTAAGATCTAAACTTATCAATAGGAAAAACAATAGCTATGAGCTCTTTTTCAGTGGTAGCATAGTTAAGCTGAGCTCGTGTTTAGAGTTTTGCTAGCATAGGCTATGACACTAAGTTTCTTGTCCTTGGTTTGACCAAGGACTGCTCCTGCTGCAAGGTTGCTAGCATTGCACATTATCTCAACTGGCAGCGACCAGTTGGGAGGTTGAATGATAGGAGCTGAGATGACTGCTTCTTTAAGAATATTAAAGGACCGCAGACACTCATCATCGAAGTCGAAGGGAACATCCTTAGCTAAGAGGTTTGTGAGGGGTCTACAATTTGGGAGAAATCCTTGATGAACCTACGATAGAACCCCGCATGACCTAGGAAGCTATGGATTCCCTTGACATTGATAGGAGGTGAAAGTCTTTTGATAACATTGATTTTAGCTTTATCCACCTCTATCCCTCTTTCGGATACAAGGTGCCCAAGGACTATGCCTTCACGGACCTGAAATGACACTTCTCCCAATTAAGTACCAGGTCCTTCTCCCTACATCTTTGTAAGACCTTATCTAAATTCTTGAGACAATGATAAAAGTTTTTCCATAGACGGAGAAGTCCTCCGTGAAAACTTCCATGATTTGCTCGATCATGTCTGAGAAAATAGACATCATACACCTTTGAAACGATGCGGGTGTGTTACACAACCCGTAAGACATCCTGCGATAGGCATACGTTCCATAGGGGCATGTGAAGGTGGTCTTACTTTGGTCATCGGGATGGATGGGAATTTGATGATAGCCGGAATACCGATCAAGGAAACAAAAGAAAGAGTGATTCGCTAACCGTTCCAACATCTCATCGATGAAGGGAAGCGGAAAATGATCCTTGTTTGTTGCCTTGTTAAGATTCCGATAGTATATGCACATTCTCCATCCCGTGACAGTACGTTGCGGAACTAATTCATTTTGAGAATTGGCAACGACCGTCATGCCTCCCTTCTTTGGCACTACATAAACTGGGCTCACCCACTCACTATAGGGAATTGGATAAATTATCCTGGCATGAAGGAGTTTCAAGACCTCTTTTTTCACCACCTCTCTCATCGCATTATTTAACCTCCTTTGAGGTGAAGGCCCGTAGATGTCGCCTAGAGAGGGGGTGAATAGGCGATCCTAAAATTTTCTCGGAAATGCAGTGGTTAAAACACACAGGCACCGAAACTTCTGGTACTTGAACCCCGGAACTTCCAGTCAGCACAAGCCGTCCAGAACATCCGATGTTATAGTCCGGAACTTCCGGTGTTCTGTGACTTAAAAAGATCTGAACTCAAATTCTAGTAATTCCTACACAAGTTTATTGTTGGCAACAGGAAGATACACACAGGCAATAAAGACAAGCTGCGGGAGGTAAAATGATAATGCACGAGACACAAGGATTTTTACCCGAAGTTCGGATTCAAAGAATCCTACTCTCCGTTGAGGAACTCCGTAGAGTTGGGTCTCAATTAACCCCTTGCCTCACCAAGCAAATCCCTAAGAAGAAGTCTACGGCCTTCAATTCCAACGTTTCTAGGTTCTTACCTAGAGATCAAATTGGATCCAAATTTGATTCTCTAGTGTGAACCACAAACGTGAATTGCTCTACCCAAACAACCTCCAAAAGATCAGCTTGATTTGTCACTATCCATACCTCGTTTCCTTGCGGAGGAGAGGTGATCCTTCAGAAACTTTCCCAGGCCAATCCACAAATCTTTGAAAGCTCGCGGGAGACACCTAACCATCTAGGAGATTGCTCTCCAAGAGTCATAGGCACCACTCCAAAAGCTCTGCAAGAATCACCAAGTGCTCAAGTCACCTAGCTCTCTCACCCTCACAATCACTCCAATCACTCAATCTTCTCACAAAGTTGGTTATGTGGCTCAAGAATTGAGCTGGAATGAGCTAGAACACCATGGGAAAGGCTAGGAGACTGAAAAACGAAAGTGGGATGACCAAAAGTGAGCTGGGGACAAGGTGGGATATATATAGGTACACGCTTGCATCACTTAGCTGTTACACACAAACTCAGCTGGAATACAGTCAGGAAGTTCCAGTCTGAGATTACTGGAAGTTTTGGCTAACACTTGGCTCTCAGGGTTTGGCTGAGGTAAAGAGGTTCGGAAGTTCTGGTGTGGAACCCCGAAACTTCCGATCGGCTTTCTCTGCCGAGGGAAGGGGAATTTTCAAAAATAACTCCAAAAATTCTCACTAAAGGTTATTTTGACTAAGAGCACTTAGATCATCTCATGGCATGAGTTTCACCCCTCTGGCTTTTCCTAAAACTCAAGATTCCAGAAAAAACTGCAATTGATGATAGGGGTTCTCCTTTTTCAAAACCTGCACAACTAAGCATCTAGGGACTAATTCTCCTACACACATCTCGATTAAATGCATTAGTCCCTTAACCAAATTTTTATTAACCACCAAAACCCACTTAGGGGGCTAGATGCACTTTCATGAGGTTCCCTGGAAGGTGTGAGAGTTGGGTCTGTAGAGATGCGATGGGTACAGAGAGTTGGACTGATTCCCTTGAGGTCTTAGAGTGAGTAGCCTAGAACAGATCAAAGATTTTCTAAGATGGAGATGAGTTTGGAAGCTTCATCCTTGAAAAGCTTGTCACTGATGATGACAAGCGATTTCGACCTACGAGTAGAAAAGTGTATCGAAGGCCAAAAGATAGAGGTTTGAGCTCTATCGGAGGTCGTGATGGTGGTTGTTTTGACGTGGGCAGCTCAATTATCTCTCCAGAGTAGTCTGGTTCCAGAATAGTCTGGTTTTGACGTGATGGAGCCGTTTACACCATTGCTTCGGCTTAAGGCCGATCAAGCATTCACTTGGGGGGCAGAGCAGCAGAAAGCATTGGACAATATCAAGAATTATTTGAGCTCACCTCCAGTTCTGATTTCTCCACGGCAAGGGATATAATTCAAGCTATATCTATCAGCCGATGATAAGTCAATCGGCTCAGTCTTGATCCAAGAGGTCGAAGAGAAGGAAAAGACCATCTTTTATCTCAGCCGACGGCTGTTGGATGTAGAAACAAGGTATTCACCAGTGAAGAAATTGTGCCTCTGCCTGCATTTTTCATGTACCAAGTTAAGACATTATTTGTTATCCAATGAGTGCACTATAATTTGCAAAGCCGATGTAGTCAAGTATATGCTATCGGCTTCGGTGTTAAAAGGACGAATTGGAAAATGGATTTTTGCCTTAACATAGTTTGATTTAAGATACCAGGCACCTAGGGCAGTTAAAGGACAAGCTATAGCCGATTTTATAGTGGAACATAGAAATGATTCAATTGGCTCAGTGGAAATTATGCCTTGGACCTTGACGTTTGATGGCTCGGTTTACATGAGTGAATACGATATCGGCTTGGTAGTTATATCCCCTAGGGGGGCAAGTTTTGAATTTGCATTCTCAATCAACCCCCACGCCACAAACAACCAAGCCGAATACGAAGCAGTGCTCAAAGGATTACATCTTCTCAAGGAAGTCATAGCCGACGCCGTCGAGATCATGGGGGATCCACTGTTGGTCATCAGCCAGTTGTCGGGAGAATATGAGTGCAAAAATGACGCGCTGATGGTCTACTATCAATGATGTCAAGAATTGATGGACAACTTTCGGCTAGTTACATTGAAGCATATCCCCAGGGAGCAGAATGCAGAAGCCAATGATTTAGCTCAAGGAGCATCGGGTTACAAGCCAATGACAAAAGATATTGAGATAGAGATTGCCACCATAATAGCCGACGACTAGAGGTTTGAAGTCTATAGTTATTTACAGAACCCTTCCTAGCCGGCTTCAAGGAAATTGCGCTACAAGGCTTTAAGATATGTCTTTCTCGATGGAGATTTATACTATTGAACAATTGATGGCGTGCTACTCAAGTGTCTTAGTGCCGATCAAGCCAAGGTGGCTATCGGAGAATTGCATGAAGGGATCTGTGGCACGCACCAATCGGCTCGTGAGATGAAGTGGCTACTGCGGAGAGCAGGGTATTTTTGGCCAACGATGCTGGAGGATTGTTTCAAGCACTACAAGGGTTGCTAGGATTGTCAGAAATTCGAAGCTATACAAAGGGCACCAGCATCTGCTATGAACCCAATAATAAAGCCTTGGCCGTTCAGAGGTGGAGGAATAGACATGATCGGCCAGATCAATCCACCCTCAAGTAGGGGACATAAATTCATACTGGTGGCAACAGATTATTTCACAAAGTGGGTGGAAGCAATTCCTCTAAAGAAGGTCGATTGAAAGGACGCAATCGAGTTTGTTAAAGAACATATCGTGTACCGATTCGGCATCCCTCAAACAATAACAACAGATCAGGGATCTATCTTCATATCGGATGAGTTTGTTCAGTTTGCCGACGGCATGGGGATCAAGCTTCTCAATTCTTCGCCGTATTATGCTCAGGCCAACGGGCAAGCAGAAGCTTCAAACAAGAGCGCTATTAAGCTGATTGTAGATCCCCGTATTATGCTCTGGATCGAGTAGTTTGGTACCCACGAATACAGTACAATTACCAGGTGCAAAGTGCACGAATAGTCTTACATCAAAAGTATTACAATAATAGGCCCGAAGGCAATATCCATTACATATAGGACCTACTGGTCGAGATACAACCAAAAGCAAAATTTAGATAAGATAGCAGTCAGAAGGCAGCGGCATGTCGATTGTCACAGGCAACGACCGGGGACTAAGACCTAGTAGACACCTTCTCCTTCTTTGCCCACCTGGCAGTAAGCATAGGGGTCCTCCAGTTCTTCGTTTCCACCATCTGAAGGTTTGTGCGTATAGCAAGGGTGAGTACACAACATACTCAGCAAGCCGACACGGAATGATGCACATGATAGGGTCATTCAAAGGATGGCTATGGTTTATTTGCACAAAGCCAATATTCACAAACCATTTCACAAACCTAACATCTAGCCAGGTCAAGTTTTAGTTCCATAGTATATTAAGTCGGTGACGGTTCCGTCTACCATCCATCGTGATTCCAAGGATGGCTTTCCGCCTCCGGTTCATTATGGTTTTCTGGGGAGTCCACCCCTTCTCGCATGTCGAGAAGTTGAGTCCACCAGCACACAAAATCATTATGCATACCCACCCATCATTTTAAATTTATGAGTCTAGCCATGGGAGAAACTTGTCACATCGCTCATTAACCGCGAGCACGGCTATTCGAATAGATTGATTTACTCACACTGCAGTGGATGTACACGTTACCCGTACTCCACAACTACTCATTGAATGAGCTTTCATCCCTTCATATGGGATGGTCATGGCAAAACCTTTTGATAACTTTGCTTTGGCAGTACTCGCTCCATGAACTTAAATCCTCTTGCACTCTAGCCGTCCTTTCCTAGCAGTGAGAGGAGTTCTGGTGCTCCCGGCGTAAGGGAAAAACATCACAAAATTCTCATTCATTAGTCAACACTTTGGCCGCAGCCTTATCTCGATAACCAGAACTACCTCTCACTCAAGAACCACTATGCAGGGATACTGCCTCCGCTCGGCTATCTACTCCACTAGGTCTATACCCATTCGAGAAGTACGGTTGTACTGGCTCGTTCCAGGTTATAAGTCTCATGGCTCGGTCCTTAATCGACCAGGGACGGTTCTTGCCATTACCGGAATCCACCCAAATCCATCCATCCGTCCCAGTCTAAAAACATTGGTTTTGTACTTTTCATTTTTCCATCAAAACTATTTTCATCATGATCAAGGCAATGTGGCCCTCATGTCTCCACATGCCATATTCCAACTACCTTCCCTAAGAGAGTTGCCCAAGTATGAAGCTTCTTTGTAAAATCATGAGTATGCACGAATCTAATATAAGCATGGCTAAGCACTTTATCGAAGATATCCTTTGGTTATATCACATCGAGGGTTACAAAGAATATTCCTAAGGATAATCAATATCAAGGCATGGTACATCAAGCATAGGTATTCATTTGTGTATAGCATGCATATTTGTAGTTTAAATCAACATCATTTCGCCAAATCGGTTCAATATGTTCAAAGGGAAGTGTTGACATGCCTTGCTCGCACGCTTGTTGGACGGGGTCTTCACCGTAGTCAGTGCCTGCTTCCTCGGTTGCTATCCGTACGTGCGAAAAATCAATTGAATTCGATCAGAATTTAATAAAATTACCAAGAGATCGAAAAGAACCATAGAAATGACTCCAAATATTTAGTCTAAAATTTTAATCGAGTTTGGGCGAGAGTTTTGGGATGAAATCCGATTTAAAAAGCGAGTTTTGAATTTTTAGGGTTTCACAAAATACTGATCCAATTGATTAAGGGAATAAACTTAAAAAGGCGTTGGTCAAAAGAATTGGTATTCAAGGTTTTGGAGGTCCAAATACCAAAACAATATATTTTTAATGGCAAAAAGAAAATAGACAATCTCCGAGTAAAAACGACGCGAGAACGAGATCTCCAAAATTTCTATTTTTGAATTCCAAATTTGCTCGAGAGAAAATACACGAAAAAACAATATATTTTTACCCAAATATTTCCCAAAAGTTTTTCCTAATTTTTCTAGATTTTTCCAAATTTTTCCTATTTTTCTCCTTTTTCCTTTTCTTTTCTTCTCTTTCCTTTTCTTTTTCTTTTCTCTTTTTTTCTTCCTCTACCCCTCCTGTTCACTCTCTCTCCTCTACTCCCTCCGTCTACCCCCCCTCGGCCGAGCCGAGCGGCGGCGGCGCGGCTAAGCGACGGCGGCGACAGACGGCCGCGACAGCATGACGCTACGGGAAAAGAAAGGGGAAGGAAATGAGGAGTGCAGCGGCTCACCGGCGGGCGAACAGCACGGCGGCGCGGCGCGCGACGACGGCTCGCGATGACGTCGGCTTCCGACGGCGGCAGCGCGAGAAGAACGGTGTGTGAGAGAGAAAATGGAAGAGGCGAGGAGCGGCGAAGTGGGGAGAAAAGCGGAGGGCTTGGTCCCCTTTTATAGGGCTCCGGCAGAGAGAGAGAGGGGGCTCGGGCGGTTGGCGGCGCGGCGAGCCACGCGGCGCGGGGTGGAGGGGTCGGGCACGGCGAGCGGGGCGGGCGCGCGAGGACGGCGGGGTCCGAGCGCGGGGTCGACACGTGGCGCGCGCGGGCAGGGTCCGGCGCGGGCGGCGCGTGGCGCGCGGGCGCGCGGTACGGCGGTACGAAGTCGAGCACGTGTTGCGCAATGAACAGTGCCGATTCCTAATTTCCCGATTTAATTTCCTAATTTCTCATTTCTTTTTCCTTTCACCTCTAAAATTTAAAATAAAATCTAACACACCCAAAATTAGGTTGTAAAATATGTTTTCAACCTTTTCACCCACTTTTATTATTTTAAAAATATATTTTACATATTTAATTCAATTCTTTTTCTAAATTCAAGAAAATGTGACTTTAACTCAAAATAATTTCTAAACTTCATATATATCCTTTGAAAATATTTTATCACTCATTTTCCTCACTAATTAAGATTACTCCACCACAAAAATAATGTTTTGAACCAAAGTATATGTTTATAGTATATTTTGTAAATCCACCTCCCTTTTCTCTTTTATATCAAAATTCCCAACTCTATACTTTGTAATTTTTCTCCCCATTGGAAATTCAAATCATTTGGTTTCTCTCAATCATCAAGATGAATCGCTCACCTTATAAATTTTATGCAACAAAGCTGGCAAATAAGAAGCAATAAACACGATGAGAAGCAATGAGCCAAAAGTTTTTGTGAGTTTCGATTTTTAATTCCCAGTTTTAAATTCTTCAATTTCCACGGTGTTACAAACCTACCCCCCTAACAATAAATCTCGTCCCCGAGATTTCTTACCGTTCGCGGAATAGGTTCGGGTACTTGGTCTTCAAAAAGTCTTCTTTTTCCCAGGTGGCTTCGTCTTCAGTGTGGTTGCTCCATTGCACCTTGTACATTCGCCACGTCTTGGTCTTAGTCTTTTTCTCGGCTTCGTCCAAAATCTTCACGGGGTGTTCAGGGTATGTGAGGTCTTCGCTGATAAGGACGTCTTTCGAGGGAATTTGCTCTTTCGGTACTCGCAAACATTTCTTTAATTGTGATACATGAAATACAGGGTGTACATCGGAAAGATTTCCCGACAGGTCCAGATGATAGGCCACTTTGCCTCTTATGGCGCTTATCGGGAAAGGTCCAACATATCTTGGCGCCAAATTTCCTTTGACCCTGAACATCTTGGTTCCTCTTAGTGGTGAAACTTTCAGGTACACAAAGTCGCCTATTTCGAATTCCAACACTCTTCGGCCAGTGTCCGCATAGTTCTTTTGCCGAGACTGGGCTACCTTAAGCCGATCTCTTATCAGTCGAATTTTCTCTTCAGCCCCCCTAATGATGTCTGGTCCAAACACGGCTCGTTCGCCAGTCTCCGACCACATCAACGGAGTGCGGCATCTTCGTCCAAACAAGGCCTCGTTCGGTGACATCTTCAGACTAGCCTGGTAGCTGTTGTTATAGGAGAACTCTGCGTAGGGTAGGCATTTCTCCCAGTCCTTAGTAAAATCAAACGCATAGGCTCTTAGCATATCCTCAAGGACTTGGTTCATCCTCTCGGTTTGTCCATCAGTCTGAGGGTGATAGGCAGTACTGAAGGCGAGGTGAGCTCCCAACGCCTTGTGAAACTTATCCCAGAAGTGAGACGTGAATTGAGTACCACGATCTGACACAATCCTCTTGGGTACTCCATGTAGGCACACAATTTTGGACATGTACAGCTCTGCCAATTTAGCGTTGCTACACCGAGTCTTGACCGGGATAAATCGGGCAGTCTTGGTAAGTCTATCCACGATCACCCAATTGGATTCGTATCCTGTAGCAGTTTTGGGTAGTCCCACTATAAAGTCCATGTCTATTTCATCCCATTTCCATTCAGGGATCTTGAGAGGTTGTAGCAATCCTGCCAGTCTCTGATGCTCAGCCTTGACTCGTTGACACACATCACAAATGGCTACATATTCCGCCACGTCTCTTTTCATGTTGGGCCACCAGTATTCTGTTTTCATGTCCTGGTACATCTTGGTGCTTCTTGGGTGTAGCGAGTATGCTGTCTCATGGGCCTCCTTGAGGATCAGTCCTCTCAATCCTCCTTTCTTTGGTACGTAAATTCTTTTATGATACCATAGGATTCCATCGTTGTCGGCTGTGAATTCCTTAGCCAGTCCTTCGATCATACGTTCCTTGATCAGTCGGATTTCCTCGCAATCCTTCTGGGCTTCCTTAATCTGACTTCATAGGAGAGGTTGTATCTCCAGCGAACTAAGTTGTCCATGAGGAATCAACTGTAGGTTAAGCCGAGCCATTTCTTCTTGAAGCTCGTTGGCCATACATTCCATCCTCAGTTGGTTGCACTGGGCTTTGTGGCTCAAAGCACAACATTGGCCTTACCAGGGTGGTAATGGATTCCTAGGTCATTATCCTTGATTAGCTCCAGCCATCTTCTCTGGCGCAGGTTAAGCTCTTGTGGTCCGTGTATATATCACAGTGGTTTCCGATCAGGTAGTGCCTCCAAATTTTCAAGGCATGCACCACTGCGGCCAATTCTAAGTCATGGGTGGGATAATTCTCCTCATGCGGTTGCAGTTGTCTTGAGGCATAAGCCACAACCTTTCCATCTTGCATCAACATGCCTCCTAATCCTTGTCGGGATGCATCACAGTATATGACGAAGTCTTTCCGGTTGTCCGGTAGGACTAAGATCGGGGCGGTGGTTAACTTTTCTTTGAGCTGGTCAAATGCCTGTTGACACTGCTCAGTCCATGCATACTTCTTTTCCTTCTTCAATAGTTGGGTCAGGGGTCGAGCTATCTTAGAAAATCCCTCAATAAACCTTCGGTAATATCCAGCCAATCCCGAGAAACTTCTAATCTCTGTTACTGACTAGGTGCTTTCCACTTGGTAACAGCTTCGACCTTGGCGGGTTCTACTGCTACGCCTCCAGCTGAGATTACATGTCCAAGGAAAGCTACTTCCTTAAGCCAGAATTCACACTTGCTGAATTTGGCATATAGCTGATGCTCTCGCAACTTCTCTAGTACCAGTCGCAAATGTCTGCGTGTTCTTCATCATCCTTGGAATAGGATATCATCAATGAACACTACCACGAACTTGTCCAGATATTCCATAAATACTTTGTTCATGAGGTTCATGAAGTAGGCTGGGGCATTGGTTAGTCCAAAGGACCTCACTATGAACTCGTACAAGCCATAGCGTGTAGAGAACGCAGTCTTGGGTACATCCTCCGTCTTAATTTTCAGCTGATGGTATCCAGATCAAAGATCGATCTTTGAGAACACTCGGGCTCCCTTGAGCTGATCGAACATGTCATCGATTTGAGGTAACGGGTACTTGTTCTTAATGGTAACCTCATTCAATGACCGATAGTCTATGCACATTCTCAGGCTTCCGTCCTTTTTCTTAACGAACAGCACTGGGGCTCCCCACGGTGAAGAACTAGGGTGTACAAAGCCTTTCTCTTGCAGTTCCCTTATCTGCTTCTTAAGTTCTTCCAATTCGTTCACTGGCATCCGATAGGGTCTCTTAGCTATGGGGGCGGTGCCTGGCATGAGGTCAATGATGAACTCTATGTCTCGGTCTGAGGGCATTCCCGGTAGTTCCTCAATCTGGGTAATCCTGAATTACTGGCATTCCAACTATGGGTAGCATGGTGAATATTCCCGTAGCTCGGTCACAGAGCATAGGGTCTTGATCCATGGCTACTGCCATCGGTGATCCCCATGGGGTAGATAAGGTAACTTCTCTTCGTCCATAGTCTAATACCCCTTGGTTCTTGGTTAACCAATCCATTCCTAGTATGATGTCTAGGGTTTGGGGTGGTAAAACCATAAGGTTGGACAGGTATACCACGTCCTTGATCCGAATGGGCACATTAATGCACGCATGGGGTATAGCTATATCTCCCCCGGGTGAATGTACTACCATTGGTCTCTTAAGGTCTACCCAGTGCAGGTTGTGCTCTTTGCTTATTCTTAATGATATAAATGAATGCGAAGCTCCAAAATCAAACAAAACTTTAACTGGTGCAGAATGGATAGAGAACATACCCATTAGCACGCTTTGGTCCTCCTGAGCTTCCTCAGCACGCACATGGTTAACCTGACCACAGCGGAATCCGGTTGCAGCTTCCTTTGGTTGGGGCGTTCTGTACAAACCACTTCCAGGTGCCGAAGCAGGGGTTCCTTGTACTGCGATGGCGTTGGATCCAGTGTGGTTAGGGGTGTTGCCCGGCTTAGGGCAACTGTTGGCGTAATGCCCAAATTCTCCGCAGTTGAAGCAGTTCACATTCCTGGTTCCTAGGGCTGCCAAAGTAGGTGCCGGAGTGCGAGACGGTGTTGCAGGTGGCCTGCTGACGTTGCCGGGTGCGGCAGGGCGACTGGTTGCCACTATGGCTGGCTTCCAACCTGACGGGGTTGCTCCTTTGGGTCGCTGGGATGTCCCTTGAATTGGACGGGTCATTACAAGGCTTCTCTTTCGGTTGTTTTCAACCATCCGTTGGTCATGCTCAAGCCTCACGACCTTATTGATGAGGCTCTGGAAGCTGGCATGGTCCTGACCGATCATCGGTCCTCTTAGCTCGTCGTTCAGTCCATCAATAAACTTATCCATCTTCAATTCTTCGTCTGCCAGGTCGCTTGTGGCGTAACGTGCAACCTGCGTGAACCTGTTAAGGTACTCTTGTACTGTGGTGTTGCCTTGGTGCAGCCTACGGAACTCATTCTTCTTCATCCTCATGACTGTAGCAGGTACGAAGCTTTCACGGAAGGCAGCCATGAATTCTTCCCAAGTTGGTTCACCGGCATCTTCGGCCCGGGTTTCCTTGTAGGTGTCCCACCAGTCACTTGCAGGACCTTCCAACTGATTAGTGGCGAAGATGACTCGGTCAACTTCCCGTACTCGGACGAGAGTCAACTTCTTCTCTATTACCCTCAACCAATCTTCAGCATCCATGGGTTCATCTGTCGAGGAGAATGTCGGCGGCTTTGCTCTCATAAATTCACCGAGTTTTGACCCTCCGCGTTGTCCTTGGTTGTTGGCGATAGCTTGAAGCAGTTGGGTCTGTAAAGCCATGACTTTTGCTAGGGTGGAGGGGTAAGACTCTGGCGGGTTCTCAGAAGCTACTGGGGCTCTGCGACGATGCGCCATCTAAACTACGTGGATAAGGTAAGAGACTTGATTTGCTAACGTCACGATTCTAAGGAATTTTTCTTTGAGTTGTTTAAGGTGATCTTTCAAAGCAAGCTTGGTGGAATAAACTCATTTATGACATAACATGGAACTTCATATCAGTTCATAGATGTTACATCAGGGGGATACATTGGACATGTATAGTCCCATACAACACAATTCAACAACACTAACATCGATCTAGGGTCTTCATACATAAAGGGGTAGGGCATGGTCATTGCCGTCTTAACTCCATCCAAAGCAAGACCAGAGCTGCTGCAGGTATCCAAACTAGTCATCCAGCCATCCGCATGATCCAGGTGCTGGTAGAGGGTGATCCTTGGCTGAAGCAAATCGAAGTCCCCATGGCTCAGAGGTAGTGGCCTCGGAGTCATGTCTGATCCTCTTGCTTGGTGGCATGGTGCTCTTCCGGGCAGTCCTACGGGTGATAGGACATCCGGTGAGTGTCATGCGGCGGGTAGGAGCTTCCTTCTCTGATGGATCTGTGTCACTGAGCTCCCACTTGACCTCCATGGGTTCTATCTCGTATTCGGAGTCAGCATTGATCTGAATGGGGTTATCCACTCCTGAACCAGGCTCGGATGGTGCAGCCGTGGAAATCGGGGTGGGATCCGATGGGGTAGCAGCAGTAGGGTGATCAGGTATGGTCCTGACTCAATGCTTAGCATGAAGGCTTGCTCCATCATGGCATGAAAGGTGGCCAAGCGTGCTGGAGTTATGAAATAGTAGTGGTCGGGCACAGGAGCAGGGGGTGTTGGTGTAGCTGAAGTAGAAGTACCAGTGGCGGGGACAGGGTTGAAGCGAAGTTGCTCCTCCAGCTGGCCAACCTGTCGCTGGCTCCTCCGAAGCTGCTCCCCCAACTCAACCAAAGCCTCTCCACGAGCCATATAACGATCAGAGAGCTGTTCGTATTGGGCGTCGTTAGCTTGCAGATGGGTCTTCAGAGAGTCGATCTGGTTTCCACAGTTTTGGTGTTCCTCCTCCAGATCATTTATGCGCCACTGCTGCTCGTCTATCTTGAGTAATGCCTCTTCATAACAATCATCAGCTGTTTCCACCCAGCGGGACAAATGGGTAACCATGGGGTTGTAGCAGCAAGGGGTGGCCTCCACGGTGCAGATTGGGTTGCCTTCCTCCCGATAGGGATTGTGTACGAACTCAGTTACTGTAAGCTCAGCACGGTGGATGGCATTGAGGCGTAGGAATGCCTCGCGGGCTGCGTCCTGAAGGGCTGCCCCCATCAAATCTTTGTGGTAACGTGTATGGAAACAATAGGGTGACTCGCTCCTAATACGGTCGTCAATTGAAACCGCAGCTTCCCATACTGGGTGTTCCTCAGTGCCATGCCTTCTGCCCCGGTAGGTGGGTGCGTCCGGGTATCTTAGGCACCACAGCAACTGCTGAAGTTGTGACACGTATCCCATGTGCCAACATGGTCTGACATCTGTTTTGACAATAAATTAGGGTGAGAGAGGGGTAATATCAAAACAATTTTAGTAGAGGAAATGGGGACAAGAGTATGAGGGAAAACATATTTGTTTTGTGAAAATAGTCTGTATTTTGAAAATAATCCAATGTAGGGATATTTCCCTTTAACCAGCTATTCAAGGGTAGGGCGCCAGTTGGTCTTATCCTACAGTCGCACTGCTCTAATACCAGCTCTGTAGACCCCCTTTTTTAGGACGGGAATCATTCGAGTTCATAGTACCATATCTCTGGATCGAGTAGTTTGGTACCCACGAATATAGTACTGAATTACCAGGTGCAAAGTGCACGAATAGTCTTACATCAAAAGTATTACAATAATAGGCCCGAAGGCAATATCCATTACATATAGGACCTACTAGTCCGGATACTACCAAAAGCAGAATTTAGATAAGATAGCAGTCACAAGGCAGCGGCAGTCGATTGCCACAAGCAACGACCGGGGACTAAGACCTAGTAGACGCCTTCTCCTTCTTCACCCACCTGGCAGTAAGCATAGGGGTCCTCCAGTTCTTCGTTTCCACCATCTGAAGGTTTGTGCGTATAGCAAGGGTGAGTATCCAACGTACTCAGCAAGCCGACACGGAATGATGCACATGATAGGGTCATCCAAAGGATGGCTATGGTTTATTTGCACAAAGCCAATTTTCACAAACCATTTCACAAACCTAACATCTAGCCAGGTCAAGTTTTAGTTCCATAGTATATTAAGTCGGCGACGGTTCTGTCTACCATCCATCGTGATTCCAAGGATGGCTTCCCGCCTCCAGTTCGTCATGGTTTTCTGGGGAGTCCACCCCTTCTCACAGTTCGAGAAGTTGAGTCCACCAGCACACAAAATCATTATGCATACCCACCCATCATTTTAAATTTATGAGTCTAGCCACGGGAGAAACTTGTCACGTCGCTCATTAACCGCGAGCACGGCTATTCGAATAGATTGATTTACTCACACTGTAGTGGATGTACACTTTACCAGTACTCCGCAACTACTCATCTAATGAGCTTTCATCCCTTCATATGGGATGGTCACGGCAAATCCTTTCGATAACTTCGCTTTGGAAGTACCCGCTCCATGAACTTAAATCCTCTTGCACTCTAGCCGTCCTTTCCTAGCAATGAGAGGAGTTCTGATGCTCTCAGGGTAAGGGAAAAACCTCACAAAATTCTCATTTATTACTCAACACTTAGGCAGCAGCCTTATCTCGATAACCAGAACCACCTCTTCACTCAAGAACCACTATGCAGAGATACTGCCTCCGCTCAGCTATCTATTCTGCTAGGTCTATACCCATTCGAGAAGTACGGTGTACTGGCTCGTTCCAGGTTATAAATCTCATGGCTCGATCCTTAATCGACTAGGGACGGTTCTTGCCTTTACTGGAATCCACCCAAATCCATCCATCCGTCCCAGTCTAAAAACATTGGTTTTGTACTTTTCATTTTTCCATCAAAACTATTTTCATCATGATCAAGGCAATGTGGCGCTCATGTCTCCACATGTCGTATTCCAACTACCTTCCCTAAGATAGTTGCCCAAGCACGAAGCTTCTTTGTAAAATCATGAGTATGCACGAATCTAATATAAGCATGGCTAAGCACTTTACCGAAGATATCCTCCGGTTATATCACATCGAGGGTTACAAAGAATATTCCTAAGGGTAATCAATATGAAGGCATGGTACATCAAGCATAGGTATTCATTTGTGTATAGCATGCATATTTATAGTTCAAATCAACATCATTTCGCAAAATAGGTTCAATTTGTTCAAAGGGAAGTGTTGACTTGCCTTGCTCGCACGCTTGTTGAACGGGGTCTTCACCGTAGTCAGTGCCTGCTTCCTCGGTTGCTATCCGTACGTGCGAAAAATCAATTGAATTCGATCAGAATTCAATAAAATTACCAAGAGATCGAAAAGAACCATAAAAATGACTCCAAATATTTAGCCTAAAATTTTAATCGAGGTTGGGCGAGAGTTTTGGGATGAAATCCGATTTAAAAAGCAAGTTTGGAATTTTAGGGTTTTCGCAAAATACCGATCCAATTGATTAAGGGAATAAACTTAAAAAGGCGTTGGTCAAAAGAATTGGTATTCAAGGTTTTGGAGGTCCGAATACCAAAAGAATATATTTTTAATGGCAAAAGAAAATAGACAATCTCCGAGTAAAAACGACGCGAGAACGAGATCTCCGAAATTCCTATTTTTGAAGTCCGAATTTGCTTAGAGAAAATACACGAGAAAACAATATATTTTTGCCCAAATATTTTCCCAAATATTTCCCAAAAGTTTTTCCAAATTTTTCTAGATTTTTCCAAATTTTTCCCTATTTTTCTATTTTTTTCCTTTTCTTTTTCTTCTCTTTCCTTTTCTTTTTCTTTTCTCTTTTTTTCTTCCTCTACCCCTCATGTTCACTCTCTCTCCTCTACCCCCTCCGTCTACCCTCCCCTTGGCTGAGCCGAGCGGCGGCGGCGCGGCTAAGCGGCGGAGCGGCGGATGGCGACGACAGCGACGCTACGAGAAAAGAAAGGGGAAGGAAATGAGGAGGGCGGCGGCTCACCGGCGCGGGCGAACGGCACGGCGGCGGTGGCGGCGGCGATGACGGCTCGCGACAACGTCGGCTTGCGACGGTGGCGGCGCGAGAAGAACGACGAGCGAGAGAGAAAATGGAAGAGGCGAAGAGCGACGGAATGGGGAGAAAAGTAGAGGGCTTGGTCCCCTTTCATAGGGCTCCGGCGAGAGAGAGCGAGGTGGCCGGGCGGCGGCGGCGTGGTGAGCCTCGTGGTGGCGCGGGGTGGCGGGGTCCGGTGCGGCGCGCGGGCGGGCGCGCGAGGACGGCGGGGTTCGGGCGCGGGGTCGACGCGTGGCGCGCGCGGGCGGGGTCCGGCGCGGGGTGGCGCTTGGCGCGCGCAGGCGGCGGGTCCGGGCTCGGGCGAGCGCGGGCGCGTGGGGTCCGGGTGCGGGCGGCGCGTTCCGTGCGGGACGCGCGTACGGCGGTAAGGCGTTGACCACGTGTTGCGCAATGAACAGTGCCGATTCCTAATTTCCCGATTTAATTTCCTAATTTCCTAATTTCCCATTTCTTTTTCCTTTCACCTATAAAATTTAAAATAAAATCTAACACACCCAAAATTAGGTTGTAAAATATGTTTTCAACCTTTTCACCCACTTTTATTATTTTAAATATATATTTTACATATTTGATTCAATTCTTTTTCTAAATTGAAGAAAATGTGACTTTAACTCAAAATAATTTCTAAACTTCATATATCCCAAGCATTGACATAGCCGATTAGCCGAATCACTTTGGGCCTATCGGATGGCTTGCCATGGATCTATCCAATTTCCTCCATATAAACTAGTCTATGGGCATGAAGCAGTCTTACCATGGGAAAACATCATCGGCTCTAGAAGAATTCAGTTACAAGATCGGCTTACAGCCGATGATTACTACAACCTCATGGTAGATGAATCAAAAGATGTGGTGTTGTCACGGATGAGGGCCTTGGAAAAAGTAACAGAGGATAAGGAACGAGTAGCCCGCCATTATAACAAGAAGGTTCTCCCTAAGTCATTCGAAGAGGGCGAACTCGTTTGGAAATTAATATTGCTGATCGGATCAAGAGACAATAAGTTTGGCAAATGGTCACCAAATTGGGAAGGGCCGTTCAAGATCCACAAAAGCGTCTCTAAAGGAGCTTATATGCTAAAAGGTTTAGATGGAGAAGTGTTTGGGAGGGCTCTGAATGGCAAGTATTTAAAGAAATATTACCCAAGTGTATGGATCAACTCGTAATTCGGCTATGGTCGTGCCGATTCATGTTAGCCGATGCGTTTTAACACACGCATCGCCTTCAGGGTGTTTTCACGCCAAGTTTTTTCCCCTAATTTTCATACATCGGCTCAGCCTAGCCGACAACAACATGATATTTGATGTGATAATTTTGTTAACGCTGGGAACACCATCAACAAAATTAGGGGGCATATACGACACAACACGAATATCAAGAAGGCAGAGGAGACAAAGCGAATTTTTCAAAAAATTTTGATGCCTTCAAGCAAGTTTGAAATAATCGGCAAGCATACATTAAATAGTGATTAAATTGTGACTAGCCAATTACAGAAGATGTTTTAGCCGATCACAAACCACATGAAAATTTTAAGTACAAGAGTACTTAGCCAGCTATTACAAGTAAGTTCAGCACGAGAGGAAGTCCTTGATGGCCGATATTGCCCTACGACGGATCTCGTCTATTTCTTCAATGGCCTTCGCATCGGCTGCGTCGTTCCCCGGGATCGGCTTCATCGCCCTGGCCATGTCGGACAGATTTGACACAGCCGCCTTAATCTTCGCTCGCTGGTCCTCGATCTCCTTCGGCAGGCCGGCCACGCGTTGTTCCTTGTCCACGATTTTGGCTTCAATGTTGGCGAGTTTGGCTATCAGCTCCTCCCGACGCTTGCGAAGTCGATCAAGTTTAGCAATCGGCTCGGTCTTCAAAGCGTCGAACTTAACCTTCTCGACAGTAATCTCTTGCTGGCTGGCCTTGATGGTGGCCTCCAGTGCTTGGTTTTCGCAGCGATCGGCTATCCTCTGTTTCGCTCGTTCAAGTTTGTGTCGATGTGCCTCCATAAACGTGGCCGGTGCAATAATGTTAGCCAGCTGGTCCGGCAGCCGATCTTGAATATCCTCAAACCGACTACGGATAGAACCGCAGTCGGTGACAAACAAATCGAGGGAACACTCTAGTTGTTTGGCTATGTCTGACAGAGTGGCCCGTAGCTCCTCGTCCGACACTACCATGGCCTTATTGGCGCCCTCATCAGGATCAAGGAATTCCGATAGATCAAAATCCAGAAGATCAGCTACAGGCTGCAAGTTAGAAGGTGGTTAGGAGGGCCGACAAAATTAATGAGCCAATTTATAAAATTGAATAGGACTTACTCGGATAGCTGGAATTGAGGTAGCCACATCCTTAGTGTCACCATCACCTGTGGTCGTTGGCGTTGGCTCGCTTGATGCGTGGGGGGCAGGTGTTGGAGCGCGGGGAGGCTGGAAAAGATGTGAGTCAGAAATTCGGCTGTGCTAGTAAGAAGGAAATGAAGGGTGATAGAGCTTAACAAAGGAGGATGAGCCGTTTTCCTCTTGGTGGCCATTTTGTTTGCCTGCAGACACAGAAAGCGATGAATCATAATAAAAATGAGTGAATGACGAGACTAAGTGATGAAAAATACTTACCGGCTGGGGACGAGGGACGCATTTCGGAGGGCTTGGAGCTTGCTCGATGGTCTGCTCGGCCGATGGAGTCCGACCATACTTGTCCGAAGAGCTCATTTCGGCTGCGACGGCGTTCACGGCTTTCTCCATTTCTTCGTCCCTAACTTCTTCTTCAAGGGTCGCGTCCACATCCGGGTCGATTGGGGGCAAGTCGTCAGCTGGGGTCGTTTTTGGTTTCTTTGAAGCTCGTTTTCTTTTCTATGCGCTGGAGTAGCAGCAGCCGACAGCATCGCCCTTTTTAGCTGATGTAATGGTGCACGGGTTTGGCCATGAAGCAGAGTGGCCACCTTCGGCGCATGGCAGCCGATGATGGAAGGGGCCAGCCCGCAGCAGTCGGATAGCACGCCAGGGGCATAATGGATTGCCACTCCTGTATTACTCGTGTGCGGAGGGGATGTATCGGTCGTCTGCACAGGAATGAGGCATGATTAGTCAATAATGCAAGAAGTGGCCGAAGAAAGATAAGACAAAAAAAAGAGATACTTACCGATGGGGTCATCTCCGGGTCGATGATGGTCAAGTACATCGAGGCCGATTGATGGAACAAATGCCGCTTCCATTCATTCCACCATCGGCTGAAGATGGTTGTCCTTGTCACCGCCAGATCAATGTTGTCAATACTGCCAAGAGGAGGGCTAGGAATGCTGAGCAGCCGATTCATCAGGATATCTCCCTCGATCTTGCCTCTGGATTAGATCTTGTCGAGTAGTAGAGGCCGATCGGCGTGACCCATGCCAAGTTGTCTTGCGGCCACCATCGGATGATAGAACTCATAAGATTTTTGAATGTTGCGCCCTTGGTGAATGCCGACAGGGAGGATGCAAGGTGTGATAACCGATGTATAGGTTTCCCTTGGTTTTTCATATCCCTCAGAGTTGAGCTCATCCAGCCGAAGATCATCTGGGAGTTCGAATCTGTCGAAATCTTCGTAAGAAAACCATATCCTTGAGCTGCTTGGGAAGCCATTGTATAGGTTGCCGAACAAGTTTTTGAAGTGTTCGGCTCTTAGCTTGGATCCGGGATAGGTTGCTGCTGCTTCCCCTTATGACAGGCATCGGCGTGTGGTCACTTCTTCATCGTCTTCGAATCTTGGCTCGATTAAAGGGAAATCGACCTCCAATGGGGTCGGCCTTTCTGCAACCCGGTAGAGGTGAAGGTTTAACCACAACTGCAGCAGCCACCAGGGCCCTCCTGTGTTGATGGCTTGTTTAGAATCTAGCCGAGCCAATGCATTACTTAACATTTGGTATAGATAGCCGAGCAAGTATTTTCCCAGAGGAACTTGTTTTTTGCTCACTAAGGCTTCGGCTATGTGCTGCCAGTTGCTAGTCAGCCAACAGCTCGATCCACAGAAGACGTATTTTTCCAGCCACATTAAAAGGAAAGTAGTGTGTTCTCTCTCAGAAATTAAGCCATCTTTCATGTTCATGGATATGAAGCCGCTCCAGTCCCCTATGCTTTTGGTCTTAAAATTGTGGGAACACTTGATGTTGAGGCCGACTGGGTCAACTGTGGATGTTATATCCAATCCTATGATCATCACTATATCCATAAGGGTTGGTGTCATCGGCCCTTGCCTGAAAAGGAACGCATTTAGCGTGTCCGACCAGAAGTAGGTGGCAGCCGATAAGAGGGGTTCGTCCTTTGATATATCGGCTATCGTCAAGGTTAGACATTGGCTTCTTCCTATCTCAGTCCGGTGGGTTTGCTGCCTAACCGACATCCGTGAGTACCAAGCTAGCCAAGATTTATCTCCTGAGGGCCAAGACTTGAAGGCACTGGACCAATGGGCTAGGTCAGGATTGGAAAATCTGAAGGGGATTCAGTTCGTTTCAGCATTAATGAACTCGCTAGGGTCTACGTTGCCGATCGGCCCTAACAAGAACTGATTGGGACAAGCGAGGTCTGGAATGGCAATTTGGTGGGCGAGATGCTGCGATCTAAAGGATGGAAAGACAAGATTACAATAGATGAAAGCCAAATTGCAAGGAGTAAAGGGCGGTAGCCGATGAAACTTACCTCTGGGTATTCTGCTTGAGCCGCTTCGGAATGAATGCTTGAGGACGCCATTGATGAGCAGGATTGGCGCCGTGAAAAGGGTTTGTCGGTGATGTCATGCTTCGGCTCCGACGAGGTCGCGGAGGAGACGAAAAGTTTTTTGGGCTAGGGCTTGAGAGATGGAAATAACAGCGTGGCTTGTTTCGGCTCAAGGCAGGTGCTATTTAAGGAGGTTTCTTGACAGCCGAGACAGAATCGAACGGGAGTTGTGCGGGAATTCGAAAAGCGGCATATCCGCAATATTATCTTATGACGGACTTGGGAGGCATGTGTTAATGACCAAATTAGGTAACCAAATCACTGAGTTCAAGGCTGAAACTGAAGTGGAATCGGATTGGAAAATGATCTGCGAAGGAAACAGAGGCTGCATCGGCCACGATCAAATCGGCTGGAAGACCAGTCAGCTGAGGCCGAATCAGACATGGATAGCCGACGCCGATTCCGATTCAGAGAAGATGGAACCATTTCCGATGAAGAAAGCTTGAAGATAAAAGGAAGATTCGGTTCCTAAATGTGTGTTAAGATATTGCCATCTATGGATAAAGTCCTGTAATGACAGTTGTATCTGTAAAATAGGGTTTTATTTAAATATTTCCTTTTACAATGCGACATGGGACTATATCCCGGGCTATTGTCATATTTTGAATAGTAGATTAGATAGAAACCGTGGTCTACACGGACTTTGTTGTACTTGGGTATAAATAGGACCCGAGACCTCTTGTAAAAAGAATAATCACACATCAATACAACTTCGGCGCATCGCCTCCTATTTTCTTTTAGACGAGTTCTTGATCCGGCTACGGGCTGCATCGTTTCGAACCCTGAATAAGGTAAATTCTCGTCATTAGTGGTTTATTCCGTCGAATCTAGTGCTTACATCGTCATGACACTCTAGGTTTAATGTTATAAACTGCGCAAGTTATCATATACGGCATATAATCTAGAACAATGTCTAGATCTATCTCGCAGTCGGCTCGTTTCTCTCGGGAGACATCAGCCGATAGATCTAGATCTAGATGTTGGACTAGGTTATATGTTGTATCTATCGTCTTGAAGGGTTTACATCGGTCTATATAGATTTAAGACTATCTTTTTGTACTTAATGTTGCATCATCTACGATCTGTTAAGTCGCTTTTAGAAGTATTTAGAGCTATTCGATTAGATGCCTACTTGTCGAGACAGTGCTAGGGTTTCAGCCAACCTTACCTGTTTTAATAATCTTTTAGCATTATTTACTATTAGATATATTAAAGCTGCCTCTTATATTAAGATCTCAATCTTGTTAAATGCCTTAAGCCAGTATCAATCCGTTGGCATTAGATTTAGGTTAGATTGATACCTTTTCATAAGACACATCGGAGTAATAGCCGATAAACATTAGATCTGCAGCATCGGCTAGGTTATAAATACATATATTTGTTACCCTGATGTATATTTACATTAAGTGATTTATATTGTCTCGGCATAGCCGATCTATCCTAGTCACTTAGTTTAAATGTGCTTCGGGATAGCCAATATATGTCAAGTGATTCCCTAAGCCGATGTGGTAGGATCTAACTTTAACCTTAATGCATGTATCTGTTTATTATTTCTTATTGGTTAGCAGATCAAACGAATTGGCACGCCTAGATCATCACAGGTAGCCAAGGACGGACCTGCACTGGAGCTAAGAAGATCTCCCAGGCTAGCGCATGAGAGAAATTTCTCATCAATAGTAGGAGATAATATAGAGAGGATTACTATGGTTGCGGTAAATTACTTCAGCTTTTCTCTTGCTTACTTCGGGAACCGGCTTACACTCGGTCTGCCGAGTGACTCCGGCCTACAGCTCTACACCGTACCTAAACGTGGAGGAATACAAAGGACGGATAGGGCTGTCACCACCTGCCGCCTACCTCTCACCCGTGGAGTACGAGGCAAACAAAGGTAAACTCTAGCCTAGACACCACGTCTAAACTATCGAATACTACTGTAGCCTTGCGCAAGAACACCCGTCTTTATTAGGGTCTTAGTACTAGAGCACCCAACTTAGGGCGGTGATTCCGCAAGCAAAATTAAAGTAAAGTAAAGTACTCAATGTAAATGCTAAACAACCAAAGTAAACACGAACACTTACTTTATTGAAGAAAGCATTCGTCGAGGTACAAGGCCGAAGGTCGGTACCGGGACTCCCGGCACTGCTCCGAACTACCCCTCGGAGAAAACTCTGACATTTGGGGCACTCCTTTCGAAGCTTCCCCTCACTCTCTAACCTATTCACTAAGCCTTTGGAGTGAAGCTTTAATCTTCTTGGAGGTGTGTTGAAATGAAGTGGAGTGCCTCTTTTTATAGCCCTCAATGGCGGTTGGAAGTTGGTTACGAACTGCCATAACCCCCTAACCGTCATTGGGGATAGCTGCGGAGTCGCCACGTGGAAGATGGGGGCGATTTGGCCTTATCCAAGGTTTGGCTGAGCCAAGGTTCAGTCGAACCCTGGTTGGTGCCAAACCAGACCAAACTTCTCCACGCACTGACTTGTGAACCCCTATGGCGGTTCCCGAGTGTTTGGCGCCAATCTAAGTCGGTTTCACATGACTTGTGGGCCCTAGGATTTGCGGGAAGCTGACATGGCGATCGCCGATTTGTTGGAGTTGTGTTGCTTCGCCACGAAAGTGCACTTTCACTAATACATAAGTCATCTGCATATATTAAATCACCAACACTCGTTGAAAAGAGTTAGTAAATAACCCCTACCGCTATGTTGATGTGCCAAGTTTATTCCACTTGTGCAAGAGTTGACGGACGGATTTTGGGTGATAGTGACCGTCAACAGCGTGTCACATCCAATTTGTGTAGGGCAAACAATACATAGTGTTCCTTTCCCTGCAGGCTACTAGAGGGTCGGAATTGACGACGTGCCAAGCCAATACAGAGGTAATGTGCTAAAGTTTCCTCCGAAGGAAGGTGTTGACACTCTAGGCGATGCTCTTCACAATGTGATCCTATGGCCCAAACGCTACATCTTTGTCATGTTACGCAATGGGGCAAATGATCCAAGTGACGGCGGTTCCCACGCTTCAGACGAGCGAGGTCTAGGTCTAGCTCCTTCTCCACCTCGACAGAGGAACCCCAGCCCACCCCCTCCTCATAAGAACACACCGAGTCAACCACAGCCAACAGAGAAGTCCCCGAGTCTACCCCCAACACCCAAAAAGACTCCAATAACAAGTGCCTCGCAAAGGTCTACCTCATCGAACAAGTCACGACGCTAGCCAACCAAGGGGGACTCAGTGTCAACACCGACAACAGGGTTGCCTAAGAAGACGGTGAGTGGAAGCATTACCTCACTTTTTGGCCCTACGAAATCCGAGGAACCGAAGATTCCAATTGTATCATTTCATAAATTGCACACAACCGAAGCCACCGAAGAAACTTATATTGGACTTCTGAAGAACTATTGGTAAAAAGGATCTTTAGACTCAGGCTAAGGAGTTGTTCGTTGCAGAGAAAGCGGCCGATGTTGAGGCATTCTGTAAGTCAGCCAGTCTAGATAGCCTTGATGATTTGGACAATCTTCCAGAGGCCGAAGTGATTTTGCAGTTCCAGATTTGAAAACCCATGGTGGTTGACTCGGAACTTGAACAATTAGGAACTCAACTGTGGTGGCTGCATCAATGGTATTTGGAGGTGGTCGCACAACATGAACAAATGATCGGACCATACTACACCAAAATGGATTTTCACCATCTGTCCAATATTTGCTAGGTTGAATTTAAGGACCTCTTCAGTGTGTACCAAAGAAGAGATCTCGATGTCAGCATCCTTCAAATGTGGTCATTATGGGTCCTTTCATGTCCTATAATTCCTGTCCATAAGCTGGCCCCCACTACTGTAGGCTCAGTGCTTCTAAATTGTGTTCTTGTTTTGCAGGCATTGCTCTTTTGAATGTCGAAGCAAGAACTCTAAGATTGCTTTTCTAGACCCAACGGTTGTAAACTTCGCAAATCATTTGTCGAAAGAAGCAGAAATCGAGAACTATCTCTTCAACGCCCTTGTAAAGCTCAATTCTTGTGACCACATTCTCCTTCCTTACCTTGCTCAATAAGTCAATATCATTGATTTCATGTTTTGGTTGTTCTCCATGCATATGCAGTTATTGACGCATTATCCTATGTGCAACAATCACTGGATCCTCATCGTAATCAATATCGACAATAGTATGATTTGTATATATGATAGTCTGCAGAAGGGGAGAATGCACCACCAAGTTCTTATCAATGCACTAAATAGGGCATATCATACGGGAGATGAAAGGTGGATCCAACAACATTCAGGATCTTCGAACATGAGTGGATCTTTAGACAGAAACCTGCCACCAACCTTTGCGGCATCTATGTCATGCGGTATATGCTATATTTTGTGGAGGAGGGGTACCTACACTCTAATGTTGAGGTACGTTATGTTTCAGAGACCGAAGTCATAAATTAAATAATTCTATTCTAGTACTAAGTCAATTTCTATGTCTTCCAACCTTCTACTGCAGAAATTGGGTCTCGATACAAGCAAGTTGCTACCACACGTCATTACAGGTCTCGTTGATGAGTTCTTCGGGTTTATCCATAATCGTGTTATAAACTGCATTGGTGATTACAACCTCAACAACCAGCCACCAAGAGAACAATCCTCTGCCCCTCCCAACACTTCGAGGAAGAAATTATCCCCAAAGAAGAGAAAAAGCAAGTATCTAGATTTCTTTATAAGAATTATAATGTAACTACTGCTTATGCATAATTACAAATTAACGCTACTGAAGGGTTACGCGGAGGCTACGCTAGCCAAAAATAAAACTTTTCTACCGTGCAAACCAGGAACACTTGCAAGTAAGGGCCGATAGATCGTTACCGATTGGAGTATGCAGCGGAAATAGCCAATTAGGGCTATCCGATCTGAAACTATGCTGGCCGATGACAGCCGATTCCCACAAGCCGATAGCTGATTCCTGGAGACAGCTGATTCACCAATCAGCCGATTCGCCGATGTCGCTGATTCGCCGAGTTGTCTGACCGCGTTCTCGCGCCTCGCTCCGATGCGCTCGACCATAGCCGATTCCACTACAGCCGATTCGTAGCCGATCAACAGCGCGCAACGTAGCAGCGCCTCTACTTGTATCCACACGTCCGGGGACAGAACGCCGAACACCCGTGTGCTAGCACGCGGTGCAAGGCTAGTGTTTGGCTCGAAGGTGGGGAGGGTTTCCGTGGAGATTGATCTCGCCGACTTCTAAAGCCGCGTGTGATCAGATTGATTTCGGCGCAATTCAATGCAATTGAGATCCTCCAGCTCTCCACCCCTCACCCCTTTATATAGAGTTGGCCGATTGGAATTAGTGGTCGATCAGGACTCTATTTTGAATCGGATTCCATCCGAATCTCATAGAGTTGGTTGCCCATACGTCGTAAGACCATAGGACTCTATCCGATCGGATCCCTATCCGATCAAGCTGTATCCGAGTCCAACTCGAATGCCTGTTCTTATCCCCTTAAGCGTGCGACCCTGTAGGTTCAGGTATACTCGGTTTCGGCTATAGTCTAACTTAGCCGATCGTCGGCTCGAGTCCAACTCAGCCGATGTCAATAGCGGCCCCTAGCAAGACATATTGACACCATAGTATACAAGAATATAATATCGGCTGTGTACCTGTAATGTGTACACAAATCCCTTTGCCTCACGATACCAATTAAGCTATAGGCAAGATGTGTGCCGTCCCTTCAATAGCTTAACCATTCACTCGAACCGTATTGGAATATCTGTCTCTTGATTGACTCCTCAATCAACTTAGCATGGCCATGCATTTCCATAATCCATTACCTCGAGGGGCCCAGAGATATCTCTCCAAAGTAGGGGCAAATTCCATCTTGATCACTCACATCCCACTCCATGTTTCATAGCAAACCCGAAAACTACCTTTATAACTACCCAGTTACGGAATAGCGTTTGGTAGTCCCAAAGTAGGCTACTACACATGTTGGAATCCATGGTGATCTCAGGTCTAAGGACTTTGTACCAACACTACCTAAGACCAACTAATGGCATATTAATTCCTGTAGTGTCTCATGGTGGGTCTATCCAATAATGTGTTCTCTAACACATGTGTCCATGCTTATTGATTTGGTATCTCCATACCCTTGATCTATGAGACATGATCATCAATCAATAAATATGCTGATCTTAGAATCATATTAGTTCCAATAATATGATATATGATCAGGGATCATTTAGAAATAGATTCATACATATTGAGTCTCATAAATAAGTCACGTACTTATTGATCAATACAAGATGTCTATTTCATGGAACTGAATAACACTTTATTCATAAATACATAAACATTGACCATGATATCCAACATCTCCATGTTGCCTCTAGGGCATATCACTAACAACTACTTTATGTGTAACGTGTTTCACCATTTACTATTATTATGTATTCTTTGTTATGATCTCTATTACAGGCACAATGACCCGAGGACGGGAAACCCAACCGAACTTTCAAAGTTGTACTATCATCCGGTATTGTAAGTAAAATGCAGTCACATTTACATTTTTTGGACTTATGAATTTCTGGACGTATGAATTTTAGACTTAGGATATATATGAAAATGTTTAGAATTTAGACTTATGAATTTTTGGACTTAGGAATTTTAGACTTAGCAATATTTAGATGTAAGAATTTTGGAGTTAGGAATTTAGACTTAGGATATATATGCAAATGTTTAGATTCTGGACTTAGGAATTTTTTACTTAAGATATATATGCAAATGTTTAAAATATAAACTTACCAATTTTTGGACTTACGAATTTGGGACTTAAGAATGTTTAGATTTAGGAATTTTAGACTTAGTAATTTGACTTAGGATATTGTGGGGGGTCCATCATGGGGTAGCCAAAACCAAAGAAAGGAGGCCGAGCGGACCGAATCGGACGTCTTCGGAATGGGCTCGGGAGCCCAACCACGACACCCTGGCTCGGCGTCGGCTCCTTAGTCCAACCTCCATGCATGGCCCCGACCAGGATGGAGGTCGGCCGCCCCCTCGCAAACAGGACAAAACAGGGGACAAGCCGACAAAAGACGACGTCACCCGGCAAGACTGCGCACAAGGTACCTGCCGCGATGAATCCCATGGCAGGACTACGCATAAGATGCCCACGGCGGACGAAACCCGAGGCAATTTTTGTTTTGATTTTCAGCTTTAAACTATACTTGCTTTGTACTTTAAGGCCAAGCTTTCTTGCGCGCCAAGTTCGTTGTAACTGCCCCCCTTGGACTATAAAAGGGAGGGCAGGGGTGCACGCAAGGGGAGTTTTTGGACTCTCTTTGGCTTGGGCATTGTCCATTGTACTCAAAACTCTGTTCATACACCACCTTTGGCTTTGGCATTTTTTTACTTAGGATATATATGCAATTGTTTAGAATTTAGACTTAGGAATTTTATGTTTTTTAAGATTTCTATGTGTTGATATATATAGATGTGGATGTGGATGATGATGTGAATGGGAGTATGGAATTGATATAAATTTGGATGTGGCTATGAATATAAATGAATGTGGCTATGAATTTGGATGAATCTGAAAGTGAGTTAATGTGAGTGAATGAATGTGTTGATGAATGTGCATGTGGTTGTATATATGTTGATGAATGGTTGTAATTGATTGGAAATTCTGTTTTTGTCATTTGTATGTGAAATTAATCTGTCCTGCTATTTTTTTGCCCAACATATAGGTGCAGGTTTTTCTTAAAAATCGGCACCTATAATGCTTGCCATGTGTCCATTCCAGTCAACAATTGGCACCTATATGCTACTAATAGGTGCCGGTTCAACAAGCACCTATAATAGGTGCCATGTGGCTCTTTAGGTTAGAACCGGCACATATAATAGGAAATAGGTGTCGGTTCTATACTAAAAATTGACACATATTTCTCAGCGGTTCTATAACCGGCACTGGTGACCGAAGTCATTAGTGCCGCCTGGTGGGTGCCGGTTGGGAAATCCAACATCTAAGGGGGTTTCCTAACCAGCACCAATGAGATTTTCTGTAGTAGTGGTGCATCGACGTTCGTGAAAGCAGGTCCTCGCAACGTTCACCTTAGACGTCCTGCACGGGAAGAAGGCACTAATAATGTTTTGGGAAGTGCTCCATGACTGCTCGCTGATCTTTCACAACGGCTCATCTTCCTCACGTTTGGGTGTTGTGCATGAGCATCAACGCCCGATACCACATGTTGTATGTGCAGTGTGTATTTCTCTCTATTAAACTGATCCTCTTCCTTAATAGAACCAAGAACGTCAGTACGTCTCAATCATTTTTAGCATGTTTAATCTATTCATGTTTAGCTATCTCGTCTACATGTCTAGGTCAAATAAGAAGGTTCTGTTAGTCATGATTTATTTATGAAATAAATTAAATCTACAAGTGCTCATATTTTCAATAATCCAAAAACCTTATTAGAGGCATTGTGGTTTTACAATGGCTAGTTTTGCCAATGCATTAAGGCCGAATAAATTCATCGGTGTGCACTTAAAGAGAAGGCATATCAAGGTCACTCTATGGCTCATAGCTATAAAATGCTTTTGGGTTAGTATTGGCAAACATGAAGGAGTTCTTTCCGCTGATAAGCAGAAGGAATTCGAGGAAGCCACTACTCTCTTTTTGGGATGCATTCTTAGCATTCTTGGTGATCGTCTGGTTGAGGTGGGTATGCACATGACCGATGCTAAGGTGTTGTGGCATGACTGAATATTGAATTCGGTGTTACTGATGCTAGCAATGATACGTACATCATGGAGCAATTTCATGACTTCGGGATGGTTGAAAACCGTTATGTAGTTGAGCAGACTCATGAGATATAAACCATAGCTAAGGAACTCGAACTCCTTAAGTGTGTTTGACCCGATAAATTTGTAGTTGTGTGCATTATTGCAAAAATACTTTCTTCATGGAGAGGTTTTGGTACCACACTCAAACACAACATACAGAAATACTCCATTAAGGGGTTGATAGTGTCTCTTGATGTTGAGGAGAAAGCTCAGGAAAAAGACGTTGTGTCTAAGGATGATGGTGAGCAGTAGCACCAATGTGGTGCACAAAGCCCCAAACAAGAACAAAGGAAAACTTGTCAAAGCCCAGTAGACCACTAACTTCAAGAAAAAAGAAGAACAACAACAAGGATGAGAGACTTTGCTATGTGCATGACTTACCTGTTATCTGGCCAAGAATTGTCCACAACGCAATGAAAAACAGTGCACCTGCAAGGCAGACGTCTAAGTTTGTCCTGGAGATGGAAACGAGTATGGTAATTTACCTTACTATCTTTTCAGTTAATCAATCTACTAATTGGTGAGTTGATACGGGGCCACTGTATGTGTTTGTGATTATATCTCAGTGTTTTCTTCTTATCATGACTTAAGGGATTCCTCCGTCCTAATGGGGAATGGGTCGCATGCTTCTATTCATGGTGTTGGCATGGTAGATCTGAAGTTTAGTTTAGAAAAGATTGTATAGCCGAAGAACATGCAGCATGTCCCTGCTATTGATAAGAATCTTGTTAGTGGCTCTCGTCTATGTAGAAATGGTTCTAAGTTGGTGTTTGAGTCTAATGAAGTAGTCGTGTCTAAACATAGATATTTTATTAGTAAGGCTATGAGTACAGAGGTTTGTTTTGCTTTTTCCTTTCTAATTTGTGCAATGTCTATGGACCATATTTGTGGTAGTGTAGATGATGAGGCTAATGTTTGACACTCAAGTTTATGTCATATTAAATTTAGCTTGATGTATCGACTTTCCAATATGAGTTTAATTCCAAAGTTTTCCATTATCAAAGATTCTAAGTGCCATGATTATGTACATTCAAAGCAACCTTGCAAGCTTCACAAAGCTACCGAAGAGAGAAACTTGGCATCTCTGGAACTCCTATATTCGGATCTTTCTGAAATGGATGGGATGTTTATGAAGTGTGGAATATTTTATGACATTGATTAATGATACTACTAAATTTTGCTATGTGTATTTATTAAAAATGAAAGATGAGGGTATAGACTATTTTAAAATTTATATCAATTTTATTGTGGTGTACTATAGGTTTTCATGGAACCAAGATTAATACATTAGCATTTAAAAAATTGGTACACAAATCGAAAATGGTTTCTAATCCCTTGTGGGATGACCCCTTGTATATTTTTTCTCCCAAATGCCAACAGGGGTATGCGCATATGCGCATATTTTAGTGAAAAATATGCGCACATAAATTCACCTGTCAATGCTTCCGATTAAGTTACTGACGTACAGAGTTACAGTCGTTATTTGCACATCATGTTATATTGTCACCAGACCCTACAGTGCTACAGAAGTTATGGCTTCCACATACATATAGAATAAGGGGCCATATATCACATTCCAAAGTTTTTATGAAAAAATATCCACTAGAACTATGGGTAAATTTGTTATAAATGTAAATTCTAGGCTGACCTAGTGGTAGGGAAGGCTCGATGGGCCAATAGAGCATACGGATTGTGGAGATTATGGGTATCATATACCCATACGGCTGAGTTATCTGACTGGATATAACGCATAGATTATGTTTATAGAATATGTAACGGATAATGACTTGGTATTACGTTTCCTTGTGTATTAAGGAAATGCCCAAAGACCTGGTTTCGTAATATTGTAGACTAGATTTAGGAGACCAATACCGAGTTTGGTTAGCTTTCTATTCTTGTATCCTGCCCCTCATCCTATAAAGGGGGAGCAGGAGGCTCTCCAAGGACATATCGACAACTCAATATCTAGAAGTAGGATATTACCTCTTGTTGAGAGGGCCTGAACCTATCTAAACCTTTGTCTCATAACCCATCTACTTTAGCTCTCATAAACCACACCCTTTTATCATTGTAAATTCCTACAATTGATAGTTGGCGTGCCAGGTTGGGGTCGCTGTCAACGGGTGGTCGATCAGTCCTCCAAGGGGGCTACCCGAGAAGGTGAAAGAGTGGTTGGGAACGTCTATCGAAAGGGCACGATGGTTGACTCAAGAGAGAAAGCGGCCCTCCTAGAGGATAACAAGCCGACGTCTTATGTTCTTTGTGGGGGTGGTGTATGAAACAGAATACAAGGATCTGAGTTCTTCAAACTCTAGAGATTAGATCTAGCTTCCAAAGAAAACGATCTCTCATCCCCGTGGACCTGCCCTCCCTTTTATAGATCAAGGGGCAGTTACAAGAGGACTTGAGGGCTAAAAAAGCTAAGACTAAAAGCTAAAAAGTAAGTACAAATAATATCTGAAAAGTACATAGAGATCCCCCCCGGATCCTGCGCTCCGTGGTTATCTCGCGCTCCATCTTGCGTTGGGATTCATCCTCTGCTAGTACCTTCTGTGCAGTCTTGTCAGGTGACGTCATCTTCTATCGAGTTGTCCCCTCCTTGTCTTTTTCGTGACCCTTGCGATGCAAGAGCTTCTATCCCGAGGAGATCGGAGGTCGGGCTGATGAGCCATAGTCGGGATAGGACACTAGAGTTAGGACAGTCGGGGGGGTCAGAGCTCCTGACCCCAAGAAGAGGTCGGTCTTCTGACCACCTCCCGAGGACTATCAGTCCGACTTCAGCTGATCTTAACTCCGCTCCGTGGGCTAACCCGGGGTGATACACCCCACAGTAGCTCCTGAGCCTAGGGGTGAATAGAATATTCGTCCTTAGGGTTAAGTTCTTCTTGGTGGGGTCCCAAAGACAGTTCTTGAGGTTTTTTATCAGGCTTCGGCAGGTGCACCGCCCAGGTGCACCTGCCAGGTGCAGCCCCTGAGCCTGGGGCCAGATGGTAAATCTGGGCCTAGGGTCAAAATACATCCTAGCCGGGACCATGGACAAAGTCTTTGTGACATCCTAAGAGTGCTTTGGCAGGTGCACCGCCCAGGTGCAGCTCTGAGCCTAGGGCTCGATGGTACATCCAGGCCTAGGGTCAAATCCAAAAACATCACCCTCTGCATACCTTTAGGGCATCATCTTTGAAATGGTGGCATTCGGTGGGATAAGGAGAGTCAATGCCTAGGGGTTGATGGCGGTTGGCGAGTGGCCACTACCTGAAGGCCGATGGACAAGGTTCCTCAGGCCGGAGGCTTACGGGGGCTGGCCCAGGGCGATCATCCCGGATGCTGTCGACCGAGCTGTTGTAGCTCGGAGGCTGATGGCGGTGGGCCATTCCATAGCCTGAGGGCTGTCAGTGGTCGGCCAAGGGCCATAGCCCAGAAGTCATAGCCTTGGAGGTTAATGATTGATATGCCATAGCTCGGAGGCTAATGGCGGTCGGCATCAACGAAGGAAGATCCCGAGGGGTTGGTTGTCGAGTAGTTACCGGAACTCGAGGCGCGTGCTATGCACGTGGGCCACTAACGGTTTGAACTATGCGCCAGTCATGTCCCATTAAGGCCGTCAAGACCGGGGTCATGGAATGGCAGGCTCATTCATCAGGCTCCCCACTCATCCCAAACGGCTCGCGGATCTAATGGCCAAGATTTGTTGCCTCGGGCAGAGTGGCGGGCCCAATGGCGGTTTCAACGGGGCACGTAACGCGCACCGCTCATGCGTCGTTAACCACTGCGGGTAAGCGATGACTCGGATCAGCCGCTGAGATGACGTGGCTGCCTAGGAGCCGAATGGGCCAGGGCGCATCGAATGCCCCGCATGCACCATTAACGACGCTGCATGCTTTTCGGAAATGGCGCTATCAGGCCCATCATTGCCCCCTTTTAAGTCCCACCGTTTTGCCTTCTTCTTCCTTCACACCCTTTGCCAAAACTTCCCAAAGCTTCCGCATTCATGCTCTTGCTTCTGCTTATCAGCCCTCCCTCGCCTTAGTTCCAATAGGGTCCTATGGAGTCTTCCAATAGCACTTTTGGGGCGACAAGCGAAAGTTCGAATGGAAGTGGCGACACTTACCCACGGCTGGTGGTGTCCCAAACCCTTTTTTATCAATGACTCACCTGCCAGGTTTTGATACCATGGCAAGGTGTAGGTGCTAGCGAGCTACTACTGGGGCGAGAAGTTGTGGATATTCGGCTCCTCATCATGATGTCTGATCCAAAGGGAAAGCGGAAGCTAACCATCCCCCTGGGGGGCTGGTCAAGCTTAGGCGAGGTGCCGAGGGCAGAAACGTCGGTACCCTCAAGGAAGGTGTCGCGTCGGTGCGTTGTTAAGTTCACCACGTCGTCCAGGTGAGTCTCGACGCTTGTTGTGTCTCCCGTGTCATTGTGCTAAATAGGACGATGGGAGGCCTTGGACAAGAGGCCGATGGACATCGATCCCCACGCGGGAGGGCTGTCCTCCCACGCCAGTGGGGAGGCGGCATTTGACACCGTTGCTTTGGGGGCCAAAAAGTTGGCCGAGGAGCTCGTGGCTCAGCAGCAGCATGCGTAATGTCTTCTCCAAGACCTGGCTACTGCATTCGAGGATGCTGAGGCCAAGGTAGCAGCATCCAAGGCAGCAAAGGCCAAGGTGGAGGGCAGACTGGCGATGGCAAAGGTGGCGAGGGCTAAGGCCACGGCTAGGCTGGCGACGTCGGAGAGAGCATGGGAGGAGGACGACCGTAAGTATTAGCCTGCTTTTCTTACTTCCGTGCTTTGCAGCGTGCTTTGACCATTCTCTTTTCCGTGCAGACCGCTTGTCGGCCAGCCGCCAGCAGGTTAACAACCTAAGGGTTCACGAAGAAGTGGTCGAGTCCTGCTAGGAGTATTACCAGGATGGTGCTCGAGTGCTCCTCGTCAAGATCGATCCTGAGTTGGCGTCTGCCGAGACGACCAAGGGCGTGCTCATGGCACGTCTTCTCGATGGGCGGAAGCTCCTCAAGGCCTACGTCTGGGACGCAACGAAGACTGCAATGGCTCATGCCCTTGGGGTGGTGCATAAGTTGTTCCCACGCACCGAGATCGAAGCAGTCACCGAGGGGTGACCGATCGGTGTCACCGAGGCTGACGTTGAAGGCATTTATGCCACGATGGAGCCGACGGTGGAGAAGATCATTGCCGACATTGCCCTGTAGCTTACAGTATCTCGAGTTCCAAGTGACACTTTAACCATCTTGTAATAAAGTTTTTGCTTTTATTGTAGGACAGATTTTTAGTCTCGAGCACAAGAAAAGTTTTTGATTCTTGTATTCGACTGGCTGTATGCTCAGCTATCGTGCTCAGGGGACCTAGGGTCTCAACAGAACTCCCCAAAGATTGCGCAGTCGGGATTACATGGCCTAGCCGAGCATCCGCTACGTATTCGACTTCGTTGCCCGTGTGACTTAGGTCCTCGATAGAACAAATCCAGAGGGTTCCTAGTCACGTTCGAGCAATTTAGTCGTTTGCATAGTGGGCTGTCGCGTGAAGAGATAGTCATCTACTTGCTTCATGTCTGACCTTCAAAGTCGAGTGACTCGAACCTCAACAGACAGATCCGGGGGATTCCCAGTCAAGCTTGAACAACTTAGTTGTATACAAAGCAAACAGGCGGGAGGGAAGGTAGACGATCATTCAAAGCTTGTATAACCATCGTGGCTGAGCGACTGAAGCCCGCAATGGAACGAATTCCGAGGGATTCCCAATCTAGCTCAGGCGACTTAGCCATTTACACAGCGAATGATCATATGGGCGACGATCGACTATTCACAGCGTGTCTGACCCTTGAGGTCGAGCGGCTTGGGCCATCAACGGAGCTTGGTCCAGGGAATCCCAAGTCGAGCTCGAGCAACTTAGCCATTTACACTGCAAACGGTCGTTAGGAGCCCCCAAGCCCATTCGCCTAGTGCTCGACCGACTCATGATTAGTCTCGACCCTAGCCGGCTTCTATAGGGGTCATGCCACCTAGTGCGAAGGATGTCAAATTGAGCCACCAGGTTCGGGTGGGTGGGCCAAGAATGAGCCCCTGAGCAGCTCAGTCACGACCTACGAACTCCTCTTCCTAAGAACCCCTAGCTAATAAGCAAGGGTCGCTTTACTCAGGGTTGGCCATGAGCATTTATTAGGAAGGGGTTGGGCGGGCAGCCGATGTTGCTCGGGAGAGCTGTCGAGCCCTCGAGTAGGTCGAACATGCTCAACAGGCCTATTTCCAGGGAACCCCAACCCTTGCTGGTCGGATTTACATAGAGCTATAGAATGTGTGAAGGCCTCCTGGGGGTCAGAAAATATTGGACAAAAAAGATGTCCTATAGAAAGTCCAATATAAAGTTGGAAATGCTTTATTGAACGGGAAAGTACAGGGTACTTAGTTGTTCAAACATAGAATCGGCGCAGGTGCTCGATGTTTCATGAGTTCGGCACTTCTTGTCCGTCTTCCCGAACCAGCCTGTAAGAGCCCAGGTGCATGATGGAGGAGACGATGAAGGGGCCTTCCCGTGGGGCTGACAACTTATTCATGCCGGCTGAGGATTGAACTCGGCGGATGTAACGCCCGAAAATCGAAGAATTTAAAAACCGAAAATTAAAAAATTGGAACTTACAAAAACTTTTGCTTATTGCTTCTTGCTCATGTTTATTGCTTCTTGTTTGCCAGCTTGGTTGCATGAATTTATATGTGGGCGATTCATCTCGGTGTTTGTGAAAACTGAATGACTTGGATTTCTGTTGGGAAGGAAAAACCTCGAAGTATAAGGTTAGGAATTTTTTTAAAAATAAAATCAGAAAGCGATGCGGATTCATAAAGATATATGTTTGGAAAATAAAACATTAATTGATGATTATGGAGTATTAATTGGGAAATAAAATAGGCAATAAAATATTTTAAGGAATTTATATAAAATTTAGGAAATTATTTGGAATTAAAAATGGTGATTTATGAATTTAGAAAAAGGGGATTAAATTAAATATGGAGATATATATTTTAAAATAAATAAAGGTGGTGAAAAGTTTGAAAATATATTTTTAATTAATTTCGGGATACTATTTTTTATTGGGAATTTTTAGAGTGAAGGAAAATTAGAATTGGAAAATAGATTTGAAAAATTGGGAAAATTAAAAATCGGCAATGTTCATTGGTCATGAGGTGCTCGACGTATCGCCCGGCCTCATGCCCGCCCGCGCATCGCCCGTCGTACCGCGCGCGCGCCGCCGCCCGCTCGCCCGCACGCCGCGCCCGGCACGCCCATGCCGCGCGCCGCCGTCACGCGCCCGCCCGTCGATCGGCCCCACGCCCGCTCCCGCCACACGTCGCCGCCGCGTGAACCCCGCGCCCATGCTCGCCACCCATCGCCGCCTCACCCGCCCCGTCCGCGACCTCGCCACGTGCCGCCGCCCGCGCCCGGCCCCGTGGACGC
Source organism: Oryza australiensis (assembly GCA_019925245.2). Taxonomy (NCBI): domain Eukaryota; kingdom Viridiplantae; phylum Streptophyta; class Magnoliopsida; order Poales; family Poaceae; genus Oryza; species Oryza australiensis. The sequence goes on from JAIFGZ020000516.1 coordinate 2,005,701, forward strand.
CGCGCTCCGCGCGCCCGGCCCCCGGCCACCCGCGCGCCGCGTGCGCTTCGCCGCACCGCCGCCATGCCGCCCCCTTCCCCTCGTTTCCCTCTCCAACGCCGCGCCTATAAATAGCGCCAAACCCCTCTCCATTTCCCCAAGCTCACCGGCTCAAACTTCCCCTCTCGCCGGTTTCCTTTCCCTCCCGACCGCCGCCGCCACGAGCCGCCAAGCGCCGTCGCCGCCGTGCGCCGGAGCTCCACCGCCCTCCCCGAGCATCTCCGTCGCCGGTAAGCCCGAGCCGCCACCCCTTCCCTCGCTTGCGCCGCCATCGACCGCAAGAGAGAGAGAAGAAAGAGTGAGAACCGGTCAAGCGGTTGGCGGGTTGATGAATAGTGAACAGAAAAGGAAAAGAAAAGAAAAAGAAGAAAAGGGAAAACAAAAATAGAAAAAGAATGGGAAAAATTTTGCAAAAAATAGGAAAAATGTTTTGAAAATATTTGGGCAAAAATATATTATTTTCTTGTATATTTTCTCGGAGCAAATTCGGAAAATCGAAATCAAACTTTTCGAGATTTCGTTTCGCGTCGTTTTCATCCGGATTTTGTTTAATTCTTTCTCGCCATTTGAAATATTTTCTTTTTGTGTTCGAACCTTCAAAACCTCGAGTACAAAACCCCTCCGTTGATATTTCTAAATCTATTTTGTCAAATTAATGCGATCATCATTTTGCGAAAACCCTAGGGCATCGACTCGAATTCAAACTCGGGTTTTACCCTAACAACCCTCGTCGAAACTCGAGTAGAATTCTAGGATAAACATTTGGAGTCATTTTTATGGTTTTTTATGGTTCTTTTTGACCTCTCGGTATTTTATTGAATTCTCATCGAATTCAATTGATCTTTCGCACGCATGGATAGCAACCGAGAAAGCGAGCACCGACTACGTTGAAGACCCCGGCCAACAAGTGTGCGAGCAAGGCAAGTCAACACATCCCTTTGAACATATTGATCCTACTTTGCGAAATGATGTTGATTTCAATTACAAATTGCATGCTATACACAATTGAGTGCCTATACTTGATATACCCTGCCTTGATATTGAATACCCTTAGAAATATTCTTTGTAACCTTCGATGTGATACAACCGGAGGATATCTTCGGTAAAATGCTTAGCCACGCTTATACTAGATCCTTGCATACTCATGATTTTACAATAAGCCTCGTGCTTGGGCAACTATCTTGGGAAGATGGTTGAGACACGGCAAGTGGAGACATGAGCGCCATGTTGCCCTGATCATGTTAGAAATAGCTTTGATGAAAAAGAGAAATACAAACCAATGTTTTTAGACTGGGGCGGATGGATGGATTTGGGTGGTTCTCTGGAAAAGGCTAGTACCATCCCTGGTCAATTAAGGACCGAGCCATGAGACTACAACTTAGAACGAGCCAGTACAACCGTACTTCTCAAATGGGTATAAACCTAGCAGAGTAGATAGCCGAGTGGAGGCAGTATCCCTGCATAATGGTTCAGGTGTAAGTGTTGAGTTAGGGACCTACCAAGGGTAGTGTGCCCATGATTGTGATGAGATGAAAGGCCTTTATATGAATAGTAACCTGAACCTATCAATGTCTTAAAGATAAAGTGAAGTTTCTCTCTTACCTCGGGAACGCCAGAACTCCTCTCACTGCTAGGAAATGACGGCTAGAGTGCATGAGGACTTAAGTTCATGGAGCGGTTACTGCCAATGTGAGGTTATCGAAAGGCTTTGCCGTGACCGTCCCATATAGAGGGATGTAAGCTCATTCAATGAGTAGTTGCAAAGTACGGGTAAAGTGTACATCCACTGCAATGTGAGTCAATCAATCTATTCGAATAGCCGTGCTCACGGTCAATGAGCGACGTGACAAGTTTCTCCCGTGGCTAGACTCTTAAACTTTAAAATGATGGGAATTGGTATGCATAATGATTTTTGTGCTGGTGGACTTAACTTCTCAACCTGCGAGAAAGGATAGACTCCCCAGAAAAACCATGACGAACCGGAGACGGGAAACCATCCTTGCTATCACGATGGATGGCAGACAGAACCGTCGCCAATTTAATATACTCTGAAACTAAAACTTGGCTGGCTAGATGTTAGGTTTGTGAAATGTTTTGCGAAAATTGGCCTTATGCAAATAAACCATAGCCTCCCTTTGAATGGCCCTATCATGTGCATCATTCCGTGATGGCTTGCTGAGTACGTTGGGTACTCACCCTTGCTATACACACAAACTTCAGATGAAGTAAACGAAGAACTGGAGGACCCCTATGCTTACTACCAGGAGGAATGAAGACAATGAAGCGCGCTAGGTCTTAGTCTCCAGTCATTGCCTGTGGCAATCGACATACCGCTGCTTTCCATCTGCTTATCTCATCTAAACTCTGCTTTTGGTTGATTTCGGACCCATAGGTCCTATGTGTATCAGATATTGCCTTCGGGCCTATTATTGTAATAAGTCGATGTAAGACTATTCGTGCACTTTGCACCTTGTAATTCAGAACTGTATTCGTGGGTACCAAACTACTCGATCCAGGGATATGGTACTATGAACACGAATGATTCCCGTCCTAAAAAATGGGGGTCGACAGCGAAGCACGAGATCGCCGACATTGAACGACCTTCCCTGTATGTTCCTGTCATGATAGCGGCAAAGGGCTTGCTGGTAGCGGTCCGACTGGATCACCGTCGCCAGCCGAGCATCTTCAAGGCTATCGATGTCCTCAACACGCGTCTGCTCCGCCATCCCTTTATCGTAGTGGTGAATTCTTGGCGAGTCGTGGAGCATGTCGACCAGCAAAACAGCTTCCGATCCGTAGAACAAAAAGAATAGAGTCTATCCTGTGGCCCAACTCGGCTGATTGCGCAGCCCCTAGAGGACAGCCGGGAGCTCGCGCAGCCACCATCCTCTGTACTTTTGGAGGGGATCAAAGATCTAGGACTTGAAACCTTGTACAGTCAAGCCATTGGCACGCTCGCACTGACCATTTGTTTGGGGGTGTGCTACCGACGTGTACTTGACCTCGATGCACCAGTCTTCACATAATTCCTAGAAATCATTTCTAGAGAACTGCTTACCGAGGTCATTGATTATTTCCCTCAGGATGCCGAAACAATAGGAAATGCCTTCGATGAAGTCGGCCGCCTTCTTGGCCGTATAGGTCTTCAGGGGCATTACCTCGATCCACTTCGTGAATTTGTCAATGGCGACAAACAGTTGGTCGAAGCCTTGCTCTGCTTTTGGGAACGGACTGACCATATTGAGTCCCCAGCATGCGAATGGCCATGACGGAGGGATCGTCTATAGCGCCTGAGCCTGGAGATGGTGCTGTTTGGTGAAGAACTGACAGCCGACATAGCGTCGAACTAGCTCCATGGCATCCTCGTTAGCGGTTGGCCAGTAGAAGCCCGAGCAAAAAGCTTTGCCAAACAACGTCTAAGCGCCTGGGTGGTTACCACATATGCCGGAATGGTTCTCATCGAGTATCTGAATACCACAGTCCCAGAGAACACATATTGCTTGTATAGCTCAGAGCCAACCACCACATATTGCTTGCATAGATGGATGATGCATTTGGTTGTGACCTTGTCGGTCGGCAGTGTCTTGGTGGTGATGTAATCAATTAGGACCCGACACTAGTCCCCTGAGGCAGTGGTGACGGTCACCAAGTGGCAGAGTAGTCGGGGGTGGCATTTCTGCCTCCTTGATTGATGGTTTGTGCAGCTCCTAAACAAAGATCCCCTAAGGGACTGTCACCAGAGAAGATCCGATTTTGGACAACTGATCAACGGCTGCATTGGCGTCACGGAGGACGTGATGGAACTCAATGCCACTGAACTTGTCTTCACGATTTTGGACCTCGGCGTAGTAGGCGTCCATCTTCTCGCTTGTGCAAGACTAGTCCTTATTGACTTGGTGGATCACTATCTTTAAATCACCATACACTGACAGATCAGGCGATCCGTAGCCCGTGGAGTAGGGATTCATACTTGGCAGCGTTGTTCGACGCTTTGAAGAGCAACTGGAAGGCGTATTTGAGATGCTCACCCTGTGGGGAGATTAGCAACATGCTAGCCCCAGCTCTGTCGATGTTGAGCGAGCCGTTGAAGTACATGGTCCAGGTCGGACGGGTTTCTGGGGTTGGCGGAACCTAGAGTTCAGTCCATTTGGCCACAAAGTCAGCGAGGACCTGGGATTTGATGGTGTTGCATGGCTTATAGTCGATGGCGAATCCGCCCATCTCGACCGCCCACTTAACCACACGCCCGATGGTGTCACGGTTCCGAATGTTGTCTCCGAGGGGGTATCCAATCACCACCACCACCTTGTTGGCTTGAAAGTAATGCCTCAGTTTTTGGGTGGTGATGAGGACGGTATACAGCAACTTCTGCACCTGTGGATACCGAATCTTGGAGGGCCCAAGGATTTCGGAAATGTAGTAGACCGGTCTGTGCACCGGGTAGGCATGGCCCTCTTTTGGGCGTTCGACGACCAACATGGTGCTTACAACCGAGGTGGTCATGGTGACGTACAAAATGAGTTGTTCCTCGGGGCTTGGTGAGGCGAGCACCGATGGCGTAGCCAGGACACACTTGAGGTCAACGAAGGATTGGTTAGCTTCGTTTGACCATCGGAAGTCTGAGTCCTTCTTGACTAACTTGAAGAACGGCGCTCCACGTTCGCCGAGTCAAGAGTTAAACCTTCCGAGAGATGTCATGCACCCGGCCTTGCCATAGGACGGCTTGCCCATCTTCAGGAGAGCGAAGATCTTCTCAGGATTGGCCTCGATCCCACTACTAGAAATGACGAAGCCAAGGAGATTTCCCGAGGGCACCCCAACAACACGCTTCTCGGGATTTAGCTTCCATCGGTATGCGTGGAAGTTTGTAAAGGTCTCAACAATATCACCGAGTAGGTCATCGGGGTCCCTAGTCTTGATTACTACGTTGTCGACATAGGCCTCGACATTTCGGTCGATTTGGCTGGTTAAGCAGCGTTGAACGCCTCGCTGATAGGTCGGGCCTGCGTTCTTAAGTCTGAACGCCATTGTGGTGTAACAGAAAGCCCCGAACGGTGTGATGAAGGTCGTCTTCTCCTGGTCGGCTGCCTTGAGGCCAATCTGGTGATAGCGCGAAAAGAAGTCCAGGAAGCACAGGAGAGAGCAACCTGCGGTGGAGTCCACGACCTTATCTATGCGGGAAAGTGTCGACGATGATCGATCAGTCCTCCAAGGGGGTTACCCAAGGAGGTGAAAGAGTGGTCGGGAACGTCTATCGAAAGGGCGTGATGGTCGACTCAAGAGAGAAAGTGAGCCAAACATTTTAGATAGGCTCGACCCTCCCGGAGGATAACAAGCCTACATCATGTGTTCTTTGTTGGGATGATGTATGAAACAGGGTACAATGATCTGAGTTCTTGGGGGCTCTAGAGATTAGATCTAGCTTCCAAAGAAAATGATCCCCCCATCCCCGCGAACTTGCCCTCCCTTTTATAGATCAAGAGGGACAGTTACAAGAGGACTTGGGGGCCAAGAAAGCTAGGACTAAAAGCAAAAAAGCAAGTACAAATAACACCTAAAAAGTACATAGGATCCCCTCGGGTCGTGCGCTCCGTGGGTATCTCGTGCTCTATCTTGCCTTGAGATCCGTCCTCCACAGGTACCTTCTACGTAGTCTATCGGGTGGCGTCATCTTCTGTTGGGTTGTCCCCTCCTTGTCTTTTCCGTGATCCTTACGATGCAAGCCTTCTATCCTGAGGAGATCGGAGGTCGGGCTGATGAGCCGTAGTCGGGATAGGACACTGGAGTCAGGACAGTCGGTGGGTCGGGGCTCCCGACCCCAAAAGGAGGTCGGGCTTCTGACCACCTCCCGAGGACTACTAGTCCGACTTCAGCTGATCTTAACTCTGCTCTGTGGGCTACCCCGGGGTGATACCCTCCCATAGTCGCGTAGAGTTTTCCACCGACAAGTACGATGGGATCACCTTCAGAAGCTGACGACTTTGCCTTCCCACCAGGGCAGGCCTATCGTTTCGCCAACCTCAACTTCATCACGGATGAGTTCGGCAAGATCTCTCTCCTTGACTCGGATTTGAACCAGTCAGGGAGGAACTGCATCCACTCAACCCCGTTTGGTTTGCCAAATGTGGTTGAGATCTACTCCAGGGTTCTTTCCTCCGAGTTGGCTTCAAACCACTCAGGGGAATCATCGACATCAACTTACCTTCACGGCCTCCCCAAAAACTCAAGGACGTATCCTCGCATCACCATTTGGCTCCCTCCACTTCGCTAGCCTCCGTGTTTGGATCCAAATCCATCTCCCCTTAGGTCATGATCTGAACAAGCTTCGGCTTCACTTGGATTGGGCTCCAACCACTTGGATCTTGATCCGACACCAAGATTGCCGACTACCTCAATTCTTCCGATGATTTTGATAAACATGGCACTGAGAGTAAGGATATTTCAGAATTTGATGACGACTATACTCCACTTCTCTTTGGTGTGTTCATGGCAGATCAAGTAGTAGATGAAGAGGCGTGGGCCCGACTAGCTAGGGAGGTAGAGGTGGACCGTGCAAGGCTTGAAGAGGAGCACAAGCGCAAAGAAAAGGAGGACCAAAGAAGGCGAGAATTGGCTTTGGCTGGGCGCACGGCTCATCATGATATTCTTCAGACTCGTGTCGATGACACCAACGTCTTCGTCACACCTCGATAGAATGCGATCACAGCAATCACCTTGCTTGACACTGTTATTGAGGCGGCACCACCTGACGTGACACCAATATTAAACAAAGTCAAGACTAATTGCAGCCACCGTACCCCAAGAAGCTAGATGTAGTCGTTGAGCTAAAGAATCTACTGCAGAGACACCTATGGGCAACCGTCTTCCACCTCTATGATCCAAATATTATCGGGCGCCCGAGCGCAGCAAAGGATGCATATGATCAAGTTTTCATCACCTCGACAACAAAAGACGACATCCAGACTAGTTGGCCAATTCACACGATCGACGGTACACTCCGCCTTTGTTAGTGATATGCCCTAGAGGCAACATGGAGATGTTGGATATCACGTCAATGTTTATGTATTTATGAATAAAGTGTTATTCAGTTCCATGAAATAGACATCTTGTATTGATCAATAAGTACGTGACTTATTTATGAGACTCTATATGTATGAATCTATTTCTAAACGATCCCGATCATATGTCATATTGTTGGAACAAATATGATTCTAAGATCGGCATGTTTATTGATTGATGATCATGTCTCATAGATCATGGGTATGGAGATACCAAATCAATAAACATGGACGTATGTGTTGGAGAACACATTGTTAGGTAGACCCACCATGAGACACTACAGAATTAATGTGCCATTAGTTGGTCTCGGGTAGTGTTGGTACAAAGTCCTTAGACCCGAGATCACCATGGATTCCAACATGTGTAGTAGCCTACTTTGGGACTACCAAACGCTATTCCATAACGGGTAGTTATAAAGGTAGTTTTCGGGTTTGCTATGAAACATGGAGTGGGATATGAGTGATCAAGATGGAATTTGCCCCTCCTTTGGAGAGATATCTCGGCCCCTCGAGGTAATGGATTATGGAAATGCATGGCATGCTAAGTTGATTGCACATAATCCAATACGGTTCGAGTGAATGGTTAAGCTATTGAAGGGATGGCACACATCTTGCCTATAGCTTAACCGGTATCGTGAGGCAAAGGGATTTGTGTACACATTACAGTTCGAGCCGATATTATTTTTGTATACTATGGTGTCAATATGTGTGCTAGGCGCCGCCGTTGACGGGTCGGCCGAGTTGGACTCGAGCCGACGATCGGCCAAGTTAGACTATGGCCGAAACCGAGTATACCTAAACCTATAGGGTCGCACGCTTAAGGGGATAGAATAGATATTCGAATTGGACTCGGATACGGCTCGATCGAATAGGGATCCGATCGGATAGAGTCCTATGGGCTTACGACGTCCGGGCGGCCAACTCTATGAGATACGGATGAGATCTAATTCAAAATAGAGTCCTAATCGGCCACTAGTCCCGTCGGCCAACTCTATATAAAGGAGGGAGGGGTGGAGAGCTGCCACACGTCAATTGCATCGCGTGCAAATGAAGTCGCCGAGATCAATCTCCACGGAAACCCTCCCCACCTTCGAGCCAAACCCTAGCCTTGCATCGCGTGCTAGCACACGGGTGTATGACGTTCGTCCCCGGACGTGTGGATACCGGTAGAGGCGCGCTACGTTGCGCGCCGTTGATCGGCTTCGGATCGGCCGCAATCGGAGCGATCGGCCGTGGGATCGGCCGCGGTCGGGCGCATCGGAGCGAGGCGTGAGAACGCGGCCGACGACTCAAATCGGGCGATTGACGTATCGGCCGTCTCCGGGAATCGGCTACACTGTTCCGGATCGGATTGCCCCGATTGGCTATTCCGCCGCACTCTACTCCAATCGGTAACGATCTATCGGCCCTTACTTGCAAGTGTTCCTGGTTTGCGCGGTTAAAATTTTTGTTTTCGGCTAGCGTAGCCTCCGCGCAACCCTTCAGTGGTATCGAGCTAATCTTGCTTAGTTCGGGTTTTAGATTGGATCGGAACAAGTTTTGCGCACGGGTTGATTAGATGAATCGGTTTTACGGGATCTGTTGAGGAGAGTTAGTAGTAATTGCGTTCCTTGATAGTGTATCGGAACGGCGTAATGTGATTACGTCGAAGCAATTTCCATATAACTCGGTTTGAGTCAGCTTCGAGATAGCGTTCCTTGATAGTGTATCGGAACGGTATAATGTGATTATGCCGAAGCTATCTCGTAGTCCGATGTTGTTAGCTGCCTCGCGCCTACGCAAACCATCTCCCTTGATAGTGTATCGGGACGGCATAATATGATTATGCCGACATGGTTTCCTTAAGCGAATTCATAGGTTGGACCGCCGTGTGCGTACCCCCTTATAGGTCGTCTCGATGCCGTAGCTCTGCGATAAGTAGAAAACGTTTCTACGCCTAACTTGTTTTTGCAGAGAATGCTTTGAGATGGTATGGCCCTATTGTATGTATGAGATGTATGAGATGCATGTGATGCATGTAATATTCTTTCATATGTGCAATCCCCGTAACATTCTTTCATACGTGCAATGCTTGTAATATTCTTTCACGACCGCGAGTCGATGTAATCTTCAATTAGAGCTTCTATAGTAGTAGCTTAGTTTGAAGAAATCAAGCATTCGGCACTCGAAAGAACGGTGATGAAGATGGAGATCCTGTACACCGGCATGGAGATGGAGATCACCATGTGAAGGGGGCCATACTATTTCACTATATGCTATTCTTCTTGCTTTCATATGTGATATGTTTGTTTGATAGGATAGCATCCTCGCAAAATTAAGTAGTAATGATGCCCTTCCAAATGTTGCACCCGTCACCGTTATGCTCGTCAATGGTGGGTCCGCAAGCAGAGTGCCATTCTCTATCATAACACGAGGGGGTATATGTCGACATATACATGCAGGAGCATTTGGTTTACTTAACAAGGCTATCAAAACAGCTTTTGGGCCTTGGGGCATAGGTTGGCGCCGGGCATGGAGATGCCACACCAACAACAAGAGTCACATAGAGATGTGATTAGCAAGGTGTTGCTTACCGATGTTACTAATTTTCTAGCAAAGTGATGCCAAAGCTCACTAGAAAATTAATTAACATGTGGATCTTGACCCAATACGTAACCTAGAGAGAAGGTGGAAAATACGTAATGGGAGTCTAATGTTAAATTGTTTAACAATAGACATAGCATAAACATTGTGCTAAACTTTGCTTTTTCGTTGTAGAATAAATGGCGGCTAATACTACACCCGTACCTTTAATTTGCGATCTATTCTCGAAAAGGAAAAATTAAATGGAACAAACTTTATGGATTGGTATCGCAACTTGAGAATTGTTCTCAAGCAAGAGCGTAAGGAGTACGTTCTTGAAGTACCCTATCCCGAGGATTTGCCAAATAATGCCACCGCAACGCACGGAGAGCTTACGAGAAGCACACTAATGATGCCCTAGATATAAGCTGTCTCATGCTTGCTACAATGTCCCCCGAGCTTCGAAGCAATATGAGAGCAGCGATGCTCACACTATTATTCAGGGACTGCGTGGCATGTTTGAGAACCAAGCTCGGGCCGAGAGGTTCAACACCTCAAAGTCCTTGTTTGCGTGCGAGCTTGTTGAGGGCAATCCCGTCATCCGCATGTGATAAAGATGATTGGCTATATCGAGAGTCCGGAAAAACTAGGTTTTCCCCTTAGCCAAGAGTTGGCTACGATGTGATTCTCCGCCGCTCCCTCCGAGCTTCGAGCCATTCATATTGAATTATCACATGAACAATATGGATAGAACCTTGGCTGAATTGCATGGGATGCTAAAGACAATGAGGAGAGTATCCAGAAGAATGGTCATCATGTGATGATGATGCGAAGGCAAAGCGCAAACCACTGTCAAGAAACTTTGCACCAAGAGGAAGTTAACTCCCGATGAGATCGCGAGTGCCTCCAATGCAAAGAAGGGCAAGAAGGGTCGCGGCATCGATGACGTTTGCTTCTATTGCAAGGAGACGAGCCATTGGAAGAGGAACCGCAAGAAGTACATGGAGGATCTCAAAAAGAAGCAAAGTACGACTTCGCTGGTATTAATGTTATAGACATTAATCTTGCTACTTCACCTACCGACTCTTGGGTATTTGATACCGGATCGTAGCTCATATTTGCAAATCGTGGGTGGAATGAGAAGATGTAGAGGATTGAGAAGGGGCGAGGTGAACTGCGCGTCGGCAATGGAGCAAGCGTTGCTACGTTGCTGTCGGCCGAGCACCACTTCATCTACCTTCGAATTAGTTTTGGAATTAAATAATTGTTATTGTGTTCCAACACTATGTCAAAACGTTATTTCCGCTTCGTGTTTGCAAGCGGAAGGATATGTTTTTAGATCAATGAACAATGGTTGTTCAATATATCTCGAGATATGTTCTATTTTCATGCTCCATTGGTGAATGGATTATACGTTTTGAATCTTGAAGCGTCTCCCATCTATAACATTAATACGAAAGGCAACTCTCTAATGATATAAACCCCACGTTTATCCGGCATTGTCGCTTAGGCCATATAAATAAGAAACGCATGGAGAAGCTCCATAAGGATGGATTGCTTTACTCTTTTGATTTTGAATCATTTGAGACATGTGAGTCTTGTTTACTTGGTAAGATGACAAAGACACCTTTCACGGGGCATAGTGAGAGAGCAAGTGACTTGTTGGCACTCATACATACTAATGTATGTGGACCAATGAGCTCAACGGCCGAGGTGGTTATCGTACTTCATTACCTTTACCGATGACTATAGTAGATATGGTTATATCTACTTAATGAGGCATAAGTCCGAATCCTTTGAAAAGTTCAAAGAATTCCGAATGAAGTACGTAATCATTTAGGGAAAACAATCAAGTTTCTACGATCGATCGTGGGGGGAATACTTGAGCCAAGAGTTTGGTAATCATCTCGAAAGATTGTGGAATTGTTCCACGCTTGACTCCACCGTAAACTCCACAATGGAACGGAGTGTCCGAACGGAGAAATCGCACCTTGTTGGACATGGTGCGGTCGATGATGAGCCAAAGTGATCTTCCGTTATCCTTCGGGGATATGCTCTTGAAATAGCTGCGCTCACACTAAATAGAGTTCCATCTAAGTCGGTTGAAAAGACACCATATGAGATATGGACAGGGCAACCCCTAGTTTGTCTTTTCTCAAAATTTGGGGATGTGAGGCTTATGTAAAACGTTTACAATCCGACAAGCTCACACCCAAATCGACAAGTGCTTCTTTGTGGGATATCCTAAGGAAACTAAGGGATATTACTTCTATAATCGGGAACAAGGCAAAGTGTTTGTCACCCGACACGGTGTCTTCTTGGAGAAAGAGTTTCTTTCAAGAAGGGTTAGTGGGAGCAGGGTGCATCTTGAAGAAGTTCAAGAAACACCGTAAAACGTTTCAGCGACCACGTAACCACAACGAGGAGCAAAGTGTTGCGCCACCGGTTGTAGATACACCACCCCACGAAGGTCCGAAAGATCACGTCGTGCACCCGACAGTACACAGTGCGGAACAACGTGATATATTGTTGTTGGACAACGATGAACCTAAGACCTATGAGGAAGCGATGGTGGGACCCGATTCCAACAAGTGGCTTGGAGCCATGAAATCCGAAATAGAATCCATGTACGACAATCAAGTTTGGAACTTGGTTGATCCACTGATCGTGTCAAAACCATTGAGTGTAAATGGGTTTTTAAGAAAAGGCCGATATGGATGGAAATGTTCACATCTATAAGGCACGATTGGTGGCGAAAGGTTTTAAACAGATTTAAGGAGTTGATTATGATGAAACCTTCTCGCCCGTCGCAATGCTTAAATCTATTCGGATTATCCTAGCGATTGCTGCATAATTCGATTATGAGATATGGCAGATGGATGTCAAAACGGCTTTCCTAAATGGAAACCTAAGCGAGGATGTATACATGATACAACCTCAGGGTTTTGTCGATCCAGAATCACCTGGAAAGATATGCAAGCTACGAAATCCATTTATGGATTGAAGCAAGCATCTCGGAGTTGGAATATTCGTTTTGATGAAGTAATCAAAGGGTTTGGTTTCATCAAAAATGAAGAAGAGGCCTGTGTTTACAAAAAGGTCAGTGGGAGCGCAATTGTATTTCTAATCTTATATGTGGATGACATATTACGATTTGAAATGATATCCCTATGCTTGAATCCATCAAGTCTTCATTGAAAAATAGTTTTTCCATGAAAGACTTAGGGAGGCAGCATATATATTAGCATTCGGATCTATAGAGATAGATCCAAGAGGCTAATTGGATTAAGCCAAAGTACATACATTGACAAGGTGTTGAAAAGGTTCAACATGCATGATTCCAAGAAAGGTTTCTTGCCCATGTCACATGGCATTAATATTAGCAAGAATCGGTGTCCTCGACACATGATGAGCGGAATAAGATGGGTATGGTTCCATATGCTTCGGCAATTGGATCCATCATGTATGCCATGCTTTGTACACACCTGCATGTCTCGTACGCTTTGAGTGCTACGAGCAGATACTCGCCGATCCAGTGAAGGTCACTGGATCGCAGTAAAGAATATCCTTAAGTACTTGAGAAGAACTAAGGATATGTTCCTAGTCTATGGAGGTGAAGAAGAGCTTGTTGTAAGTGGTTACACCGATGCTAGCTTCCAAATGACAAGGATGATTATAGATCGCAATGGGTTCGTGTTCTCGCCCGAACGGAGGCGCAGCCACTGGAAGAGTTCCAAGCGGGATACCGTTGCTGATTCTACAACGGAGGCCGAGTACATTGCGCTCGGAAGCTGCAAAGGAGGCTGTTTGGATCAAGAAATTCGTTTCGAGCTTGGTGTGATGACTAATACGCGGTCCAATGTCTCTCTATTGTGACAATAGTGGAGCCATTGCGCCAAGGAGCCGAGGTCACATCGAAGTCCAAACACATACTTCGGCGATATCATCTCATCCGCGAGATTGTGGACAGAGGTGATGTCAAGATATGCAAAGTGCACACGGATCTCAACATAGCTGATCCGCCGACAAAACCACTCCCTCGCCGAAGCATGAGGCGCACACAAGAGCAATGGGTATTAGATACTTACATGATTGACTCTAGTGCAAGTGGGAGATTGTTAGTGATATGCCCTAGAGGCAACATGGAGATGTTGGATATCACGTCAATGTTTATGTATTTATGAATAAAGTGTTATTCGGGCCCATGAAATAGACATCTTGTATTGATCAATAAGTACGTGACTTATTTATGAGACTCTATATGTATGAATCTATTTCTAAACGATCCTCGATCATATGTCATATTGTTGGAACAAATATGATTCTAAGATCGGCATGTTTATTGATTGATGATCATGTCTCATAGATCATGGGTATGGAGATACCAAATCAATAAACATGGACGTATGTGTTGGAGAACACATTGTTAGATAGACCCACCATGAGACACTACAGAATTAATGTGCCATTAGTTGGTCTCGGGTAGTGTTGGTACAAAGTCCTTAGACCCGAGATCACCATGGATTCCAACATGTGTAGTAGCCTACTTTGGGACTACCAAACGCTATTCCGAATCGGGTAGTTATAAAGGTAGTTTTCGGGTTTGCTATGAAACATGGAGTGGGATATGAGTGATCAAGATGGAATTTGCCCCTCCTTTGGAGAGATATCTCTGGGCCCCTCGAGGTAATGGATTATGGAAATGCATGGCCATGCTAAGTTGATTGAGGAGTCAATCAACAGTACGATAATCCAATACGGTTCGAGTGAATGGTTAAGCTATTGAAGGGATGGCGCACATCTTGCCTATAGCTTAGCGGTATCGTGAGGCAAAGGGATTTGTGTACACATTACAGGTTCGAGCCGATATTATTCTTGTATACTATGGTGTCAATATGTGTTGCTAGGCGCCGTCGTTGACGGGTCGGCTGAGTTGGACTCGAGCCGACGATCGGCCAAGTTAGACTATGGCCGAAACCGAGTATACCTGAACCTACTGTGGTCGCACGCTTAAAGGGGTAGAATAGATATTCGAGTTGGACTCGAGATACGGCTCGATCGGATAGGGATCCGATCGGATAGAGTCCTATGGGCTTACGACGTATGGGCGGCCAACTCTATGAGATACGGATGAGATCCGATTCAAAATAGAGTCCTAATCGGCCACTAGTCCCGTCGGCCAACTCTATATAAAGGAGGGAGGGGTGGAGAGCTGCCACACGTCAATTGCATCGCGTGCAACAGAAGTCGCCGAGATCAATCTCCACGGAAACCCTCCCCACCTTCGAGCCAAACCCTAGCCTTGCATCGCGTGCTAGCACACGGGTGTACGGCGTTCTGTCCCCGGACGTGTGGATACCGGTAGAGGCGCTGCTACGTTGCGCGCTGTTGATCGGCTTCGGATCGGCTGCAATCGGAGCGATCGGCTGTGGTGGGATCGGCTGCGGTCGAGCGCATCGGAGCGAGGCGTGAGAACGCGGCCGGACGACTCGAATCGACTGATTGACGTATCGGCTGTCTCCGGGAATCGGCTACACTGTTCCGGATCGGATTGCCCTGATTGGCTATTCCGCTGCACTCTACTCCAATCGGTAACGATCTATCGGCCCTTACTTGCAAGTGTTCCTGGTTTGCGCGGTTAAAATTTTTGTTTTCGGCTAGCGTAGCCTCCGCGTAACCCTTCAGCCTTTTCACAGCAGGAATCATCATGGTGACCCTAACTACAATGACGGCTATCGACAGCATTCGCCAGCACCCAGCGACTTGAGGCATGAGCTCAATCAACACCACCGTGAACGGGAACACCGAGCTTGCTACGAAGACTGACGATACTCTCCTAACGCTGACGATGATGGAGTTCTAGCCTTTACTCATGAACTACATCGAGTGGATTGTGTGGAGATTATGGCAATCGGGTATCTACATGACAAGTTTATCCGACTGGAGATAGGGATAGGTTGTGCCTACCAAATATGTAAACCAACTATGACTTGAGTATTACGTTGCCGATTAGATAAGACAACGGCTCATAGTCATAGTTTGGTAAGATTGAGGAAACCGGCTTAGAGTAAGATAGGGTTTCCGATTTGTGAGCCCACCTCCCAAGACTATATAAGGGGGGTAAGGGGCGTCCCTTGAGGGATATCGTTTTTAGATCATATGCTTCATGAGAAGTTAGATGAGCTTTTAGACTTTAGATACACGAGATCACGAGATCAATAAATATACTCGGCGGATCGAATCCACCGAAACAGGAGTAGGGTATTACCTCACGAGAGGGCCTGAACCTGTCTAAATCTTCTTCTTCTTCTAACCCATTGTGCTTGGCGATCTTGACTGCGACCCCAGAAATTATATTGCCGAAACCAAGTTTCGACAGTTGGCGCGCCAGGTAGGGGGCGCGCGTCAAGACTTCTTCAACGATCTCACCGACAAGCGTGATGGGATCTTCTTCAATCTTCGGCGACTTCGCCGCCAACTTCGTCGACAACTCCTCCTTCGACTCGGATTCGGACCAGTCGGAAGAAGAAATCCACTCGACACCGTTCGGGCTCCCCAATAGCGCCGAGATCTTCGACGACATCTTCAAGATCAAGATGCAATCTACTTTCTCCGACGACGGACTTCACTCGGCACCATTCGGATTACCGAATACCGCCGAAATATGCGCCAATCCTCTCACCTCCCCAACGGAGGCGATCTATTCGGACGAAAACCTCTCGATGTCGTTTGGGTTACCAAACGCTGCTGATATCTACAGCAAACTTCTCTCCCCCGAGTCGGCGGCGACCCACTCGGAGGAGCCCACATCCCCAAGCTCTGACTCGGACTGGAACGATCCAGACCCGGGCTACCCAGGATCAAGGGAGGTCGCCGTCATCCTCCCATCATTTGGCTCCTGCTCATCTTCGGAGTTTAATGGATACCTCAGCTCCGCCGGCTTCGACAACCTCTATGGCATCCCTTCTGACGAAGCCGAAAACTCCGATTGCCGCAAGGACTATGAGCCGAAGTGCTTTGATGTCCTCATGGCCGAGCCGGACGAGTCCGACTCAACCATGGCCAAGAGGCTTGCTGAAGGAGAGCGGGCCAAGATTGAGCACGAGCGCAAGACGGCCGAAGAGGAGAAGCAACGCAAGGACGAGGCTGACAAGAGGAAGCAGGACCTACGTACAGCCGGACGATCTGCCTAGGAGGCCATCCTCCAAACGCGGGTTCGCAACACCAACATCTTCCAAACGCCACAGCAGAACGTTGTTGCCGCGCTCACTCTCTTGGACACCGTCATGGAGACGGCACCCGCCAATGTGACTCCGATACTCGACAAGATCAAGACCATCGTCGCAGCCACAGCTAACGGCCATCCCACCACCTCGGCACAAAGGCCGACTGAGTCCGTGGCTGAAACGCCCGACAAAAGTCGATTCCCGCCTCTAAGGTCAGGAGACTATAAGAGGTCCGAGCCAGATCGGTCGACAATTAGGCCAAGAGGCCCACCCCGCGAATCCACGCAGAAGTACCAGGAGCAAATGGCCGACTCCCGCGACAAACGACACGGACGTTCACCCGTCCACCATCGCGTCCGCCGCAACAACAGCTCTAGCTATCCAACCAGCCAACCAAAGACCCTGTCGAGTGATCTACGGGAAGTCCTCGATCGCCGCTACCAGGAACGAGACCGACGCACTCGGGAAGATCGGAGGGGATCACCCGATAGCGGCGACGACGGAATGCCAGCTTTCACTCGAGAGCTTCGCCGAGTGCACTGGCCGAATGGTTTTAAGCCAACAGGAATAGAGAAATATGACGGCAAGACCGACCCCGAGTCGTGCCTTACCGTGTATACTCTCGCCATCCGCGCAGCAGGCGACGACAACAAGGCTATGGCCAATTATTTACCCGTGGCCCTCGCCAACTCAGCCAGGAACTGGCTCACGAGCCTGCCAAGAGGCTCGATCGGCTTGTGGAGCGAGCTAAGAGACCATTTCATCGCCAACTTCTAGGGCACCTTCGAGAGGCCTGGAACCCACTTCGATCTCTACAACGTCGTCCAGAAGCCAGACGAGTCATTGAAAGACTACATCCGGCGCTTCTCCGAAAAGCGCAACAAGATCCCCAACATCACCGACGACATCATCATCGCCGCCTTCCAGAAGGGAGTCCGTGATGAACTGTTGATCGGGAAGTTCGGGCGCAAGCCACCGAAGACGATGAAACAAATGTTCGAGACGGCGAACTCCTACGCCAAGTCCAACGATGCAATCAAGGCGGCACGCCAAGACCGGCCTGACGAAAGGAATGACAAGCACTCGGAAGGAAGCCGGCATCCGAGGAAGGATAACGGCAGCAACAATCAGGCCCAGAAAGATCGCAAGCGCCGGCACCAAGACCTGGCTGCCACAACGTCCGATTCTCAACACCGTCGCCGAGTTGCGGCTTACGACGCGATCATGAACGATCGTGAACGCTCAGTACACGCATCATCTACAAGCAATTCTCGAGCAATATGCGGCACGGTTAAACAAGAAGCCGACTAATGAAACCGGTCCATCGAGAACCAAGAAGAACAACCCGATGAAAATTCGGAGCCTTTTCAAGGCCACGTGGGCGAGCCGAATCACATATTCGGGGCCGCAGCTTATGAGTCCAAGAGGAAGCAAAAGCCGATAGACCGCGAGGTCAACGCAAAGATAACCCGAAGTCCCACAACATCTACAATGGTCGGAGGTGGCCATCACGTTTAATCGCTCGGATCATCCTGACCGAGTGGTTCACCTAGGGCAGTATCCCTTGGTACTCGACCCGGTGGTTCGGAACATCAAACTGAAGTGCGTCCTCATCGATGGGGGCAGCGTCCTCAATCTACTGTTCGCCAAGACCCTGGATGAGATACAAATCCTGAGAACTGAGTTGAAGGCAAGCTCAGCCCCCTTCCACGGAGTGATCCCGGGGTCGCCCACACCACTCGGGCACATCGCCTTTCCAGTCACCTCCGGAGTTCGCGAGAATTTCCGAACGGAGAATACCACCTTCGGGGTGGTCGACTTCAAAGACAGCCTACCACGCGATCATTGGAAGGCCTACACTTACCTCTGCATGAAGACGCCTGGGCCTAACGGCGTCATCACCCTGCGCAGCGACGTCAAACAAGCCTTCACCTGCGACGAAGAAAGCTGCGATATGGCCCAATCTTGTGAGAGATCACGTGGCCAGGAAGAAATCCGACTGGCTACATCAACATCTGAAGAGGGTGAAATTTCTACAAAGAGGATAGCCAAGTCGGGATAAGGCGACGCCAAAACGAAGAAAATCTTCCTTGATCCAGTCGGCAAGATATCTTCAAGGACTTAGAAGATACCACAGTCGCAATGTTCGGGCGCGAGCTTTCATTGTCGATGATTTGGTTCTATGCAAGATCCAGACCATCAAGGACCATCACAAATTATCTCCACTATGGGAAGGACCATACATAATCGCCGAGGTGACTCGGCCAAGAGCATTTCGACTAAAGCGCGAAGACGGATCTATGGTGGAGAACTCCCGGAATATTGAACATCTTCGACGATACTATGCTTAAATTGCCGTAAGTTTTATGTTGTTCTTGACTCGTCAACCTCAAGCAAGATGACTTCTTGAGTTGACAATGGGGCTGCATACGTGTCAATAAAGCATGGTTTTCTTTGATAACTTGTTTATATTTAGTTTATCATTGTTTATTATTTTGATTCGAGTTCAATAGATAAGGACTGAGAATTTTTGATGATCTAATCAAGTTTTAGGCTTGGTGACAATCGGACGAAAATTACTTAAGAAATTTTCTATGAAGACTCGGGTCAAGGCATTAACATAAATAAGCTAGATACCTACAAGTTCACATCGGAGGCATAAAGAGACCAAGATGATTAGATGAAGTGGCGGGGACGACCTCGAGGCTTCGTAAAAAGACTTGAGGGTTTTTGCTAAGTCGTCTCGTGATTGGGCCGAGCCCATGAGAGACTTGCGGCCCGGCCTAAGGTGTGGCTTGACACGTGTCCTTAGGGACTTAAGTGGATGGACTTAAGCAGATTTGCCCCGGCAATATGCACGTGTTACATAGCCCAATACCTTTAAAATCCTTTCATACCGCGGTTTGTGTAACTTCATGAGAAGTTGGCACGATGCAATTTGAAAGGTGGCAAACAGTTAAGCTTTTCATGGCTGTCCCGATGACAGGGACTGTTTGGTTTCTAAGCATTTGATTAAATGATTATATCAATGCTATTTTTCCACCTTGGTGAAGATCTTTTTTAGATTAAGACCAATATTATGGCAGGAGCTATTTAATATTTTGGTCGTATTTTTCAGATGACTGAAAAATTTGTTTACCCATGAGGGTTGACTAAATTATTTGTCCTGAGATGACTCGGGCAAGTTAACTTGGATAAGCGTAAGCTTACCGAGTATTTTTGCCCACGAGGGACGATTAAGCTATTTGTTCCGAGATGACTCGGCAAATCCACTCGGATAAGCATGAGTTTGCCGAGTGAATTGATTTTCTTACCCATGAGGGTCGATAGAATTACTTGTTCTGAGATGACTCGGGCAAGTTAACTCGGATAAGCATGAGTTTGCCGAGTGAATTAATTTCTTACCCACGAGGGTTGATTAAATTATTTGTCCCGAGATGACTCGGACAAGTTAACTCGGATGAGCATGAGCTTGCCGAGTGTTTTCTACCCACGAGGGTTGAGTAGATTATTTGTCCCGAGATGACTCGGACAAGTTAACTCGGATGAGCACGAGCTTGCCGAGTGTTTTTTACCCACGAGGGTTGATTAAATTGTTTGTTCTGAGACGACTCGGGCGAACTACTCGGATAAGCATGAGCTTGCCGAGTGATGTGATTTTTTATGATTGCTTTAGCTTGAGCTAAGCATTTATATGAGAATTATTTGTTTCGAGATGACTCGGGCAAATTTCCGGGATGACTCGGGAAGATCAGCTCGGATAAACATGAGCTTACCGAGCGAA
The DNA here is from genome assembly GCA_019925245.2 of Oryza australiensis. NCBI lineage: Eukaryota > Viridiplantae > Streptophyta > Magnoliopsida > Poales > Poaceae > Oryza > Oryza australiensis. The sequence continues at coordinate 2,026,370 of JAIFGZ020000516.1, forward strand.
TTGATTTTTTACCCATGAGGGATGATTAAAATATTTGTTCCGAAATGATTCGGGCAGATCCACTCGGATAAGCATGAGCTTACCGAGTGATTTCCACCTATGAGGGTTGATTGAGTTATTTGTCCTGAGACGACTCGGGCAAATTTACTCGGATGAACGCGAGCTTGCTGAGTGATGATATTTTTTATGATTGCTTTAGCATGAGCTAAGCATTTACATGAGTATGATTCTTTATAGTCCTTGTATGTATGTTTGGTCTGTTTTTGGCTAATCATATAGTCGGGGGCTACACATAATTAGGTGCATCAGGAGATGCACCTAGATCTTTATTTTTGAGAATTTTTGAGATATTTTCTAGCCCTTCACAGTCTTTGGAGCCACTCGGGAAGATTCAGGCAGAGATGATGGAATCACTCGGCGCCAGGAGCACTCGGCCAAAGAGGTTTTTGGCTGCGTACTATTTTGGTTTGAAGCTGAGTTGTCTCGTCGACTGAAAAGGACTCGGGGGCTACTGTGGAGATTATGGCAATCGGGTATCTACATGACAAGTTTATCCGACTGGAGATAGGGATAGGTTGTGCCTACCAAATATGTAAACCAACTACGACTTGAGTATTACGTTGCCGATTAGATAAGACAACGGCTCATAGTCATAGTTTGGTAAGATTGAGGAAACCGGCTTAGAGTAAGATAGGGTTTCCGATTTGTGAGCCCACCTCCCAAGACTATATAAGGGGGGTAAGGGGCGTCCCTTGAGGGATATCGTTTTTAGATCATATGCTTCATGAGAAGTTAGATGAGCTTTTAGACTTTAGATACACGAGATCACGAGATCAATAAATATACTCGGCGGATCGAATCCACCGAAACAGGAGTAGGGTATTACCTCACGAGAGGGCCTGAACCTGTCTAAATCTTCTTCTTCTTCTAACCCATTGTGCTTGGCGATCTTGACTGCGACCCCAGAAATTATATTGCCGAAACCAAGTTTCGACAATTGGCTGACTGGTTTTAAACCAGCAGGGATTGAAAAATATGATGGCAAAACTGACCCTGAGTGCGCTACACCTTGGCCATCCATGCAGTAGGAGGTGACACTAAAGCTATAGCAAATTATTTGCCCTTAGCACTCACTGAATCCGCTAGGAGTTGGCTTGCAGGATTAATAAGGGGCTCAATCGACTCTTTCAGCCAACTTTGAGACCACTTCATAGCTAAATTCCAAGGCACTTTGTGAAGGATAACGTGGAGGCTACAATAGCATAAAATAAAAAATGCTACCTCGCAATCCAGGAAAACTTGCAAGTAAGGGTCTATAGATCGTTACCAATTAATGTGTAGTGCAGCGGAAATAGCCAATCTGTTGCTAGCCGACCTCAGAATACTCCTAGCCGACCTCGCCGATGTCAGATAGTGCCTGGCCGACCCCTGGTCCAAATCGCCCAACCCGTTGACCCTGGGTCCGAATTGCCCGACACCGTCGACCTCGACACGCTCCGCCCGATCGCCCGATGCCGCTAGGGTTCGCCGATGCCGATGACATCGTGCCGGTTCGCCCGACCCTCTGATATCCCGACCGCCTGACCCAACCGCCGAATTAGGTTTGGCTAGTTTAATCTCAAAGAGATTTGAAGCCGCCGACTTATACTGCAATGTAGCGATGTCTCTACCAGTATCCACACATCCAGGGAGAGAACTCCGAACATCTGTGTGCTAGCACGCGATGCACGGCTAGGGTTTTGGCTCGGACGTGGGGAGGGTTTTCGTGGAGGAGATTGATCCGGCTATGTGTTGCGCATACAACCCTCCACCCCTTGTCTCCTTTATATAGGGTTGCCGACTGGGCCTAAAGGCCCATCGAGACTCTATGTCCGGTCAGATCCGTATCCGATTGAGTTGCATCCGAGTAAAACTCGAATGCATGTTCTATCCCGTTAAGTGTGCGACCCAATAGGTTCGTGTACAATTGGCCCCGGCCCGAAAACATCCTTTTCGGTCGGCTTGTCAACCGCGACCCCTAGCAGAACATATTGACACCAAAATATACACAAAGACCATATCGGCTCATCCTGTAATGTGTGCACAAATCCCTTTGCCTCATGATATCAATTAAGCTATAGGCAAGACTCGTGTCATCCTATCAATAGCTTAATCATTCACTCAATCTCACATTGGATTATTTATCTATTGATTGACTCCTCAATCAACTCGGCATGGCCATGCACTTCCATAATCCATTACATCGAGGGGCCTCTCCCATAGGAGGGGCAAATTCCATATTGATCATTCACATCCCACTACATATTTCATAGCAAACCCGAAGACTACTTTTATGACTACCCAGTTACAGAATAGCGTTTGGTAGTCCCTAAGTAAGCTACTACACATGTTGGAATCCATGATGATCTCAGATCTAAGGACTTTGCACCAACACTACTTGAGACCAACTAATGACACATTAATTTCCTCTAGTGTCTCAATGTGGGTCTATCCAACAATGTGTTCTCTAACACATGTTCATGTTTATTGATTTCAGATCTCCATACCATGATCTATGAGACATGATCATCAATCAATAAACATGTTGATCTTAGAATCATATTTGTTCCATAGATATGATATATGATCAGGGATCATTTAGAAATAGATTTATACATAAAGAGTCTCATAAATAAGTCACATACTTATTGATCAATATATGTTGTCTATTTTATGGAACTGAATAACACTTTATTCATTGACACATAACATTGACTATGATATCCAACATCTCCATGTTGCCTCTAGAGCATATCACTAGCAGTCTCTCACTTGCACTAGAGTCAATCATGTAAGTATCTAATACTCATTGCTCTGGTGTGTGCCTCATGTTTCGGTTGAGGGATAGGCTTTGTCGACAGCACCTCTGTCCACTATCTCGTGGATGAGATGGTATCATCGAAGTATGTGTTTGGATTTTTGATGCGACCTAGGCTCCTTATCCTACGCAATGGCACCACTATTATCACAATAGAGGGACATTGGACCAGTAGCACTAGTCATCACACCCAGGTCAGAAACAAATTTCTTTATCCAAACAGCCTCCTTTGCAGCTTCAGAAGCAGCGATGTACTCAGCCTCCGTTGTAGAATCAGCAACAGTGTCCTGCTTAGAACTCTACGAGCTTGCTGCGCCTCCATTCAGATAGAACACGAACCCAGATTGCGATCTATAGTCATCTTTGTCTGTTTGGAGGCTAGCATCGATGTAACCACTTACAACGAGCTCTTCTTCACCTCCATAGACTACGAACATATCCTTAGTCCTTGTCAAGTACTTAAGAATATTCTTTACGGCTATCCAATGACCTTCACCTGGATCCAACTAGTACCTGCTCGTAGCACTCAAAGTGTACGAGACATCTGGACGTGTACAAAGCATAGCATACATGATGGATCCAATTGCCGAAGCATATGGAACCATATTCATCTTACTCCGCTCATCAGGTGTCCTAGGATATTGATTCTTGAAGAGATTAATGCCATGCAACATTGGCAAGAAACCTTTCTTGGAATCATGCATGTTGAACCTCTTCAATACTTTGTCAATGTATGTACTTTGTCTTAATCCAATTAGCCTCTTAGATCTATCTCTATAGATCCTTATGCCCAGTATGTATGCTACCTCCCCTAAGTCTTTCATGGAGAAATTATTTTTCAACGAAGACTTGACAGATTCTAGCATAGGGATATCATTTTCAATCAACAATATGTCATCCACATATAAGACTAGAAACACAATTGCACTCCCATTGACCTTCTTGTAAACACAAGCCTCCTCTTCATTTTTGATGAAACCAAACCCTTTGATTACCTCATCAAAACGAATATTTCAACTCCGAGATGCTTGCTTCAATCCATAAATAGATTTCTGTAGCTTGCATATCTTTCCAGGCATATTTTGGATCGACAAAACCTTCAGGCTGTATCATATACACATCCTTGCTTAGGTTTCCATTTAGGAAAGCCGTTTTGACATCCATCTGCCATATCTCATAATCAAAATATGCAGCAATTATTAGGATAATCCGAATAGACTTTAGCATTGCGACGGGCGAGAGGGTTTCATCATAATCAACACCTTGGATCTGTTTAAAACATTTTGCCACCAATCGCGCCTTATAGATGTGAACATTTCCATACATGTCTGCTTTTTTTCTTACCCATTTGCACTCAATGGTTTTGACACCATCAGGTGGACCAACCAAGTTCCAAACTTGATTGGTATGCATGGATTCTATTTCGGATTTCATGGCTGTAAGCCATTTGTTGGAATCTTGTCCCACCATCGCTTCTCATAGGTCTTAGGTTCATCATTGTCCAACAACAATATGTCATGTTGTTCTGCACCTATGTACCTTTCAGGCACACGACGTGATCTTTTGGACCTCCGTGGGGTTGGTGTATCTACAACAGATGGTACAACATCTTGTTCCTCCTGTCGTGGTGTAGTGGTGGCCGAAACACTTTCTGATGTTTCTTGAACTTCTTCAAGATGAACCCTGATCCCACTAACCTTTCTTGAAAGAAATTCTTTTTCCAAGAAAACACCATGTCGGGCGACAAACAATTTGCCTTGTTCCCGGTTATAAAAATAATATCCTTTTGTTTCCTTAGTATACCCCACAAAAAAGCATTTGTCAGATTTGGGTGTAAGCTTGTCGGATTGTAAACGCTTTACATAAGATTCACATCCCCAAAATTTAAGAAAAGATAATTTAGGGGGCTGCCCTGTCCATATCTCATATGGTGTTTTTTCCACTGACTTAGATGGAACTCTATATAGTGTGAACACATCTGTTTCAAGAGCATATCCCCAGAAGGATAACGGAAGATCACATTGGCTCATCACGGACCGCACCATGCCAACAAGGTGCGATTTCTCTGTTCGAACACCCTGTTTCATTGAGGAGTTCCTGGTGGAGTCAACTGTGGAACAATTCCATAATCTTTTAGATCATTACCAAATTCCTGGCTTAAGTATTCACCACCACGATCTGATCGTAGAAACTTAATTGTTTTTCCTAAATGATTTTGTACTTCATTTTAGAATTCTTTAAACTTTTCAAAAGATTCGGACTTATGCCTCATTAAGTAAATATAACCATATCTACTAAAGTCATCGGTAAAGGTAATAAAGTACTAAAAACCATCTCTGGCCGTTGAGCTCAAAGCTCGAAGGGAGCGACTGGAGAATCACATCTGTAGCCAACTCTTGGCTAAGAGGAAAACCAAGCTTTTCCAGACTCTCAATGTAGCCAATCATCTTTATCACATGTGGACTGATGGAATTCCCCTCTATAGGCCTACACACAAACAAGAACTTTGAAGTATTGAACCTCTCGGCCCTAGCTTGGTTCTCAAACATGCCACGTAGACCCTCAATAATACTGTGAGCATCACTGCTCTCGTATTGCTTCTGGAGCTCAGAGGACATTGTGGCGAGCATGAGACAACTTATATCTAGAGAATCATTAGTGTGCTTCTCATAAGCCCTCCATGCAGCAGCATTAGCATTATTAGGCAAATCATCGGGATAAGGAACTTCAATAACGTACTCCTTTCGCTCTTGCTTGAGAACAATTCTCAAGTTTCGATACCAATCCATAAAGTTTGTTCCATTCAACTTTTCTTTCTCAAGTATAGATCATAAATTAAGAGAACTGTGTGCAGTATTAGCTGCCATAATCTACAACAGAAAATACATGCAAAGTTTAGCACAATGTTTATGTGTTGTCTTTTATTAAACAATTTAACAAAATATTCCCACTCGTCTTGCTACCTTGATAGACAAGCTTGATACAACAGTCAGATCACATGCCAAAATTTGGTTGCAATTCCAGAGGATATTGTTTATAGAACATTCTGAAAGGATTATCTAGTTCCATAGTTGTATTTGCTGGAGTAGTGTATTTCTATTTTATGGTTCGTGTCGGGGAACTCTTATTGGCACGTTAATTGCTTTCGGTCTCGACTGACGACTACTTACCTTTGGTATGGTTAAACATACTGTTAGACCGGTTGGGTTGACACCTGGTGATGTTAGAAAGAAGACAAGTGCTTATAAGGAACCCCAAGGTGAGCTTATAGCTCTTGAATCTTATCTTATGTGGAAGCTCCAGAGAAAGGGAAAATAGAGTTCCAACAAGGCAGGCCCAATCCCCACTTCTCATTACTATGGCTCCTTCGGTAGGTACGTTTCTTAACCTTCCCTCTAGGTTACGTATTGGGTCAAGATCCACATGTTAATTAATTTCTAGTGAGCTTTGGTATCATTGCTAGAAGATTAGTAACATGGGTAAGAAACTCCTTGCTAATCACATCCCTATCTAACTCTTGTTCGTTGGGTGGCATCACCATGCCCCGGCGCCAACCTATGCCCCAAGGCCCAAAACTGTTTTGATAGCCTTGTTAAGTAAACCAAATGCTTTCGCATGTATATGTTTGACATATACCCCATCGTGTAATGATAGACAATGACACTCTGCTTTGGCAGACCCACCAATTGACGATCACAACGGTGATAGGTGCAACATTTGGAAGGGCATCATTACTACTTAATTTTGTGAGGGATACTATCCTATCAAACAAACATATCTCATATATGAAAGCAAGAAGAATAGCAATTAATAATGAAATAGTGTGGCCCTTTCACATGGTGATCTCCATCTCCACGCCGGTGTAGAGGATCTCCATTTTCGTCACCGTTCTCCCGAGTGTCGGATGCTTGATTTCTTCAAACTAAGCTACTACTATAGAAGCTATAAATCGAAGACTATATCGACACGCAGGTCATGAAAGAATATTATAGTCATTTCACGTATGAAAGAATAATACAAGCATTACATGCATACATACATATAATAGGGACATACCATCTCATAGTATTCTCTGCAAACAAGTTAGATGTAGAACGTTTTCTACCTATCGCAGAGATACGATACCGAGACGACATAAAAAGTGGTACGCACACGGCGGTCCTACTATGATAACCACATCGGCATAATCACACTATACCGCTCCGAGATACTCTCAAGGAACATGGTTTGCATAGGCGCAAGGCAGCAGTCATAGTCGGACTTCTAAATAGCTTCGACATTATCACATTATACCGTTCCGAGACACTCTCAAGGAATGCCATCCCGAATCCGACCCATACTCATCCCGAGTACTATGGATACCGCTTTGACATAATCACATTATGTCAATCCAAGACAATCTCAAGGAACGCAATTTCCATTTACTCTCCTCTACCGACCCCGTATATCGATTGATCTAATCAACCCATGTGCTAAAACTTGTTCCAGATCCAATCTAAAACCCAAACTACGCAAGTCTAGCTCTGATACCACTGAAGGATAACATGGAGGCTACGATAGCATAAAACAAAAAAAATTCTACCATGCAATCCTTGCAAGTAAGGGTCTATAGATCGTTACCAATTGATGCGCAGTGCAGCGGAAAAAGCTAATCTGTTTCTAGCCGACCTCGAACAAGCCTTGCCAACCTCGGAATACTCCCAGCCAACCTTGCTGATGTCGGATAGTGCCTTGCCGACCCCTGGTCCGAATCACCCGACACGCCGACCCTCGGTCCGAATCGCCCGACCCCGCCGACCTCAACACGCTCCGCCTGATCGCCAGATGCCGCTAAGGTTCGCTGATGCCGATGACGCTGTGTCGGTTCGCCCGGCCCTCCGATATCCCGACCACCCGACCCAACCGCCGAATTAGGTTTTGGCTAGTTGAATCTCAAAGAGATTTGAAGCCGCCGACTTACACCTCAGTGTAGCGATGTCTCTACCAGTATCCACACATCCAGGGAGAGAACTTCGAACACCCGTGTGCTAGCACGCGATGCACGGCTAGGGTTTTGGCTCGGACATGGGGAGGGTTTCCGTGGAGGAGATTGATCCGACTATGTGCTATGCATACAACCCTCCACCCTTGTCTCCTTTATATAGGGTTGCCAACTGGGCCTAAAGGCCCATCGGGACTCTATGTCCGGTCGGATCCCTATCCGATTGAGCCGTATCCGAGTCAAACTCGAATGCCTGTTCTATCCCGTTAAGTGTGTGACCCAATAGGTTCGTGTACAATTGGCCCTGGCCCGAAACATCCTTTTCGGTCGGCTTGTCAACAGCGGCCCCTAGCAGAACATTTTGACACCAAAATATACACAAAGATCATATCGGTTGAACCTATAATGTGAGCACAAGTTCCTTTGCCTCACGATATAAATTAAGCTATAGGCAAGACTGGTGCCATCCTATCAATAGCTTAATCATTCACTCGATCTCATATTAGATTATTTATCTATTGATTGATTCCTCAATCAACTCGGCATGGCCATGCACTTCCATAATCCATTACATCGAGGGGCCCAGAGATATCTCTCCCATAGGAGGGGTAAATTCTATCTTGATCATTCACATCTCACTACATGTTTCATAGCAAACCCGAAGACTACTTTTATGACTACCCAGTTACAGAATAGTGTTTGGTTGTCCCTAAGTAAGCTACTACACATGTTGGGATCCATGATGATCTCAAGTCTAAGGACTTTACATCAACACTACTTGAGACCAACTAATGACATATTAATTTCCTATAGTGTCTCAATGTGGGTCTGTCCTACAATGTGTTCTCTAACACATGTTCACATTTATTTATTTGTTATCTCCATACCATGATCTATGAGACATGATCATCAATTAGTAAACATGCTGATCTTAGAATCATATTTGTTTCATAAATATGACATATGATCAGGGATTTTCAAAAATAGATTCATACATAAAGAGTCTTATAAATAAGTCACATACTTATTGATCAATATAAGTTGTTTATTTCATTAAACTGAATAATACTTTATTCATTGACACATAAACATTGACTATGATATCCAACTAAAGGGTTACGCGGAAGCTACGCTAGCCGAAAACAAAAATTTTCTACCGTGCAAACCAGGAACACTTGCAAGTAAGGGCCGATAGATCGTTACCGATTGAAGTGTGCAGATGAAATGCCAATCGTGGCTATCCGATCCGAAAGAAGCCGATTCTCGCAAGCCGACGCCGATACCCGGGAAACAGCTGATTCGCCAATCAGCCGATTCGCAGATGCCGTAGCCGATCCGAAGCCGATCAACAGCGCGCAACGTAGCAGCGCCTCTACCGGTATCCACACGTCCGGGGACAAAACGCCGAACACCCGTGTGCTAGCACGCGATGCAAGGCTAGGGTTTGGCTCGAAAGTGGGCAGGGTTTCCGTGGAGATTGATCTCGGCGACTTCTGTTGCACGCGATGCAATTGACGTGTCGCAGCTCTCCACCCTCCCTCCTTTATATAGAGTCGGCCGACGGGACTAGTGGCCAATTAGGACTCTATTTTGAATCGGATCTCATCCGTATCTCATAGAGTTGGCCGCCCATACGTCGTAAGCCCATAGGACTCTATCCGATCGGATCCCTATCCGATCGAGCCGTATCCGAGTCCAACTCGAATATCTATTCTATCCCCTTAAGCGTGCGACCCGTAGGTTCAGGTATACTCGGTTTCGGCTATAGTCTAACTTAGCCGATCGTCGGCTCGAGTCTAACTCAGCCGACTGTCACAGCGGCGCCTAGCAAGCACATATTGACACCATAGTATACAAGAATAATATCGGCTCGAACCTGTAATGTGTACACAAATTCCTTTGCCTCACGATACCGCTTAAGCTATAGGCAAGATGTGTGTCATCCCTTCAATAGCTTAACCATTCACTCGAACCGTATTGGATTATCTCGTCTTAATTGACTCCTCAATCAACTTAGCATGGCCATGCATTTCCATAATCCATTACCTCGAGGGCCCAGAGATATCTCTCCAAAGGAGGGGCAAATTCCATCTTGATCACTCACATCCCACTCCATGTTTCATAGCAAACCCGAAAACTACCTTTATAACTACCAAGTTACGGAATAGCGTTTGGTAGTCCCAAGTAGGCTACTACACATGTTGGAATCCATGGTGATCTCAGGTCTAAGGACTTTGTACCAACACTACCCGAGACCAACTAATGGCACATTAATTCCCGTAGTGTCTCATGGTGGGTCTATCCAACAATGTGTTCTCTAACACATATGTCCATGTTTATTGATTTGGTATCTCCATACCCATGATCTATGAGACATGATCATCAATCAATAAACATGCCGATCTTAGAATCATATTTGTTCCAACAATATGACATATGATCGGGATCGTTTAGAAATAGATTCATACATATCGAGTCTCATAAATAAGTCACGTACTTGTTGATCAATACAAGATGTCTATTTCATGGAACCGAATAACACTTTATTCATTTATACATAAACATTGACGTGATATCCAACATCTCCATGTTGCCTCTAGGGCATATCACTAACAACTCATCCTTGACCTTTAAGGGAAAGTTGAAGGGTGATCTCTATCTTGTTGACTAGAGTCAATCATGTAAGTATCTAATACCCATTGCTCTTGTGTGCGCCTCAAGCTTCGGCCGAGGGAGAGGTTTTGTCGGCGGATCGGCTATGTTGAGATCCGTGTGCACTTTGCATATCTTGACATCTCCTCTCGTCCACTATCTCGCGGATGAGATGATATTGCCGAAGTATGTGTTTGGACTTCGATGTGACATCGGCTCCTTGGCTTGCGCAATGGCTCCACTATTGTCACAATAGAGAGACATTGGACCGCCGCACTAGTCATCACACCAAGCTCGAAACGAATTTCTTGATCCAAATAGCCTCCTTTGCAGCTTCGACGCAAGAATGTACTCGGCCTCCATCGTAGAATCAGCAAAGTATCCCGCTTGGAACTCTTCCACTGATCGCGCCTCCGTTTAGGCGAACACAAACCCCATTGCGATCTATAATCATCCTTGTCTGTTTGGAAGCTAGCATTGGTGTAACCACTTACAACGAGCTCTTCTTCACCTCCATAGACTAGGAACATATCCTTAGTTCTTCTCAAGTACTTAAGGATATTCTTTACTGGCGATCCAGTGACCTTCACCGGATCTCGATGCATCTGCTCGTAGCACTCAAAGCGTACGAGACATCCGGGCGTGTACAAAGCATGGCATACATGATGGATCCAATTGCCGAAGCATATGGAACCATACCCATCTTATTCCGCTCATCATGTGTCCGAGGACACCGATTCTTGCTAATATTAATGCCATGTGACATGGGCAAGAAACCTTTCTTGGAATCATGCATGTTGAACCTTTTCAACACCTTGTCAATGTATGTACTTTGGCTTAATCCAATTAGCCTCTTGGATCTATCTCAATAGATCCGAATGCTAATATATATGCTGCCTCCCTAAGTCTTTCATGGAAAAACTATTTTTCAATGAAGACTTAACGGATTCAAGCATAGGGATATCATTTCCAATCAGTAATATGTCATCCACATATAAGATTAGAAATACAATTGCACTCCCATCGACCTTTTGTAAACACAGGCCTCTTCTTCATTTTTGATGAAACCAAACCCTTTGATTACTTCATCAAAACGAATATTCCAACTCCGAGATGCTTGCTTCAATCCATAAATGGATTTCGTAGCTTGCATATCTTTCCAGTGATTCGGATCGACAAAACCCCGAGGTTGTATCATGTATACATCCTCGCTTAGGTTTCCATTTAGGAAAGCCGTTTTGATATCCATCTCGCCATATCTCATAATCGAAATATGCAGCAATCGCTAGGATAATCCTAAGCATTACGACGGGCGAGAAGGTTTCATCATAATCAACTCCTTGAATCTGTTTAAAACCTTTCGCCACCAATCGCGCCTTATAGATGTGAACATTTCCATCCATATCGGCCTTTTCTTAAAAACCCATTTACACTCAATGATTTTGACACCATCGGTGGATCAACCAAGTTCCAAACTTGATTGTCGTACATGGATTCTATTTCGATTTCATGGCTCCAAGCCACTTGTTGGAATCGGTCCCACCATCACTTCCTCATAGGTCTTAGGTTCATCGTTGTCCAACAACAATATATCACGTTGTTCCGCACCTATGTACTCGGGCGCACGACGTGATCTTTCGACCTCCGTGGGGTGGTGTATCTACAACCGGTGGCGCAACACTTTTTCCTCTGTTGTGGTTCCGTGGTTGAAACGTTTTCGGTGTTTCTTGAACTTCTTCAAGATGCACCCTGCTCCCACTAACCCTTCTTGAGAGAAACTCTTTCTCCAAGAAGACACCATGTCGGGCGACAAACACTTTGCCTTGTTCCCGATTATAAAAGTAATATCCCTTAGTTTCCTTACGATATCTCACAAAGAATCACTTGTCGATTTGGGTGTGAGCTTGTCGATTGTAAACGTTTTACATAAGCCTCACATCCCCAAATTTTGAGAAAAGACAAACTAGGGAGTTGCCCTGTCCATATCTCATATGGTGTCTTTTCAACCGACTTAGATGGAACTCTATTTAGTGTGAGCGCATGTTTCAAGAGCATATCCCCGAAGGATAACGGAAGATCACTTTGGCTCATCATCGACCGCACCATGTCCAACAAGGTGCGATTTATCCGTTCGGACACTCCGTTCCATTGTGGAGTTCCCTGGCAGAGTCAAGCGTGGAACAATTCCACAATCTTTCGATGATTACCAAACTCTTGGCTCAAGTATTCCCCTCCACGATCGATCGTAGAAACTTGATTGTTTTCCCTAAATGATTCTGACTTCATTCGGAATTCTTTGAACTTTTCAAAGGATTCGGACTTATGCCTCATTAAGTAGATATAGCCATATCTACTAAAGTCATCGTAAAGGTAATGAAGTATTGATAACCACCTCGGCCGTTGAGCTCATTGGTCCACATACATCGGTATGTACGAGTGCCAACAAGTCACTTGTTCTCTCACTGTGCCCCGTGAAAGGTGCCTTTGTCATCTTACCAAGTAAACAAGACTCACATGTCTCAAATGATTCAAAATCAAAAGAGTAAAGCAATCCATCCTTATGGAGCTTCTCCATGCGTTTCTTATTTATATGGCCTAAGCGACAATGCCGGATAAACGTGGGGTTTATATCATTAGAGAGTTGCCTTTCGTATTAATGTTATAGATGGGAGACGCTTCAAGATTCAAAACGTATAATCCATTCACCAATGGAGCATGAAAATAGAACATATCTCGAGATATATTGAACAACCATTGTCCATTGATCTAAAATCATATCCTTCCGCTTACAAACATGAAGCGGAAATAACGTTTTGACATAGTGTTGGAACACAATAACAATTATTCAATTCCAAAACTAATCCTGAAGGTAGATGAAGTGGTATCGTGCCTACAGCAACCGTAGCAACGCTTGCTCCATTGCCGACGCGCAGGGTTCACCTCGCCCCTTCTCAATCCTCTACTTCTTCTCATTCCCGCAACGTTTGCAAATATGAGCTACCGATCCGGTATCAAATACCCAAGAGTCGTAGGTGAAGTAGCAAGATTAATGTCTATAACATTAATACCTGGCGAAGTCGTACTTTGCTTCTTTTTGAGATCCTCCATGTACTTCTTGCAGTTCCTCTTCCAGTGGCTGTCTCCTTGCAATAGAAGCAAACGGCATCCGATGCCGCCGACCCCTTCTTGCCCTTCTTTGCATTAGAGGCACTCGCGATCTCATCGGGAGTTAACTTCCTCTTGGTGCAAAGTTTCTTGACAGTGGTTTGCGCTTAGCCTTCGCATCATCATCACATGATGACCGTTTTTCGGATACTCTCCTCACTGTCTTTAGCATCCCATGTAATTCAGCCAAGGTTCTATCCATATTTTTCATGTGATAGTTTAATATGAATGGCTCGAAGCTCGGAGGGAGCGCGGAGAATCACATCGTAGCCAACTCTTGGCTAAGGGGAAAACCTAGTTTTCCGGACTCTCGATATAGCCAATCATCTTTATCACATGCGGACTCGACGGGATTCCCTCAACAAGCTGCACGCAACCAAGGACTTTGAGGTGTTGAAACTCTCGGCCCGAGCTTGGTTCTCAAACATGCCACGCATCCCCGAATAATAGTGTGAGCATCGTTGCTCTCATATTGCTTCTGAAGCTCAGGGGACATTGTAGCAAGCATGAGACAGCTTATATCTAGGGCATCATTAGTGTGCTTCTCGTAAGCTCTCCGTGCAGTTGCAGTGGCATTATTTGGCAAATCCTCAGGATAGGGTACTTCAAGAACGTACTCCTTACGCTCTTGCTTGAGAACAATTCTCAAGTTGCGATACCAATCCATAAAGTTTGTTCCATTTAATTTTTCCTTTTCGAGAATAGATCGCAAATTAAAGGTACTGGGTGTAGTATTAGCCGCCATTTATTCTACAACAGAAAAAGCAAAGTTTAGCACAATGTTTATGCTATGTCTATTGTTAAACAATTTAACATTAGACTCCCATTACGTATTTTCCACCTTCTCTCTAGGTTACGTATTGGGTCAAGATCCACATGTTAATTAATTTTCTAGTGAGCTTTGGCATCACTGCTAGAAAATTAGTAACATCGGTAAGCAACACCTTGCTAATCACATCTCTATGTGACTCTTGTTGTTGGTGTGGCATCTCCATGCCCGGGCGCCAACCTATGCCCCAAGGCCCAAAACTGTTTTGATAGCCTTGTTAAGTAAACCAAATGCTCCTGCATGTATATGTCCGACATATACCCCTCGTGTTATGATAGAGAATGGCACTCGCTTTGTGAGACCCACCATTGACGAGCATAACGGTGACGGGTGCAACATTTGGAAGGGCATCATTACTACTTAATTTTGCGAGGATGCTATCCTATCAAACAAACATATCACATATGAAAGCAAGAAGAATAGCATATAGTGAAATAGTATGGCCCCCTTCACATGGTGATCTCCATCTCCATGCCGGTGTACAGGATCTCCATCTTCATCACCGTTCTTTCGAGTGCCGAATGCTTGATTTCTTCAAACTAAGCTACTACTATAGAAGCTCTAATTGAAGATTACATCGACTCGCAGGTCGTGAAAGAATATTACAAGCATTGCACGTAAGAAAGAATATTACGGGGATTACACATATGAAAGAATATTACACGCATCACATGCATCTCATACATACAATAGGGCCATACCATCTCAAAGCATTCTCTGCAAAAACAAGTTAGGCGTAGAACGTTTTCTACCTATCGCAGAGATACGGCATCGAGACGACCTATAAGGGGGTACACACATGGCGGTCCCCCTTATATCCATAGATCCAATCTATGAAATCGCTTACGGAAACCATATCAGCGTAATCACATTATGCCGTCCCGATACACTATTAAGGAAGATGGTTTGCGTAGGCGCGAGGCAGCTAACAAGATCGGACTACGAGATAGCTTCGGCATAATCACATTATACCGTTCCGATACACTATCAAGGAACGCTATCTCGAACCCAACTCAAACCGAGTTATATGGAAATTGCTTCGACGTAATCACATAACGCCATTCCGATACACTATCAAGGAACGCAATTACCATTAACTCTCCTCAACAGATCCCGTAAAACCGATTGATCTAATCAACCCGTGCGCAAAACTTGTTCCAAATCCAATCTAAAACCCGAACTAAGCAAGATTAGCTCTGATACCATTGAAGGGTTACGCGGAAGCTACGCTAGCCGAAAACAAAAATTTTCTACCGCGCAAACCAGGAACACTTGCAAGTAAGGGCCGATAGATCGTTACCGATTGTAGTGTGCAGCGGAAACAGCCAATCAGGGCTATCCGATCCGGAATAGTGTAGCCGATTCTCGCAAGCCGACAGCCGATACCCGGGGACAGCCGATTCGCCAATCAGCCCGATTCGCGGATGCCGTAGCCGATCCGAAGCCGATCAACGGCGCGCAACGTAGCGGCGCCTCTACCGGTATCCACACGTCCGGGGACAAAACGCCGAACACTCGTGTGCTAGCACGCGATGCAAGGCTAGGGTTTGGCTCGAAAGTGGGGAGGGTTTCCGTGGAGATTGATCTCGGCGACTTCTGTTGCACGCGATGCAATTGACGTGTCGCAGCTCTCCACCCCTCCCTCCTTTATATAGAGTCGGCCGACTGGGACTAGTGGCCAATTAGGACTCTATTTTGAATCGGATCTCATCCGTATCTCATAGAGTTTGCCGCCCATACGTCGTAAGCCCATAGGACTCTATCCGATCGGATCCCTATCCGATCGAGCCGTATCCGAGTCCAACTCGAATATCTATTCTATCCCCTTAAGCGTGCGACCCTGTAGGTTCAGGTATACTCGGTTTCGGCTATAGTCTAACTTAGCCGATCGTCGGCTCGAGTCCAACTCAGCCGACTTGTCAATAGCGGCGCCTAGCAGCACATATTGACACCATAGTATACAAGAATATAATATCGGCTCTGAACCTGTAATGTGTACACAAATCCCTTTGCCTCACGATACCAATTAAGCTATAGGCAAGATGTGTGCCATCCCTTCATTAGCTTAACCATTCACTCGAACCGTATTGGATTATCGTCCGTTGATTGACTCCTCAATCAACTTAGCATGGCCATGCATTTCCATAATCCATTACCTCGAGGGCCCGAGATATCTCTCCAAAGGAGGGGCAAATTCCATCTTGATCACTCACATCCCACTCCATGTTTCATAGCAAACCCGAAAACTACCTTTATAACTACCCAGTTACGGAATAGCGTTTGGTAGTCCCAAAGTAGGCTACTACACATGTTGGAATCCATGGTGATCTCAGGTCTAAGGACTTTGTACCAACACTACCGAGACCAACTAATGGCACATTAATTCTGTAGTGTCTCATGGTGGGTCTATCCAACAATATGTTCTCTAACACATATGTCCATGTTTATTGATTTGGTATCTCCATACCCATGATCTATGAGACATGATCATCAATCAATAAACGTGCCGATCTTAGAATCATATTTGTTCCAACAATATGACATATGATCGGGATCGTTTAGAAATAGATTCATACATATCGAGTCTCATAAATAAGTCACGTACTTATTGATCAATACAAGATGTCTATTTCATGGAACTGAATAACACTTTATTCATTTATACATAAACATTGACGTGATATCCAACATCTCCATGTTGCCTCTAGGGCATATCACTAACACCAACATCTCCATGTTGCCTCTAGGGCATATCACTAACACTTTCGAGAGGCCGGGCACCCACTTCGACATATACCACATGATTCAGAGACCTGATGAACCCTCAAAGGATTATATTCGGCCTTTTTTTGAAGCTCGTAACAAGATCTCAGATGTTACCGATGATGTCATCATTGCCACTTTTCAGAAGGGGATTCGTCATGAATTGGTGATTGGAAAGTTTGGCTGTAAGCCCCAAAAATGATCAAGAAGTTATTCGAGACGGCGAACTCTTATGCCAAATCTGATGATGCCATCAAAGCATCATGCCAGGAGAAGCAGTCGAGAAGTAGTTGGTGCCCCAAGAAAGATAACAGCAAGAACAACCAAAAGGATCACAAACGTAAGCCCGAGGATCTGGTGGCCATGACTTCGAATCATCAATAACAACGTCCACATGTTAGCACCTATGAGAAGATCATCAACGGCCCTTGCCAGCACCATCCAAACTACAAACATGCGGCCAAGGATTGTTTCATCTATAAGAAGTATGTTGAAGTATCTATGGCCCAGCTCAAGACTGCTGCAACAGAAGGGACTTCAAGACAAAAAAAGGATGATGATGATACTGGTGAAATTTTTTTTAGGACCATCGAGCCGAGTTAAACCACATCTTCGAAGGCCCACTGGCATACGAGTCCAAGAGAAAACAAAAGCTTACCAACCGGGAGATCAACGTGATTCAACCGGAAGTGCCACCATATTTACGATGGTCTGAGGTAGAAATTATGTTCAACCGCTTGGATCATCTTGACCGAGTGGCTTACCTGGGGCGGTATTCCCTATGCTAGACCCAGTGGTTCGCAACCTCAAACTAAAGCACATCCTCATTGATGGTAGTAGTGCGCTCAATATTCTCTTTGCTAAAACGCTGGATGAGATGTAGATTCCAAGATCTGAGTTGAAGCCAAGTTCTGCTCTGTTTCAGGGGATAATTCCTGGGTTATCTACAACACCACTTGGGCATATCACTCTTCCAGTCACCTTTGGTACTCGGGATAATTTCTGGACTGAAAAAATTTTCTTTGAGGTTGCTGACTTCGAGGCAGCTTACCACGCCATATTAGGATGGCTGGCTCTTGCAAAGTTCATGGTTGTTCCTCATTATACTTATCTGATGATGGAGATACAGTTCCACAATGAGTAATTTCTCTTCGTAGCAATGTCAAACAAGCCTTTACTTGTGATAAGGAGAGTTGTGAGATGGCCCAATCTCGTGAGAAAGCTCTCGGTCGACAAGAGATCCGACTGGCCACATCGACATCACAGGAAAGAGAAGTCACAGCCAAGAAAATTCCCAAGTCAATAGTAGGCGATATCAAGAGTAAGAAGATTCTATTAGATCCGACTGATCCTTCTAAGACACCCGTTATTGGTGCCGAGTTAGATTGTAAATAGGAAAGCACGCTTGTCACCTTCCTTCAAGTTAATAAAGATATATTTTCATGGAAACCTTCTAATATGCCTGGTATTCCTAGAGAGGTGATCGAACACTCCTTAAATGTAAAACCTGACGCTAAACCTATCAAGCAATGACTCCGTCGATTTGTTCAAGATCATAGGGATGCAACCAAAGAAGAATTGACTAAAGTCTTGGCAGCTGGATTTCTCAAAGAAATCTACCACCCTCACTGGTTGGCTAACCCGGTTCTAGTTCCGAAGAAGACAAAATAATGGCGCATGTGCATGGATTATACTGATCTCAACAAGTCTTGCGCTAAAGATCCTTTTGAATTGCCTCACATTGACCAGGTCGTAGATTCAATAGTTGGTTGCGAGTTTCTTAGCTTTCTCGACTATTATTCAGGATATCATCAAATCAGCTTAAAGGAATCAGATTGCTTGAACACCTCGTTCATCACTCTATTCGACGGTTACTGTTACATCACCATGCCTTTTGGCTTGAAGAATGCTGGTGCGACTTATCAGCGTATGATCCAGAGGTGTTTGCAGTCTCAGCTTGGATGTAATGTGGAGGCTTATGTTGTGGATGTTGTTATCAAGACCAAGCGGAAGGACGATTTGATTACTGATCCTAAAGAAACTTTCCAAAATATGTAGCCTTCAGGATGAAGTTGAACCCAATGAAGTGCACCTTCGGAGTACCGTCAGGGAAGCTGCTTGGTTTCATGGTATCATATCATGGTATCGAAGCCAACCCAAAGAAAATCAAAGCTATACTCAATATGGTGTCTCCAAGTTCCCAAAAAGATGTTCACAAACTCATTGGTTGCATGGCGGTCCTCAGCCGTTTTGTCTCTAGACTCTGGTATGTCGTTCTTTAAGTTGCTCAAGAAGACGGATGATTTTCAATGGACCCCTAAAGTCCATAAAGCTTTTGAAGACTTCAAGATTTTCCTCACCATGCCACCCGTGTTGGCCTCACCACATCCACAAGAGTCTTTGCTGCTTTATGTGTCGGCAACTTCTCAAGTGGTTAACACGGTGTTGGTTTTTGAGAGAGAGGAAGAAGGACATATTCAAAAAGTTCATAGGCGAATTTACTTCGTTAGCGAAGTTCTGGCTGATTCCAAGACGCATTATCCACATGTCCAAAATCTATTGTATGGAGTTCTAATCACTGTGAAGAAGCTAGTTCATTATTTTCAAAGCCACTCAGTTACTGTGGTCACTTCTTTTCCTCTTGGAGATGTTCTTCACAACCGTGAAGCCACGGGACAAATTGCAAAGTGGGCTCTAGAATTGATGGAGTTTGACATTACATTCAAAGCTAGAGCATCAATTAAGTCCCAGGTGTTAGCTGACTTTGTCGCCGAGTGGACAGAAATTCCAGAGGGGATGCCTATGGTGAAGTTGGAGTATTGGACGATTTATTTGATGGGTCTAAAAGAGTTACAGTTGCTAGGGCTATAGTCATCTTGATTTCCCTGACTGGAGAGCGGTTGTGACACGTCCATCAACTTAATTTTCTGGCATCGCATAATGTGACCGAGTATGAAGCTCTACTTCATGGTTTGTGGCTTGTTGTGTACCTCAGGATACGTCGCATGGTTATTCAAGGAGATGCTCAATTAATCATCAATCAAGTCATGGAAGATTGGTTTTGTTTAGACGAAAACATGGCAGCATATCGTCGGGAGGTTCGTAAGCTGAAAGACAAATTTGACAGCCTCGAGCTATCCCATGTGTTAAGACATCACAATGAAGCAGCTGATGAGTTGGCAAATTTTGGATCTAAACGAGTGGCTACACCTACTGATGTCTACGTAGAACACCTTCAATAGCCGTCCATTGCAAAGAAGGAAACTATTGAAGAAGATGTTTCGAGGTAGGTTCCTACAATTGATACCGACAGGAGGACACCTTTGATCAAGTACTTGACTACTCAAGAGTTGCATGAGGATAGGGCTAAAGCTGAATGCGTTCAACATCATTACCGAGTTTACATGCTTTTGGAATGAGAACTCTACAAACACAGTCCATTTGGCATGTTGCTTAGGTGTATCCCAACTGACGAAGGACAGTAGTTATTGCAAGATATCCACTCGGGGATATGTGGCAGTCATGCTGCAGCGTGTACTTTAGTTGGCAAATCGTATCAACAGGGTTTCTTCTGGCCGACTGTTATTATTGACGCGGAAAAGGTTGTTTGAACATGTGAAGGTTGTCAATTTTTTGCTAGACATATTCATTTTCCTGCTTAGGAGTTACAAACCATCCCCCTTTCATGGCCATTTGTTGTATGGGGGCTTGATATGGTTGGTCCATTTAAGACAGCGCCAGGTGGTTTTACACACTTGTTTGTTGCTATTGATAAGTTCACCAAGTGGATTGAAGCCAAGCTAGTCAGGACGATCACGATAGATAAAGCTAGGGATTTCTTCCTCAATATAGTGCATAGGTTTGGTGCTCCCAATAGAATTATTACTAACAAAGGGACTCAGTTCACTGGTGGATTTTTCAAGGATCTTTGTGAAGACTTTGGAATTAAGATTTGCTACGCATCAGTTGCACATCCAATGAGCAATGGTTAAGTCGAGCGTGCCAATGGGATGGTTCTCCAAGGTGTTAAAAGCCCAGGTCTTTGATAGATTATGTCCTTATGCTGGCTGCTGGGTTGCAGAGTTACCTTCGATGTTATGGTCACTTCGCACAACACCAAGTAGGGCCACCGGTCAAACTCCTTTATTTTTAGTTTATGGGGCTGAAGCAATGTTGCCAAGTGAGATGGAGTATGAATCCCTTCGGGTATGTAATTTTGATGAGCAGCAAAATGTTAACTTGCGCGTTGATGATTTAAACCGACTGGAAGAAGCCCGTGATATTGCTTGTATTCAGTCAGCCAGATATCTTCAAGGTCTTCGGCATTACCATAATCGTAATGTTCGTTCAACGATGTTCATTGTTAGGGATTTGGTTCTCAGGAAGATTCATATGACCAAGAATAGGCATAAGTTGTCTCCCTTATGGGAAGGGCCTTTTATTATCTCAGAAGTTACACGTCCGGGAGCTTACCGACTAAAGCATGAAGATGGGTCAGAAGTCAAAAATTCTTGGAATATTTAGCATCTAAGTCGTTTTTACTCTTAATTTGTTATTATTATCATGTATATTATCTTTTCTCGACTGTCGACGTCAAGTAAGTTACCTTTTTGAGTTGTCAGTCGGGGGGCTATCAACAATCATGAAGCTTAGTGTTGTTTTTTCAATATTTTTTCATTGCTTTTTGCTTATGATTTTTCTTGAATAAATGATATCATTAAGCATAATTTTTTAACCTACTTGATTTAGTTTTAGGCTCTATTCTTGTGGGTAAAAATTTTCTTCTTTACTTAAGTTGATCATGATAGTTGGAACAAGAATTAGATGAAGACTACATACATTCACTAGAGGAATATATTTTATAGAATTAAAGTTTAAATACCGTGTTAAAATGCTGAAACAATCTACTATGTCTTTTGCTACATTCTTAGCAACTTTTTGGGCTTCATTAATTAGCTCGATGGCTTGCTCATCAGTAGTGCCCTCTACGAAGCCGTCACTGACTGCATTGATATTCACTTAGGGGTAGAGTGATTTTGTCATAGCTAAAGCTTGCCCGGCCCCCATGGTTGCAGCTTCGATGATATTCTTCAAATATTTATCTAGAGCAGTCTGAAGCTTTTCAAAAATCTCAACAGCATCTTCCGAGCTTGATCTAAGGACGTTTTGGAAGATAGTGTTTATGATGGGAGCTACAACATTGGCAATATCATCCCTAACAGTTTCAGCTCTTTTCACCCTATTAGCAAAAATCTCAAACTAGGTCTGGGTCTTCACTTTGTGAGATGAGATTCATAGAAATAAAAAGGTGTTGGTTTCTATTCACAGGATTGGTTGTGATAAAAGGGATTATGGAAATTACCTTCTAAGTCAGTTTCGGCTTTTGCCTTGTCCTTCTTCAGCTCCTCAATGGTTTCTTTATTGTTCTCCACCTTGCGCTCTAAGGCAACAATTTTGATATTTTTGGCTATAGCAGACAGAACTTAGTGAAAAACATCAAAGGAGACTTATTGCTAATATATGGATCAAGATTAGTTATTACCTCCAAGTGTTCCTCGAAGTTCCAGATTGGCATCCCACAAGCTCTTGATTTCGGCCATTAGTGGGGCCTCTTTGGTTTTAGCCGCATCTTGGACATCTTTGAGTTGCTATTTGACTTCTTTAAGTGTGTCCAAGTATGGCACAAGCTTTTTCAGAGTTTCAGATTTAGCTTGGAATTGGAGCCATATTCTCTTCATTATGGAGTAAGTCTCAAGGAGTTATCATATAAAAACAAATTCAAAAAATAAGGAGATACAAGACTTACATTCAACATTTTAGTGGACTCATTTAAGCTCTTCACAATCATCTGACGTTTCTCTTTTTCTTTCTGTTTGTTGAGGATAACACCGTGTGCAATTCCATTTGCATTGCGCCATGATATCTTCAATGGTGGCGAGGAATCCTTAGCAGATGTAATCCGCAGGATTTCTTCTTCCTGCTCGGTGATGATGGGATATGTGTCATGATGTGATTATCAAGTTAAGCAAGATATACTTCATTGAGACAAGATATGAGATATTTACCTGTTATGATGTCTAGTTTTTTGGAAGGAGCTCCTTGTGCTTTCCCTGCTTGATCCTTGAAGGACCTACACTTGTTTTTTCAGTGGCACCAGTAGGGTCTTCATTACTCGATGTCTCTTGGCTCTCAGGATTAATCCTGCTTTGATCCAAGTGTTTTGTGCTTGTGGTTTCCTAATTGGTTTCCTTTTCTCCGACTGGTTTAGTTGGACTACAAGTCGGGGGCTCGTCATTGACAGTTGACACGTCGCTTGGCCTCAACTAGTCAGCAATCGGTGGGCTTTTGATCATCAGAACGTTTCTCGTGGTGTCCAACTGATTCTTATCGACAGTATCAGATTTGCTAGAGGGATCAATGTCTTGTGGTTTCATACAAAAGCATGACACACACACACAATTGTTTATATGCAACATTTCCAGCGGGCATTCATCACAGACATTCATCACAAGCATTTAAATATGCTACGAGGCCAAGAATTGATTAGTTACCTAGATGATGTCGTTGTGGGGGGTAACACCCCGGGGTAGCCCATGGAGCGGAGTTAAGATTAGCTGAAGTCGGACTAGTAGTCCTCGGGAGGTGGTCAAAAGCTTGACCTCTTCTTGGGGTCGGGAGCCCCGACCCCTCGACTGTCCCGGTTCCAGTGTCCTATCCCGACTACGGCTCATCAGCCCAACCTCCGATCTCCTTGGGATAGAAGGCTTGCTTCGCAAGGATCACATAAAAGATAAGGAGGGGACAACCCGACAGAAGATGACGTACCCGACAAGACTGCGTAGAAGATACCTGTAGAGGAGGGATCCCAAGGCAAGGTGGAGCGGGAGATACCCACGGAGCGTAGGACCTAGAGGGATCTCTATGTACTTTTCAGATGTTGTTTGTACTTACTTTTTACCTTTTAGTCTTAGCTTTCTTGGCCTCCAAGTCCCCTTGTAACTGCTCCCCTTGATCTATAAAAGGGAGGGTAGGTCCGTGGGGATGGGGAGGAATGGTTTTTGGAGAGGCTAGATCTAACTCTAGAGCCCCAAGAACTCAGATCCTTGTACTCTGTTTCATACACCATCCCAACAAAGAACACAGGACGTAGGCTTGTTATCCTCTGGGAGGACCGAACCTGTCTAAAATCTCTGGCTCACTTTCTCTCTTGAGTCAACCATCACGCTCTTTCAATAGACATTCCCGACTATTCTTTCACCCCCTCGGGTAGCCCCCTCTGAGGACTGATCAACCACCCGTCGACAGTCCTAAATTTAGGAATTGCCCTTTTGGCCCTACGTGCAGCTTGTGTGGAGCCTGGAGCCTGGGGCATTTCGGTGTTTGATTTCTAAGCTACACCTACGCCTAGAGCAGGATCATCATCTTCATCCGATTCATCAATCCATAATTTTCTAGTCCTTTTCTCGCCCTTGCGATCTTGGTGATCGGCGCCTCTTTCCCTTTTGAGGGATCTAATTGAAGGGCCTCCAGTCGGCTGCCTATGCCTTGGGCTCCTTCGAGGAGACTACCGACCCACTGCAGGAGGTTAGAGATTATTGAGGCATTTTCCTGTAAGAGTAAGATATCAGCAACGGTATGATTGATTGTTTGCTCAAGATTGGAAGGTTTACAAAAGAGGATGAGAACTGCTTACTAGAGGTGATGGTCGCATTAAGCTGTATGGGGCCACTGGGAGTTTGTGGCTATAATCAACCACTATCCCGGACGAGAAGACCTTGTATATCTGGGAGCACATAGTCTTGAACTCAATTGAGTCTAGGGCTTCTCGGTTGGGATCGGTTTGGCCCTCATAGTCAAAAGCAGGCTTGGATCTTTCTTTGATCGGGGCCAGTCGACACTCGATAAAAATGTCGAGTGACTTGTTCCCCAAGCAAGTCGGCCTCCTTGATCTTCACTATCTTCACTAAGAGGGCATTAGCCTCAACGAGATTAGCCCCTTCAGGTAATGAATTCCAATTGGGGTTGTGGCTAGCGGAAGACCAACAAAGGCAAGAAAGCAAGGAGAGGGATTTGAGATATAGGACCAATTAGAAGGCAAGCCTTTGTTGGATGATTTCAAGGGGAGCACAAAGTAATGTTACGCGTGTTTGCCACGAAGTTGAAAGCCAGAACCACCAACTACACAGGGGTTTTCTGTTGTGGGGTAGGCTTTTCAAATAAAACATGTGTCGAAATAAATTGAAATAGGGGCGGATGCCTAGGAAGGCCTCGCAGAAATGAATAAAAATGACAACATGGAGGATGGAATTAAGATTCAGATGATATATCCTAATTCCATAGAAGTTGAGAAGACAACAGAAGAAATCAGAGGTTGCAAAGATTGAAACCACTATAGAAGAAAGGGGTAAATACCATGATTTCTCAAGTGTTGGGCATCAGGACTTCCTTGCTGCACACCATTCGCCATCCAATGATTTTATTCACCGGCAGCACTCCCTGCTTTACCATTTCCTTTAGGGTCGACTCCTTCACATCGGACGTCGCCCATTGGTCAAAAGGAATTTCTCTTTCTAATCATGGATGAGCTCGGGAAACTTTGGATTAGGGATTTTTAGGCAAGGTTTTGGGAGAAATATGGTTGAAGTAGAGTGGATCTGTTCGGGGCTGGATTGCTTTCTCTTTTCAATGACTGGATGCGTGGGAAACCCTAGCTCTTTTCAATGACTGGATGCGTGAAAGGGATTTTTTTAGAAACGAAGCAGCGAAAGAGACGATGAACAGTATCGTGGCGATTTTTTAAGGTATCGACGAAATCTTTTATTGAGCCGAGGCCCATTAAGAATTCGCAGCCCATATTTCTCAGGTGCAGCTTGTCATGTGTCTTTAGGGACTTAGGCATATTAGCTTTTGGCAATATGCATGTGATTAAATGCCTAATACTTTTTTACTAACTTTTTAGAAGTTGTTACATTGCAATTTAAAAGGTGGCATATAGTGAAGCTTTGTATATAGCTGCCCTTATAGTTATTTTATATAAGTAAAGGCACTATTTGGATTTTGTAAAGTGATTGATTGGATACTATATCATTGCTTTTAGGCTATATATGTGTGTGTATTCTTTATACCAATATTATGACTTTTTGCTGATTATATATTTTGGTCATTTTTTGGCAGTTGGTAAGTATGTTTATGAGTGTTATTTTACTCAGACTTTATACCACATATGTGATATGTATTTTAGGTGTGGTTTACTATATGTCTTTTAGGACTTAAGCATATTTATTTTTACAATATGCGTGTAAAAGAAACCCCATACATATAAAATCCTCTGTTTCGTTGCTATGACCTTTTATTTGAGATGGTTAGTGCAATACGATTTAATATGAGGTGGCAAACGATGTGTTTTAATGGCTTATAACCTGGCTTTTCATATAAAAATGGGGCCCTATTTGTTTTATTATAAATGTAGTCGACTTAATGCTAAAGTATTGCATTTTTATAGTCATATATATGATCATTTGTTTTTAGGCCTATATCATTTGCTTAGAGCTATACATGATGTTTTGGTCATTTAATCGATAGGTGGTAAATCTATTTTGAGTATTGTTTACTCGAATTTAATATCGCATATGCTATAATTTTGATAAAACAACTCGGTTGGTTAGATTATTTATTCATTGACTATATGCTTAGTTTGTTCAACTAACCCCATAGTCAGGAGCTACACCTAATTAGGTGCATCTCGATGCACCTGGGTATATTTTTATTATCGCTATAATTATTTTTTGAAAATTTTTTAGCCATTTACAGTTTTACGATCTGGTAAAAGGCATTCGGAAGACTATGAGAAAGGTAATTGAAACACTCGACTTTGGATTAATTTAGATCGAGAGATGGTTCTCTTTTCGACTGTAAAGGTCTCAGGGGCTACTGTGGAGATTATGAATATCATATACCCATACGGCTGAGTTATTTGACTGGGATAGATTATGTATATAGAATATGTAACGGATTATGACTTGGATATTATATTTTCTTGTGTATTAAGGAAACGGTTCAAAGACTTGGTCCGATAATATTGTAGACTAGTTTTATGAGGCCGATACCGAGTTTGGTTAGATTTATATTCTTGTAATTATGCCCCTCAATCTATATAAAAAGGGTAGGAGGTCCTCTAAGGACATATCGACAACTCAATCTCTACATCAACACAACACCTGACGGATCCGATCCTCAAAACAGAAGTAGGTATTACCTATTATCAAAAGAGTCTAAACTTGTCTAAATATTTATCTCATAACTTATCCACTTTAAATATCATAGGTCACATCTTTTTTCATTGTCGACGGTATCGATTCCTCTAGCCCGCCTCATTTTGTTTTTTAATTCCAAATCTCTTAATTTCGGTATGAATCTCGAGACTGGTGAACAGTCCAAAAATCAAAAGATTTTCTTAAAAAACTGTAGTAAGTTTTATAGAAATTTTGTTAATTAAGTGTATATTATATTTATTAGATATTACGTAATAGAAGTATAACTCCTGGCTATATATAATACATGTAGCTGTCAAGAGTGCTCGTAAATATTACGCTGCCACTAGAAAAATACAGAAACAAATTAAGCTTCAGGGATGAAACAAGGACAAAGCTGTATATACAACTACGGAGTAACTCGACAAGAAAGTGGGCTCAATCCACCAAAGCTCAAGGACCCCTCCTTTTAGGCCCAAACTGAACCACCCGATTTCAGCTTCAGCCCAGCCCATTCAACCAAAATGGGTCATACCCATGAATGATGATGGTTGCATTTAGGACTTGTCATGAGGGCACTTTGCTTATAGGCCTTTTCTCCCTTCTAAATGGGTTAGCACTTTGCCACATTTTTTTCCCTAAAACTTCATGACGATTAGTGCACAAATAAACTTTCTTATGGTACTTCTGTCCTAAAAGAACATATCTTAATACTACAAATCTAAAAAAATCTGAAAAGTTTGTACTCCCTCCAGCTGTAGGTTACAATATTTTTGGAACGAAAGTAACAGGCATTAAGCAAATATTTATTTATTCTTCGTTTTAAGAGTGTTTTGTTTAGGTAGGGTCGCTCCAATGTTTTGGTGGAATCTAAAATTCTAGACTTCTTTTTTTTAAAAAAAAAAAAGCTTTTGGCCATGCCATCGCCATCTTGTTGGCATGGCAGAACAATATACTATCGTATGGATTAACGTAATTGTAAATTTACAAAGAGAACCCTAGATATGATTTTGATGTACCAATTTCATAACAAAACTACAAGCTTTGAGTTTTGCTTCACTAAACCACAGCTTATTAAAATTTTCACTGAAAAGGTTCAAAGATATATAAACATATTCCACCAGCCATTGCCAACGTATGCTCCTAAATGTTCAATAACAGAAGTGTACAATTTGGATCTTCCGGACAATTTGCATTTTGTTCTATTTTAAATGAAAATTACAGGGCACTCAGCAAGCAAGGATTTGGAAACATAATATATATACTTTTTTGGAACATTGCAGTAATCATTATAATCAATTACATTTCTACAAGAGCACATATGTACATTGACACCTCACATAACCAGCCCTCAGAAAAGATGGATATGAACATTCCTATTTACATTCTTCAAGCCACCAGACAAATCCTCCAACTATCACTATTTTCTTGCCATTTCATATGTACACTCAAGAATACAGAATAAACAAGAGCATTAGCCTTCTCATAATCTAAATTAGCTGTACAACAAGAACGCCATTGATGTCATCTTGTCAGCCACTACACTGGAACAGCATGGAGGCTGTGTCAATACAACCTATGTCCCTCGTTTTCCACTGGGTAAAAATGGTCAAAGCTTCCCCTCAATCACATGGCTGAACGCGTGATGTCGAAATAGATTTCATCCCATTGTCTGTAGAACATACAGAAGATAAAAATTAACAGATGGAACAAGATACTCCCTCCGGTTGGAAACACTCATTGTTTCAGACAGTAGAAATGACCTGCTCGTAGTTCTGTTTTGCAGTTGGAAACTACAGATAATTTTGACCGGAGGGAGTAACAATTAACAGATGAAACAAGATAACAATGAACAGATGAAACAAAATTTTGATTGCTAGTGTAGGCTGAACTTAATGGTTTTGGAAAACAGGGCATGTATTCCCTACTGCATTTTACAAGAAGGAAAAGGATCATAGCATCCAATTATTCAAAAGAAAGCAAAGCAAGTATAATTACATCCAATGTCCGAAATATTTCTATCATCCATTTTCAGATGCCAAAAACTTGTGGGATGTTCTAAATTCGATGTTAGACCTCCCTGAGAGCTATCATATATGTATTTGAGATGCAGGAATTTCACATGAAACATCTTAATGATCAAATGAATATTGAAAATAATTATGTGTATTAACCAGCAAGAAAAAGAACTGAAAGTCAGGTTATTAGCGCAACTACATGGTGTTTGACTAAGTTACTAAGGCTTGCACATATAATGTGTTCAGCTGAAACTCACCAAGTGAACATAAATAGCAGTCCAATCAAACTTCTGGTCTCGATTTACTGCATAGCTCTTCTGCTGCGACACTGTTATCTCCAAATGGGTTTTTAGCAGATGCTGCATTAGAGAACCTGAATCAATGTGGCCACTAAATCTCCTAGGGCGATGGATCTGTTGCATCAGCCTCGAGGAAATGAGCAACGGCAGAGTAGAGTTGCTGTTCTTCAAATGGTTTTGCCACATAACCATCCATTCCACATTCGATACATCCTTCAAAAGTTGCTTGAATTACATCTGCTGTCATGGCTAATATAGGTACGTGCCAATGGGCCTTATTTCCATAGACCTCAGAAGACACTTCACCTGCCTGGATCATATCATTGATTTTACTTTCTACAGAACGAACTAATCTAGTAGCTTCAAACCTGCAACGAAATAAAAAGCAGTTCAGTTGTTCCAATTGCAGAACACACTTGTTATAAAGAATGTACAATGTTCTACATGTCGTAAGTTTTCTGGTTATTTCAGAGTTCCCCACAATCCATATATAGACTTATGAGGTAGTTCATTATAATGGACACAACAAAAAGGAAATTCTAGCTCAAGACTGCAATTATGAAAGAAAAAAAGGCGACCTATTTCAATATGAAACCATTTGAAGAAACAACAAGAGATATTTTCGGCAGTAAGGATATGTTACTTAGTCATCTTATAACACAGTTATACACACTGAAGCACGTAACACAAAATAATATCTTCAGAGGGCATCATTAGATGAATTTTAACAAATGGGAAGGAAGATTACCCATCCATCTCAGGCATCTGAACATCCATAAAACAAGCATCAAATTTATGAGGCGGCTGGAGCCTAGAAATTGCCTCCTTTCCACTGTCCACACAGGTAACTATAGCTCCATATTTCTTCAAAGCACCAGCTGCAACGATGCGATTAACAGCATTGTCGTCCACAACTAAAATGTTTTTTCCTGTTAGTACACTTCGAAGAACTAAAGAATTATCTCTACTCCGCCGGCCTGTAAGTCCAACCCCTAGTGCTTTACTAAGACAAGCAGCAACTGTACTAAGACGAAGGGGTTTTCTTATGCTATTAGAATACCCTGCCAACCTCAAACAATCAGAGTCAGCAGGACTTATTGATCCTGCCAAAAGAAAGAACTTTGGCATAGTTTGCCAAGACTTGAGTATGCCCTTCAGTCGAAGATCTATAAGACACCGGAAAAATGCCAAGCCTGAGTCCTCGCCCCAAGCTTCTTTGTCAACAAGCACCATGTTCAGACTGCTTTTTACACTTAACACATAAAATGCAACAGTGTCAGAAAATAATACAAAATAATAGTTTTACGAACATTAAAGGCATAACAGCATATTTATGATGGCTTCACAAGAAAACTCAAGTAAACAAATATTTATCCAACAAATAGGATGTCATGAATGGCCAGAGAGAGAAAATAACAGTCTCATTGATAGGGGTGGATAACGAGCTAGCTCAGCTCGTTTGAGCTCATTATCCTACCGAGCCAGCTCGGCTCAGCTCATTAAGGTTAACGAGCTAAAAGACTAATTTGGCTCAGCCCACGAACTGGCTCGTTAACGTATTTATACCACTTTTATAATTTTTAGTTTACTATTTTATCATATATAAACTTAACAATAAACGCTAACTAATGGAGAATACATTAAATATAAATAGTTTGGATGGAATTAAAGGACTAATCACTAGTTAAGAAGCACTAAGTACGTAAAGACATGGTGATCTCTTGTACTAACGAGCAGCTCACGAGTTAAATGCCTAGCTTGGCTCAACTCATTAAGACTACGAGTTCAAGTAGATCCGAGCCATGGGCTTCGAGCTTTCTGTCCTACATTGAGCATCAAATAGACTTATAAACCAACCTAGCAAACCACTAACCTAACGGTTCCCTAATCTCTACTCAAATCTTATCGTCACCCAAGTAATGTAAGTTTCATTCTTTTACTCTTTTATCCCTTCTGTTGATTAGGTAATTGTCATTCTCTGTTTTGATGCCAAATAATACAGAGAAAATCCGAATATCTAACCAACTCAGAAAATTATACGAATGCCATTTTGTGAAATATTGATGCTCATTAGACCTGAGCCAGCAGCCAGGATACGGCCCTTTGAATGGGTCACAAAATATAAAGCTGAACCATGATACACAAAGAAATTGAACCTTGAATTGCAGGATTCCAATAAAGCAGAAAGTGCTGATTCAGATGTGGCTGCAAGATCACATTGTATTCCAAGTCTCCGCAGATGGTACATGGTAACCTCAGCACGAGCACATCTTCCATCAACAACGAGCGCTCTCATTCCTTGAAAATCTGGTGGAGTAGGTTCAGGACAATACCTTTTGATATCCCCTGGATCTTTCCTATTTTCCTTGAAAACAGCAGTAAAAGAAAATGTACTACTAACTCCTGGTTTACTCACAAACCCTATTTCTCCACCCATCAATTCAACCAGGCGTTTTGTAATACTCAAACCAATTCCAGTTCCACCATATGTCCGTGAGGTGGAACCATCCGCTTGCATGAAAGGTGTAAAAATGCGAGTCTGAGCATCTTTAGTTATTCCTATACCAGTGTCTTCGACAGTGACTAGTAAGTTCACTGAATCTATTGCATCTGCTGAATCTTTGAACATCCTGAAACTCCCCAAGGTTTTCCGATTATTTGCTACTTCAAGCCCACTTAGAGTATTATATGGCACCGGATTTTTGGAATTTCCTGTAACTTCTATGTTTTCAGGAGAAGTGTCATCCAAAACTTCCATTTTTCTCTTCACTTCCTCAACTAAATGCACTCGAATGAAGATATGGCCTTGTTCAGTAAACTGTATTTACAGGAAGCCATATTTGGAAAAGATTATATCAGTGAAAGATTATTGCATGATAGACTGAACTCTACTTTTTTGTTCTAACCAAAGCAACTGTCATATTGTCATCTACATAAGGAAATCCTGTTTGAGCTTTCACTTATATAAATATCATAACCGTAAGTATTGGATCATACTTTCTCCTACTGGCTACTGCAGTTATATGAAAGTGTCACAGCATATAGATGTAAGCAAATGACAAAATAAGGAACCCACAACCACAATGTTCTCCAGAGTATCTATACTCCTTTAGAAAGTAGTGGTGGTGGTGGGTCTGCCACCACAGATTCCCTAAAAATATGACATGTGGGACCCACATGTCCATCCCTCTCAAAACAAAATATACGGTATAATTCATGAACTGTTGATGATGAGACTCTTTTAAGGGAGGGAGATATGAAGTGATGATAAGTCAATTGAGTCCTCCTGAATTTTTTTAGGCTAAAATATAAAAGGATGAAAAAACATCTAATCTAATTTAATTCTCAAATTAAGCTCTAAATTCAAGAGTTCTTTCTTGCAATGTGCCGGTGTGATTTTCTAATTTCATAACAACATACGGGCATTTTGCTAGTAACAGTAAATTGAAGATACGAGGAATTACGGTGGCCAATCTAGATTTAAAACTGACCTTCATAGAATTCCCTACAAGATTCGTAATGATTTGCCGAAACCGCCATGGGTCCCCGATCAGAACATCTGGAACTTGATCAGATACAAGTACAGCCAACTACCCTCACAAAAACAACATATTTCAGATCTTAACATCCTGTTGAATGAAAAACTTAGTTCAATGGATTTACATTACGACTCACCTCTATGCCCTTAGCCCATGATTTTTCAGAAAACAAAGATACCACATTGTCAAGAATATCACGGACATCAAATCGCACCGCCTCCAGCTCAATTTTGCCTGATTCTATCTTAGCGAGATCAAGTACTTCATTTATTAAGTTTATCAATGATTTTCCACTTTCTTGAGCTGTAACTACAAAATCCCGCTGAGTTGTATCAAGTTCCGTATCCATGAGCATCTGTAGCATACCTGGTTCAGGTAGAAATCCACTCTCATAACTCATTTAGCATTGTCTTCTGACGAGAATACATAAGGTATCAAATATGATAGAAAAGAATAATTAAAAATAAAGTGGACAAACCTAGTACACCGTTCATTGGAGTTCTAATCTCATGTGAAACAGTTGCTAGAAACTGCAAGGTAAACCAAGATCTACTTAGCGGATAAGGAGAAGAGGGAAAGCAAGGAGATATCACAGAGGAGACTAAAGAAACATAGGCAAAAGACAAGAACACTGCTAGCGATGGAAGGACCTGGGACTTTGCAACATCTGCAGCTTCAGCTCGTCCTTTTAATTCTCTCATTGCCGTATAATTATCTTCTGCCTCTTCAAGAGAATTCAGAGTAGCATAGATAATATAGCCAACAAGCAAAACAATTATAGCAACTGCTGACGATATCATAATGGCAGACCATGGCAGTGAAGGTGCATGCTTGAATCTGACATAAAAATATGAAAATGGATTGACTGAACTTATTTTCAAGTACAAAAGTATAATCCCAAGCACAATGAAAGAAGTACCTGCAATGCATTTCATGTTTGCGAGTCGGATCCCCAAAATCAATACTACTAATATGCAGATCATCAGATGCAATAACATCCGAATCATACATTTTAGTAGGATAAGTATGATTTGTGATGTCATACAGCCTAACAACTATCTTTTGTTTGCTAGCAAGTTGCTCCAGGAGTCTCTCCACCAGAGACGGAACATCAAATGAGGCACCAAGATAACTGTCAAGTGTTAACAACAAATTTATGGTCAATTCTCTCAAAGTTCTTTTGATAAAAAATTCTCTCAAACTTAAAAAGAAATAAATGTAAGAGTGTAGTCCAACTTGACATTTAGGAAACAGATATTACCCCAGCGTAGCTTTGATACGCTCCTCTGGTGTTGCATTTGGAGGAAGATCATACTTATACACAGTGAACGTCAGCACCACACCAAGATGATTAGATTTAAGAAGTGGGAAAGGGGCTGTTAGGGCCCCTTTGCCTGTTGCCCGTGACCGCAATATATTATCACGATCTTCCTGAAATCAAGATCATAGTGTCAGCAAATAAATCACAAGTTATTGTTTGATGATTCTTGATCAATTGATTAATTAAGTAACAATAGTACTTGTGAATGACACTAATCATAGTGCAAAATTTCATATAATTTGTACATAAAACATGCATCCCAAAGGGACATGGACAGGGGTGAATTTAGGACCCAGACACCCAGGGTGGCTTATCAGACTCCAAGTCTTGCATATGGCGATGCTGCTACGTTTTTTTATGAACTTGGTCCATAAGTTTAACTTAGGACAAAACCAAAAAATCTTACGATTTGGAACTAATGGTGTAACGGCTGTGTGCATGCCTAGCTGATGCAAAGGCCAGGAGTTTACACTTCCCTTATCTAAAATAAAGTTAGTAATAAAACTCAAACA
The DNA here is from genome assembly GCA_019925245.2 of Oryza australiensis. Lineage (NCBI taxonomy): Eukaryota > Viridiplantae > Streptophyta > Magnoliopsida > Poales > Poaceae > Oryza > Oryza australiensis. The sequence goes on from JAIFGZ020000516.1 coordinate 2,061,556, forward strand.
TGTTCTTTAGATTTGTATGCATGGTCTGCCAGGGTCCAGAGCTGTTCACAGTCTGGTGCAAGACCGCTCATCATGCTGAACCAACTCAGATCAAACCACTTCTACAGATTTTGTTTGGATTGAGATGGATCCAACATAACTAATCAAACTTTTTCGCAGCCTTTGCTTGTACTTAGCTCCCTCTTGTTCATTTCTTGCAGAGCCTGGCACTCGCTACTGCCTCCCTCACTCTCCATGCCAACTTCTTCCTTCCTATGGCTGCCAGTGTGGACAGCCACTATGTCTATGTGTCTCACTTGGATTCAATAATGAGTTCACTCATCCATGTCACCATCCGGTTGAGCATGGAGGCCTCCTCACAGTCCACTCAAAGATTGGCAAGATGCCTCAGCAGCAACAGTAGATTCCATATCCAATGGCATGGGCTTCGCTTGTGCTCAGTGTTGTGTATGGCTCATACAGAACAAAGTGGTCAGAGGCTGTGTAGCAAGACTAGGTTGAAGGGCCAAGTTGGACTAGTGCCAGGGAGCTAATCAAAATGATAAAGGGGAAGTGTACGGGACTGCTGTCCCGTCCGTCTCAAACTACAGTTTGTAGAATAGGGACTCATGCACTCATCCTTTTAAAGTAAGAAGTTATTAAATTCTGAATTACTCATTTCACAATTTAAAAAAACAAAGGTCTAACCAAAAGTTAATAAGTTTATTCTATTCAGAAAAAAATTATAGCAGAAAGGACTTGCAGATATATTAGCTCACCTTCCCAGACATCATGTCGACTGATATAATGTGCTTTACAGTTTCCTGGGAGAAAATAACAGGTGCATACTCATCTTGAACTGGTGAAGGTTGTAGCTTTTCAGGATTGTAGTCATGAACAAGGGATTGATCTTCGGTTTCCATTTTCTTAATCTTCCATCCAAGCTTTTGCTCAAACAACTCCCTTTCACTGTGCAGCACCTTCAAAGCATAGGCAACACCACTCATCAATGGCCTTTCAAATGTTGTCCTAGCCGTGAAATCCTCAAATGTTTTCTGTCAAGTGTCAACAATAACAAGATCTCATAATCATGACAAAAAACACAGTATTAGTATGATAGAAAATAACAGGATGTTTTCTTTTAAATAACATAAATCTTTGAAAAACTGTGCATCCTCTGCTGTTTCAGCTATAATGATGTTTTCTTCCAAGTGACTTATCATATAAGCAGTTGAACATTTTTTTTGGACAAATAAATTGCTAATGGGAAATCAGATTTTATACTCCTTCCAGTCAGTCACGAAAATATACCATTTTGATCATCGACACAGCCTTCCAAATACAACTTCCACAGCTAATTTCTATTACAATACATTTTTAAAAACCTGATTAAATTATAAGATGATCAAAAATATTGCTAAATTTACACACGATGTTCACATCCAGTATCAAAATCTTGCTAAATTTACACACGATTTTCACATCCAGTCTAAATATGTTACTCCCTACGTTTCATATATAAGTCACTTTGGGTATGTCCGAAGTCAAACCTCTTCAAGTTTGACCAAGTTTACAGAAAAATATAGCAATATCTACAACACCAAATTAGTTTCATTAAATTCATTATTGAATATATTTTTATAGTATAATTATTTTGTGTTGGAAATATTGCTATATTTTTCTATAAACTTAGTCAGACTTAAAGAGATTTGACTTAGGACAGACCCAAAGTGACTTATAATATGAAACAGAGGGTGTAAAAGATATTGATGCTTAATGTTTCAAAAGTTTTACTTTAAGCATTTCCAGTATGACATGATCTTGTGACTGGAGAGAGTAGTTACTTAGGTTTTTTTTCCATCAAATGCTGACTTTTCGATCTTTGGATTGGTCTTCACTCCTAGAATCAAAATTCTGGTTGTTCTAATTGTAACACCAACAATTAAATTAACTAACGAAGGAATTTATTTGGTTGGAGTTATATTCTCTTGGCTCTTGATGACCTCTTTTCTTTTCTTGAGGGCTATTAACTAGGGCCACACACGGGGGTTCTCAGATACGAAGCAGGGATGGATATTGCCATCTCACGGAGGTAAAATGCAGCACAATGTGAAGCAGATATAGCGAATTCAGCCGAGAACTAAAACAAAAGTCCTACTGAATAAATGCATAATGCCATATTTCTATCACAACACAGTAGAAACTAATAACTGTTCTGGAAGATTATCTGGCAAGGTAAAAGCAGCATTAGAACTAAGTAGTGGCAGAACAAGGCATATCTTAGCCCCCGTTATATGAAAAATTCACTTGATTTATTCTAAACTCTACAATTTAACTCTCACCCATAGCACCCATATTAAAAATTTGTTGAATCACCCTTGCAATTAAGAAAGATGTTTTCAAAGAAAGCAAACCTGATCGATAGCAGAAGGATTCTTTCCATGGTGAAAAGTTGAGACTAAAATAGCCAATGCGTGCACATGGTTCATGCTTACATTGAATTGATCTTGTAGCATCCTAGCTCTCTCATCACACATATTTTCAAGATTCTCAATTCTTCTAGCAACAACATCAGCATGCATGCTTGAAAATATCCAGACAGAACTACAAAGCCCAACTAAGACGCCAAGAAGCAGGGCTCTCTTTGACCATTTTCGACTTATCTTAGCACTTGGTGTCTGGAGGAGTTTCTCATGCTGACACAGTTCATTTGCTTGCTTCCCTCTTTTGAAAATAGTTATAACTACCAAAATTACAACTATTCCAAAGGAAGCAGACAAACTAAATATCATCCCGTGATTGCAGCTCAAGGCGTTATTCTGCTGCACATTCAACCAATTAATTACAGTGCACAAGTAACATAGACATAGTTAAATACATTGAAAACAAAAAGGTAGGATCAATAGGAATTTGTAATGGTTAAAGATTAACATGCAATGAATCATGCCATTGTAAGTGAAAAAATAGATAATCACAAGACAAACCAAAAATAGAATTAGAAATATGGACAAGATGCTTCTCTTTAATAAATCAAATGTCAAAAACAGTTGCAGAAAAAAAACTTAATTAACTCTAATTAGGCAACACAAAACAGTGAAACTAATAACATTATTCAATACGAGAAGATTCCATAGAAAGTTATTTCTGAAGAGATGTAAATATAGTTTTTTTCTACTTTAGCCTCATTTAAGCTCAATTTAACATGTTCTGCAAAGAAATCAACACACCTGAGTTATTGGCATTTGACAATTGGCAGGGTAAAAGGACAACTCTGTAATTTCTTCAATAAAAAGCTCGACTTAAGCATGACTTTGAGTTATTGGAATCAAGTTGGATGTATAATAGTATTGGTTGCAAGTTCTACAGTTCTATGTGGCAGTAAGACTGATGAGACCTATTGTTGTCCTAGTTAAGACAGCTCGGTGGCTACATACTAATTGGACAATGCCAAGATAGATGCTGATCCCCATTACATCAAAGCAGCACAAAATAATCCAACCTAACATATAGATATGCCAACATCATGCAGTCCTCTGAAGTATTTAGAGTCAAGAAAACAATCTGGTTAGTAGGTCACAAGGGTTGAAGGTTCAGATCATTCATGAATCAGCCACATTAACAATAGGTTATAATACAGTCCAATTCCATTAATGCTCTATATTCCAAGTTTACAGTGCAAAAAGAAATGTAGCAAATTTGACACATCACCAAGTTCATCCAGGATAAAGAGGAAACATAAAACACTCACATTCCACAATATCGTAGGAGAGCCAATGTCTTGTTGCACCGCATTTTGCAATAAATTGTTTTCATGATTATTTTTGTCATAATTATCTTCATTCGTGAAACAATCTTGAAGAATCACATTGTCCATCCAGTTTTGACTTCCTCCAGCTGGTTTATTCTCAATACGAGAATTTGAGATATCAGGCATGCTGTGGACTGGATTATCATCATTGATCGTACCAGATTTACATATGCATTCCCGCTACATCATAGTTCGAATTGTCAGTTAGAAATGCATAATAATAAGATCCTAGGACATAACGAATGAAGTATATTATCTAAAACAATAATAAAATAACTATGTATATGTTACCACAATTAATGGATTGTGCAAATAACATGATTTGTAATAACAGAAATTAACTCTTCAAAGTTCTCATTTGCACTTGCATGGAATAAACAAAGATTGCATGCATCACAAGGTTTAAAAGTTTATTTGTCGAAAGTTTGTGTATAGCCTGACATTTTATTGACCACAATAAATAAAAAATTAATACAGGACAACCATATTTCACTCCCCTACATCTAGCTCGTGTGACCAGTGTGCCATTTGATTCTGAGCTTAAGGTAGCAAAATTGTGTGCAATGCGCCTAAGGTAAACCAGCTTGCCCTCTTTTTTCCTCCCTGGATTACCCCAGCCACACATGCGACAAGGGAGATCTTGTTTCTTACTATAACTACCAGTCATTAAAATAGAAATAATGAATTTGTCATATCTATGGTGATTGAAATTGAAATAATTGTTTATAGGACAATCATAAGAAGATTTATAAATTGTAGAAATTCAGTTCAATAATTGGATTAAGGATCTTGTGGGATCATAGCAACGTGGCAGTTATCCTAGCTTTTCTAGGATAAAGAAGAATGGAATACTCTGTAAGCAATATGCTATAACAAGCATCCAATATGCTATAATAAGCATTTATGTGATCTTAAGGCATACACATTTCTTCACTCTGCTCTCCGCTCTCTGTTCTGCTCGTTCACTATTTTGCATTTGCTTATTATCTGCTCTCTGCTCTGCTCTGACTAATGGTCCTAAGCAGTGTATAGGCATCAGCCCTGCCAACCATCTAGAGTCTAGTGCCTTCTTCAACACTGAGTTCATGCCACGTCAGAGAAAGGAGAGGGAGGTGGCTCACGGTGCCAGCATGGCAGCTCCCTCGCCAACGGTTCGACGAGAGAGGGGAAGAGGTTGCAGAAGGGCATTTTGGTCTTATTCATGGGTCTGTTAAAAACTGTCATACGAGGGGAAAAGTTGAAACTAAGTGGCATGGAAGGAACATGTTTTTTTCAATACTAACAAATAAGGGATTGTAGGAACTCTCATATGCATGAAGTTTTCTCTGTACAAATCCCAAATCTGCATGGCCAAGAATATCTATGTCTCAACTATCGAGTTCCACATTTCACAAACAGTGCATGCTCACTGAATTTCCAGGCCAATTTACCCTTTTTATAATCATAGCAATCCGCAAATTTTCTGGTAGATCCCAATCAAGTGTTTATTTCTTTTGCACTATCCTAGTATATGTTCTTCCCTCACCGTACAAGATACAAAACAGCATAAATTTCTAAACTCGATCAAAACAGAATTCAATGTCTCCAAAACTAAGATAATACTGGAAATCCATGTATTCATTAAAATTTCTCATTACTACGAAAATATCCAGTGCACAAATACATTAATTAGGAATGTAAATTTCGCAAGACTGAAACATATGTTTAGGCAGCTACAATTATAAACTTCCAAACCCGACACCAGGCATTATATTTGTCTTCGCAAGCGAAACATATGTAAAGTGCATACATCTAGCTCGCCTACAAATCTCCCAATCTGTCTCATCCAATTGCAATGGTACAGTAAACATGGATAGCATATGATGATCATCAAGCTAGGGAGAACCGAAGCAAAGATATTTACCTCCGGCGAAGACAGAAGCGACGCCAACGCCTGCAGCTTGCTCATGCTGAGGTTGAATTGCGCCGCCACCTCCTCCACCCCATCCCTCACCACCTCTCCACACCCCCACCACCACCTCCCACACCCACCGATCGCCCACACCAGCAGCAGGCACCCGAGGAACCCCGCCACCGCCCCCACGCCGGCGTGCGCCGCCGCCTTCCCCGCCGCTGCGCCCACAGCCGCCGCCGCACTCTCCCGCCCTGCTCATCTCACCGTCGCCACCCCAAAGAAACACGCCACGATACCGACACCAAATCACAGGGCCAGAAACAATCACAACCCAGAGCTCTCACCTACAACGCCGGGCGGCTCTGACAGGGGCCAAGCGCGCTGCCGCTCCCGGGATTGTTGTTGCTGGACATGGCCGGAATCGCCAGGACGAGCTCGAGCAACCACGCGGGCTTCCACTTGTCCCCGTTGTGTCCGCCGCCGCCGCCTCCTCCTCCGCCGCCCCTGCCGCGGGAGGCCATCAAGAACCTGCCCTTCCGGGTCGGCAAGGCGAGCAGGAGCTCACGGTCGTCTCAGAGCGGCCACTACAGGAATCCCCATCAGAGACGCCACCACGCCATGAAAGCGAGACCCCTCCTCCTCCTCCTTGTCGCCTCCCACCCACGAGCAGCAGCAGGACTCCCCTCAACGCCAAGAACCAATCCGAAATGATTGCTCCCTCCAACTCCAAGAAGAACAGCGAGCACGGGGCGGCAATCCAATCCAACCTCAACACCTCAAGATGCTCGAGGATGAGGCCGTTTTGGATTCTTGCTGGAATTTGGGGAGGGAGTGGGTGGTGGTGGTGGTGGGGAGGGGAAAGGCAGAGGAAGGGAGAAGAGAGAGAGAGAGAGAGAAGCAACAACAGGGGTAGTGAGGAACAACTGGTAAATTGGAAAGAAACAACAAGAGAGAGGAGGTGGTGGTGGTGTTGCTGATTACTGCCTAAAGCTGCTGCATCTGCTGCTGCTCCTCCTGCTACAGTGCTACTCTTTCTCTTTCCTGCTTTCAAAGTAGCACTAGTGGTGGTGCTTCTCACTTTCTCTCTCTACAATTCTCCATCTACTTCTACTCAGAATCTTGGTTGTAGAGAGAGGATTTCTCCATCAGGCAGCAGCTATGCTGTTGTGTTGTTTAGAGAGAAAATCAAGAAATGGAGGATGAGATGGAGAGGGGAATTCTTGGTTTTTCTCTTGCTGTGGAGAAAGTGCTCTTCAAGGTGCATATCATTATCTCATCATCCTGTGGGTCCTAATGGAGCCTCCCTAGCTTGATTGACATAGCTTAGAGATTTTTTTCCTTTCTTTCTCCCTTACCTTGCAAGACATTTTTTTGTTTTTGAGGTGGAGACATGTGTCAAGATTGGCTGAAAAAAATAAGGATCATTAGCTTTTGTGGTTTATAGTTATCAGACTCGTCCTTTTCACGGTCCAATTATTGTATCGTGTTGGCGATGGTTACGAGAGAACTGAGTTCATATGTCCATCCATAGAAACGGGAAAAAATAAATATGTCACAAAGGAGACGTGCCGTATGAACACAAGCTCGCATGCACCACAAACATTTGTGTCATGGTGAAAACATTGATCGAGTTATCGACAACGGCGATGACATGCTACATCGTTTTCTGCTTGTTTGTGATTGCTTTCGTGCCAAATGTCAAGGTCTTCTCAAGTTGGTGGGAAATCAAACAATTTGTGCTGAGATTGAATTAAACAAATTAGCTTGCAACCAACTTGGATTGCTACTTAATTTTTCTTTAGCTTAGCTAAACCGTTTAAAACAAACTGGAATTTATCGACCCTTGCTACAAGTTGAAGTTATAGCCATGCTCAAGTAGTAATATCCTAGCAATTAATCTATATGTAGTAATAAGTACTACTAAAAACTTATTGGGAAAATCAAACCCCTGTACCTGTTCAATACAGGTCAGAGGATGGGAATTGGGGATGAAAAATCATCATCTTCACTCGATGTCCTATATGTTGTTGTCCTTTAGCAAAATTTAGAGATAGCAGAAAAACTAGCTTCAACAAACGTTCTTTACTTCTTCCTTATTTTTAGGTTACTCTTATTTAACATCTCACATCCCTCATATTTGAGAGATACAAGTCCATCCCCTATTGTCATTTCTATATAATGAGAAATTCTTTCTATACCTATAATATTTAACCAGTCCTTACCCCTCCCTCCTCCGAATTTTCCTCATTCTCTTGTACCGCAAGTTTTGGTTGTGATCCCATTTATATAATTTCTGTTAGTTGATCCTTAAGTGGCATTGTAATGAGTGTCAGTTTTCCCCTTAGATATGTAAAAAATGTAGAAATTTGTGAAACCTACCTTTAAAGTAATTGGTTGCGTGTCTATAATATTCATAGGTTTTTTAAGAAACGTGTTATACGTAGAAATTTAATATATATATATATATATTAAAAAATTTAATATATATATATTAAAAAATTGTATTGTAACATTTTTTAAAGGAAACGTATCAGGTGGAAACCAGGTTATTGGTATAACCTTAAAAACTCCCCACTAAAACCACACGATCTTTATCCAACGAATTAGCTTTTTGCATTTTAACCCCCTACGTCATCATTTTAATCCGTTCAAACCTCCTATGACTGGCGGACGTTAAAATGCAAAAAAAACAATCTTTTCTTTCGTCCGTTGGATGAGAATCGTGTGATTCTGGTGAAAAGTTTTCAAGGTTGTGTCAATAGCCTAGTTTTCACTTGATACGTTTCCTTATTTAAAATGAGAAGAAAAACATTAATCTCGTATATCATTTTATTTTAGATAAGATATATAACCAGCAGCAAATCTATTAAACTACTATCACAAAGTTAGGCTACATATACTAGTTTTAATAAATAAAAAATGAATAAATGTGTAATTTCTATGTTTCTTCGATACATGAGGACAAAATAAACCTTTTCAAAGAAAATAAGCCAAGACGTGTAAGGAAACTAAACTTTAGTTTAGGAGTAAAAAAAGAGTGAGCAAAACTCAAAGATATAAAAGAAAGATATATATGTTAAAATTTTTATGAGCATACAGGGAATTTTTTCCTATATAATGGTGGGGATTTGCTGGATAGTGAAGAAATGAATGGGAGGAATTTTTTGGACTATCCTAATACGAAGAAATAGAAGGGATGAGTCTTGTGGACACTTCTCGAGATGCTCCATAAAATTTTTGTTGTTACGGTATTGTTTAGGGGAATTTACACGCTCTAGTCATAATACATCCGAGCTAACCTATTTAGTATTTACATACTACAAAACATTTTTCTGCTTAGAATGGTTGTAATAACGGGACATTAGAGTCTGTTTGACGCAGCGGCCGATCGAGTTATCCATTACTCCATACACAAGTCAATTTTAGTGGTCGTTATACCAATCTAAACATGACTATATTTAATTATGCCATACTTGCATCTAATAAATGTTTCGGGCTTCAAGAGAGAAAAAGAACACGCGGTGGGTACACAATGCTTTACTTTTTGACAGAAGCACGCAGGCTGCTGCAGAAGTTGGTTGAAGTTTGACCTTTTTGAGAGTGCGTCAGGTCCCGTTCTTTTTGATAAAAAATGATTAAATTTTTCATCTCCGTGACACATTTTTAAATTACTAAATTATTTATTTTTAAAAAAATTATATAAAATTTACTTTAAAATATCAGATAAATTTATTTGTCAAATTTATAATAATTAAAATTAATTAATAATACGTTAATGTCGCCTCGTTTTATATTAAAAACTTAATCTTCATTTTATCTTTCATCTTTGTCTTGGTAATAAAAGAACACCATGTCTTCTCGGATTAATCTATAATAGCCCCAACACTGTTTTGGTTGAGCTTGCACTTTGTCCTGCTTTATGGCCTTTACTGTTTGGTGGCTGCTAACCTAAAAATAATTAGAAAAACACTACTATATCCATCTCAAAATATAAAATCTGATACTAGTTGGCATAGGACATGCTTTATTTTCAGATTTACAGTATCTAATACTAATTTTTTATAGTTTGGAACAGCTGGTTCAATGCACATGTACTTCTTAGAATTCTTCTGTTTTTTAAGATCAAGGATTGCGTAAGTACCTTGTTTGTTACCCAAATTAATTAAGTATTTCATATTTTTTTCTTTTGCAGAAAATTTAAAGGTCTTATTAAATCGCTCAGTTTTGGTACTTCTTGTGAACGTCCCAATTGGAGATTCGATAAAGCAGGTAGGGTGCCAGTAGATCCTAGCAAGTTTGATTATTTGCATCTTCGATATCGATCCTAAGCTGTAATTATGCTGGAAATATGTACATTTTTTATCATCTCAATGAGAGATGAAGGTCTACAGCATGCAAATTAATTAGAGTTGCACTGTATATTAAGGCCACATTTGGTATAGCTGAAATTAATAGAAAAAAATTAATGAAACACGTCGTTTAGTAGTTTAGGAAGCATGCAAAATGAAAATCCAAATTCTAGAATCGATAAAAAAGGGCTTGTTATGTTATTTTGCTTCCTTTTTGTTTGCACGATAAACACATGTTTGCATACACCACACTGCACGCATATAAAGGATCGAACAAGATCAAACAAACCTACCAGAGGGGTGTGAATGGTAGGAAAAACCAAAACCCAAAAACTTTTAGCGAAAATAAAAGTTGCCCTCAAATTAATGGAGATCACGACGTAGTATTATCGCTGCCAAGTCCTGCCGACCTCGGAACCACCTTGCTGACTCCGGGAACGCTTCAGCCGACCTCGGAACCACCTTGCCGACCCCGAGAACACTTCAGCCGACCCCGGGAACGGATTGCCCGACCCGTCGACCCTGGCACGTCTCGCCCGACCTCGAGGGCGCTTCCGGGTTCATCTCGCCCGACCTCGCCAAATTCCACACACGCCACTGAACCGCCTAGAAGCGTTAGGGTTTGTCGATGCCGATGACTTCAAGCTGGTTTCTCGATGCCGATGGCACCCGAGCTGATTCGACCGACCCTCCGACGTGCTGACCCCGACCCAAATTTCCGAATTGAATTTTGCTCACAGATAGATGAACTCTCGAAGAAGTAGATCAAACTATTTCAACTTTATTGCATCTGAAAGTGTTTACAAAGTGCAACAACAACACTCCTCACCAGAATTCTAAACTCAAAACCCTAACTTTCTTTCAACTTTTCTCTCTAAAAAATGATACAAGGAGGCCACACCCTCCCTCTCTATTTATACCACAAAAACCTCCTACTCAAAGTAAATGTAGAATTCCTATTCCCAATAGGACTCAAGAAATTCTATTCCTAATAGAACTCAATCACTCTCTTCCCTTATCTCAATCCATCTTCCCAAATCCCTCTCGAATCCGGGCTCCCTTCCAAATTTGACTCCTCTTTCCATACGCACACGATTCCTCTCGTATACCATATGGATTCTCCATCTTCCACGTGTATTATTCTCTAGCCTAAGCATCCCGCATGATATCCTTGATCGTCTGGACCTCAACTTCTTCCAAGCCTAGTCACGATCCATCACCGGCTATACTCCCATGGCCTCAAGCAACACTTGCACATGAACAACAAAGAAACTCCATATCCGAGTACAAGTTCACATCAACTTGACTCACATCAACACACAATAGTATCACATACGAATAAAAACCATCTAGAAGTCATATCCATAAAGAAATCTAAAAATCCAACGAAAACAACCCAAAACCGACTCCTACCCGGAGTTAGCCAGTCTGACCGTCGGGTAACCCAGTTAGACCACCCGAACACCTTCGGTCTGACTGGCGACACCCACCCGGTCTGACGGGCCACACATGCTGACCTGTATTGTGCATCAACCGAAAAACACTATTCACCATATTTTCATAAAACATTTACCTTTGATAATTGTTCATCACATAGATTAAATCATCACATGACTCTACAATCTCCCCCTTGATGAACACATTGGCAACATCTCAAAATGCAAATTTGGTGGTTTTGAAAAACGAAAAACAAAAATGAATCAAAAAGCACAAACAACTCAACAAAGCATGTTTTCAAACGCAATGAAACAGAAAACAACTCTCCCCTTTTAAGAAAAATTTTCTCTCATGTATTTGCAAAATCAACTATTTTTAAAATTGAATTGTTTTCTCCCTTACATAAAAAATATGCATTTTGTATATCTTTCTCCCCCTTTGACAATGAATTCATCAAGAAATTTTAAAAGAGAAATAATAACCAATGAAGCACAAATGCAATGATATCATGATTGTCACTTGCAATAACCATTTTAATTTTTATTTCCATTTTTTTCGAGAGCTTTGAAGTGGACCAAAAGCAATTCAAGGTCATGTTTTACAAAACAAGGGAGATAAATTCATCAACTAGTTAACAAGCATGCACTATAGTATAAACATGAATCAAAGATATTACAATTATGATGAACTCAACATTAATGATTTATGATTTTAACAATTTAAAATGTAACATATTCACAAGTGCAAAAGCGAAAGAAAAACCCAAGTATATAGACCTATGACAATGATACTTTTTCTCAAATTAATTCCTTCTCCAAAAATAACCAAGAGAACTTTTAGCTCTTTATTTTTGAACTTTTATACTTTTCTCTTAATTATTATGGGTACGTCCTTGTCGTCAAGACGATTGCCAAGGATACGGCACCCTTTTTTTATCTCACCACGAATACGTCCTTGTCGTCAAGACTGTTGCCAAGGATTCGATATTCATTTTTTCTCATATAAATAAGCATTTATGTACTCTTGCGGTGATTGGAACAAAAAGATTAATCTGAGGAATAACAATTCATAAAGCATATATAAAAGCATTAATCATTCAAACTAAGCACTTCCTTCAATATTGCATATTTCATTAATTTAAGTAAAAGAATTATGTGTCATGTATCATTTCACTTAAAAATAATATCTAAGCCTCATGAATAGACTAAAATGCATACAAGCTAACATAGCAATAAATAGACCTTGATTATTTTGCTAGCATGCACAAGAATATACTAGAGGTATAAAACAAAGCTCTTCTTTTTCTCATTTTTATTTATTTTCAGATTTAAAAACAATGCATGAAAATAAACATGAATGCATAAAAAAACACAAACTTTCCCTCAAATTAACCTCCAATTATCCTCAAAGAAAAATCAAAAAGAAATCAAAGATTTTTGAAGAAGACATCCAATTGCCAATGATATCACCAAGGTTCTCATAAATTGACATATATTCACTTGTACTAACAAAAATTACTACATCAAACACTAGCATATGAAAGCTAATAATCAAAAGAGTAAACCAAAATTATGACAATCCAAAACTACCTTGATGTTACCGTGAAAAACAATCGTTGTCTCCACATTGCACACACATTGGGGAGTATGCCATCAAAATACCTACGAACACGAAGATGTCGAGGCCTCCGTGTTGGGGTTAGAAATAAGAAATTTTGGAATCCAACACTCAGTCACATGACCAGTAGAACCAGTAGGTACATATGCACAAACAAAATCAGAATCAGACTTACCTGAAACCTTATCTTGTCGCTTCACAAAAGTATGATTTGAATTATGCACAAAACTGCCCCGAGGACGGTCTGACCACTGTTGTACATGTGGTTTGACCGAGCTCAGCTATTGGTCGACCGTCGGTTCACATCGGTCCGACTGGCCTGGCGATCGGCTGATCGGTCGTGTCGATCCGACCGTGCTCCTTGGACTAAAACCCGATTTTTGCCACCATCGTTTCGCAAAAGCAATTTCTTTCCTTTTTCTGTTTACGGGCAAGTCTAAAATAAAATCCAACCAAATGTCTATCTTTTCCACAAAACGAACAAGTGTATTTCCCATGATGATTAAAAACACAAGTAGAAACAGATGGTTTAGCAACAGAAGTAGCTACAAGTGGTTTTGCAATCACAGCATTAGTTTTGGAAGATGATGCATTCAATGAAGTCATGATGCCAGCAGATTTAAATACAATGTTCTTAGATTCAGGTTTAATCAAAATTTCACCACTTCTAGAACCAACACCTAAAACAACAGGAGGATATCTAGTATGATGAGCATAAGGATCAAAACCTAAACCATGATTATTTGTGCTAACTTTAGATTGATCAAGAATCATGTTGAGGTTCTTTTTACCATCAGAAAATTTTTGCAAAGAACTTTTCAAGTAAAAAACCTCTTGAGTAAGAGTAGCACAATTTTTACAAGCATCCAAAACACTCTTCTGTTTTCTACAAAACATGCAAGACATCACTTCATCTTGTTTAACAATTTCCTCTATGTGCTTGACACGACCCAAAGCATCTTTTAGTTTTATCTCATTAGCAACACATGTTAAACAACGTTTGGTACTAGATTGCTTAATCCTCTTAGAGCTAATCAAATTAAACATCGAGCTAGCAAACGAAGAACCTTTACATTTATTTAAAGCTCTCTTAGTCAAAAACAATTCATTAACCAATCTAGTGTTCATGACAAAACTAAGTGCAAGACAAGATTCAAATTTTTGAGTTTTCTTAGATTCAACATCAAGCTTCTTGGCATAAACATCTCTAATTGACTTAATTTTAGCAAATAAAACTTAACAAGATTGACATTCATCATTATTAGAAACAAGAGATTTTATCCTACTATTTTCAGCATTAAGAGACTTAATGGTAGCTTCATGTTGACTAATCTTTTTCTCAAATTTAGAAATTTTGTAACCAAGTCTAGCAATAACTTCTTGAAGATATTCAACACTAGGAGCATGAATTACCTCATTGTCATCTTCAGAATCTTCATCAATACTACTAGTCATGAAACAAACTCCAGCAATGTTCTTCCTCTTGTCATCATCTTCATCACTTTCAATATCAACATCACTAGATTCTTGAACCGCTGCATATGCTTCATCAATTGCCTTTTGGTAGAACTTCTTCATCTTCATGTTCTTGAATTGCTTCTTACTTTGCTTGGTATCCTTGGCGTTCTTAGATTCATCTTGATCTACTTTCTTTGCAGCTTTTTTAAGCTTGGGACATTGAGAACGAATGTGATTTGGTTGTCCATATTCAAAGCAACGAATTGGTCCACCTTTTCTCCTGAACCTAAGATTACTTACAGCTCGAGAAATTCTGTTAGCAAGAGAAACCAAGTCCTCCTCACTGATTTCCTCCAGTTGATCATTGGACAAGGTATTAAAAATAGAAAGAGTCGTCATAGGAGAAATATCCAAAGAAGATCCAGATGGAGACACCTAAGCAGTAGGTTTAGAATCAGTTCTTTTAGAAAGAATATTCATCTTATAGGTTTTCAATTTGGTGTAGAGAATATCCAAAGTCAAAGTGTTCATGTCAATCGATTCTTGAATAGAAGTCACTTTAACATCCCAAATTTTCATGTCAAGACTATTCATAAAGTGACGAGCAGCCTCAGATTGAGAATAGTTAACATCATAAGAAACATCAATAGATCTAAGATCACTCAAGATTTTATTGAAACACCCTAAATATTCATCCAAAGATTCTCCAGGATTCATCTCAAATTTAATGTAGTCCTTTTTGAAAACATCTTTTGGAAACTCCTTAATGTTAGAAGATCCAGTGTGAAAATCATTCAAAGCTTTCCAAATCTCATTTGCAGTTGCAAGATGTGAAACACGATCAAAGTCGAAATGAGAAATTGCATGAAGAATAATATTGCGAGCTTTGCAATTATTTTCAAAATTTAATTTGAGAGTAGGAGTATCAATGCGATCAGGGATTTCAAAAGGTTGTGCAACTTTTAGCCAAATATCATATCCTTGAGATGTTATGTAAGATTCCATCTTTTCTTCCAATAATCAAAATCAATTCCATTGAAAATATGAGGTTTGTTTGAAAACTTTTCGGCCATGGCAAATAGATCAGAAAAGCAACAGATATCAAAACAAAAACCTGGCTCTGATACCACTTGTAGGATCGAACAAGACCAAACAAACCTACCAGAGGGGGGTGAATGGTAGGAAAAACCTAAACCCAAAAATTTTTAGCGGAAATAAAAGTTACCCTAAAATTAATGGAGATCATGACGTAGTATTGTCTGTCAAGTCCTGCCGACCTCGGAACCACCTTGCCAACTCGGGAATGCTTCACCAACCTCGGAACCACCTAGCCGACCCCCAGGAATGCTTCAGCCGACCCTGGGAACGGATCGCCCGACCCACCGACCCTGGCGCGTCTCGACCGACCTCGAGGGTGCTTTCGGATTCGTCTCGCCCGACCTCGCCAAATTCCACGCACGCCACCGAACCGCCTAGAAGCGTTAGGGTTTGTCGATGCCGATGACTTCAAGCTGGTTTCCCGATGCCGATGGCACCAAGCCGATTCGGCCGACCCTCCGACCTGCCGACCCCGACCCAAATTTCCGAATTGAATTCTGCTCATAGATAGATGAACTCTCGAAGAAGTAGATCAAACTATTTCAACTTTATTGCATCTGAAAGTGTTTACAAAATACAACAATAACACTCCTCACCAAAATCTCAAACTAAACTCGAAACCCTAACTTTATTTCAACTTTTCTCTCTAAAAAACGATACAAGGAGGCCACACCCTCCCTCTCTATTTATACCACAAAAACCTCCTACTCAAAGTAGGTGTAGAACTTCTATTCCCAATAGGACTCAAGAACTTCTATTCCCAATAAGACTCAAGAACTTCTATTCCCAATAGGACTCAATCACTCTCTTCCCTTATCCCAATCCATCTTCCCGAATCCTTCTTGAATCTGGACTCTCTTCCAAATTCGACTCCTCTTTCCATTCGCACACGATTCCTCTCGTATACCATATGGATTCTCCATCTTCCACGTGCATTTCTCTAGCTTGAGCATCCCGTGTGATATCCTTGATCGTCTGGACCTCAACTTCTCCCAAGCCTAGTCCCGATCCATCACCGGCTATACTCCCATGGCCTCAAGCAACACCTGCATATGAACAACAAAGAAACTCCATATTCAAGTACAAGTTCGCACCAACTTGACTCACATCAGCACACAATAGTATCACATACGAATAGAAAAACTATCTAGAAGTCATATCCATAAAGAAATATAGAAATCCAACGAAAACAACCCAAAACCGACTCCTACCCGGAGTCAGCCAGTCTGACCGTCGAATAACCCGGTCAGACCGCTCGAACACCTCCGGTCTGATTGGCGACACCCACCCGGTCTGACCGGCCACACATGTCGACGTGTATTGTGCATCAACCAAAAACACTATTCATCGTATATTAATAAAACACTTACCTTTGATAATTATTCATCACATAGATTAAATCATCACATGACTCTACAATCTTTCCCTTGATGAACACATTGGCAACATCTCAAAATGCAATTTGGTGGTTTTGAAAAACAAAAAACAAAAATGAATCAAAAAGCACAAACAGCTCACAAAGCATGTTTTCCAATGCAATGAAAAAGAAAACAACTCTCCCCCTTTTAAATTTTTTTTCTCTCATGTATTTGCAAAATCAACTATTTTAAAATCGAATTGTTTTCTCCCTTACATAAAAAATATGCATTTTGTATATCTTTCTCCCCCTTTGACAATGAATTCATCAAGAAATTTTAAAAGAGAAATAATAACCAATGAAGCACAAATGCAATGATATCATGGTTGTCACTTGCAATAACCATTTTTATTTTTATTTTCCAATTTTTTCCGAGAGCTTTGAAGTGGACTATGGCAATTCAAGGTCATGTTTTGCAAAAAAAAGGGAGATAAATCCATCAATTAGTTAACAAGCATGCACTATAGTATAAACATGAATCAAAGATATTACAATTATGCTCAACTCAACATTAACGATTTATGATTTCAACAATTTAAGATGCAAGATATTCACATCTTCTTCAAATTTCACTGGCTGCTTCTCTGAGTTTTAGCTCTCCAAACAGGACTAAAAGAGTATTTGTAGACACCGTAATTTAACTTTGATGAGTAGAGTCATGTTTCTATAACTCCACGACTACACTTCTGGTTCTTCTATTGTTTTTATTTTGGTTCTTTTCAGCTTCTTCATCAGATTATTGTCGCAAATTTTTATTCACGCTTCTAAAAATACAATTTCTTGAAAAAACTTTTTCCCTATTGTACTTGTCGGTGAAATGAGAACCAAAGCCTTCACCATTGGCTGTTTGTTTGGGATGCCTCGGTACACGCCATCGGATTGGGGGGCACATAACTATCAATTAGCCCCAAGCAATGACTGAGATGCACTCGAGAAGAAACGGAACAAGCAGCTGAGACCATCCCTGGCGGGGTGAGCTCGGGGTCATCCCTATGGCCACGAGCTGAAACCAAAGCTCGAGATCTTGAGCTTAGGGTCATTCCTATGACAGTAGGCTACGCCTCAAGCTCGGGGCACGACCGCCTCTTGCCCCTTGGCTCGACCCCCGCAGAGCTGCTCGGGATAGCGACATCACATTGACCGCGATGGACACGACATGATGTAGTTGTCGCTAACAAAGTAAGGCTTGCGTTAAATATAAGGCAACACATACCAACCCGATGTGTGACCGAGGCAATAGACGATGAGACGACACTTGCACAACCGTCACGTGCACCATAATCAACCCTATGGGGAAGGGGTGTGGGCTGTCAACGGCATGCTTGACTGTCGTGCCACTCAACAAGGCTCACAGCCTCCTCGTACTTTTTTCTACCCGAGGCTGACAGGGGGACCCCGACCGTTAACGGTGCTTTGGGCTTCTACTCTAAGCCTTGCATGCACGCACAGGACGTGTGGTAGGGTGGCAAGGCCTCCACCCTAGCTAAGCCCGTCAACCGGGTTTCACTCGTCATCAAGCAACATGATTTCTCATACCTAATTCCGTGTTATAGGTCCCGTATATAACCGAGCCATAGTGGTACCCCTGAACTACAAGGGGAGAGCCAAGGCCTTTAAGAAAGAGGATTGCACCCTAAAAACCCAATAAGAATAGAAACCCCACCAGCTTGAAAGGAAGAAACCTAACACTTTGTACACATTGCAGTAAGGGATCCATCAAAGAACGCTACAAGAGTTGGGTATTACAGTTTTGAGTAGCCCGAACCTATAAAAACCACCTGTCTCCATCCTTTTCCTCTAACCCGAGCATGAACTTGTGTTCGCGTCTTGCTTCGTGGCCAAATCCAAAAAGGGGTTGCATAGCTCCCCCTTATTGAAAGCTTAGGCTCCGTCAGTATTCCTTGAACCATCTGTTCTTATTTGTTGAGTTTATTCTAAAAATATATAACTTATTCCTATAATTAAGTATCTAGCTGGATGTTCTCACAATATTCTCAAAATACTCTATGACAATAATCCGTTTCAAACGCTACATAGCTTGATGTTGTATTTTTTAAACGAAACGCACAAGATAGCTCATGTTCCATTGATATAGCAAAAAAAATACAAGACTACAGCCCTGGGAGGCCATAGGCAGGAAAAAAAAGAAAGGAAGAAACTCACCCGGTTGGATTGGGACATCAACGCGGGCAAACGCTTAACTCGAGCCTCCACAACAACCCTATCGAAACCAACTCACACCATGCAGCCAACAGATCAGAGCTTTATATGGCGGCAGCCACCAAACCTACACACAGCTAGCCGTTGAAACCTTACAGTAGAGCTCCAAGTCAACTAGACATTAGGGAAAGACAGACTACACTGCATCGAAAGGTCCCCGCCATGCGATACCCATCGTTGCTGTGCCGTTGCAACGCTAAACCCCACCCAACAGGGTGAAAACTACCAGATCCGAATCTCTCATAGGACTCAACGCATGGGGGCCTCAACACATTCGCCGTTTGACACCACCTCGCCGCTCACGGGGGCCACACCACACCCGCTATTGCACTCCTCTTCATGGAGGCCATGCCACGCTCGTTACTGCACTCCTCATCATAGATCTGTTTCTTTTGTCACCATCATAGCGAGAGAGAAGTTGCCCTGCTCCCCCCAATCTCCATCGAACAGTTGAGCCGCCGCAGAGTCGACCTGGACTCATTGCCTCACCCTCATGCTTAGCCTTCTCTGCCAAGACGGCAAACCAAAGAAGTTGCTTGCACCGTCTTCCGACAATGCACTGCATTGGATAGCCCAGCAAGGCTGAGCAATCCATCATGATCCACTGCAAGCCTAGTCGTCGCATAATGTCGTTGCCGCAAGCGTCTCGTCTACTGATGCAGTCCCACACCGCACTGATCGTTGCTAAGCAACGTCAGCCGTCGCGGTTCGTTGTAAGCCGCCACAAACCAACAACCATGCAAACAACCCCTGGCTGCCACCATAACTTTGAAAGGCTGCACAAGAGCTTGTCAACCCCCATTAAGCTCTACACACGATAGAGAGGTTGCCATCGGCTGAGGCTTCCCAAGACCCTGGTCCGCCGTTGCGCCTCCCCTCGCCATGCCGCCGCACCCGTGCCTCTGAAATCTATCATTGCCCACCACTGCACCGGCGTCCCCCCTGCCGGCCTTCCTCCGCGTGCCGCCACCGGTCGCGCCTCGTCGTGCCGCACCGGCCTCCGCCTCCGACGGCCACACTTCCTTGCGACACTCTGGCCATCGGCCTCCACCATCGATGGCCGGGCCTCTCCGCGCCATCTTGTGCCGTGACCGTCCTCGCCACGTTATGCCAGCCTCTGCATAGGCCGTATCTCGCCGATCGCCTTCACCGCCAGCCACGTCTCCGCACCGCGTCCCTTCCGGCATCCTCCTCATGTTGCAGCATCTGGACTTCGGCCTCTCCAAGCGCCGACACATACGCGTCACCTCCGGCCACGTGGGCGCCAGATCCAAGCACGTGCATGTCGGATTCGGGCGTGCTTCTTCTTCTTTTTTTTTTTTCTTTTTCTCTTTTCTCTTTTTTTTTTCTTTCTTTTTTTTCTTTTCTTTTTCTCCGTGGTCTCGCCACCGCCGCCGCAGCACTGTCGCCATCCTTGTCGCCGGCGATGAAGGTGACGGGGGGCGGGAAAGCTCAAGGGTGTGCCTGCTTGACCTGGGGTACATGCGGGCGTTCCTATGGGACCACGGGCCGTGCATGCCGCCGGTGGCCAACCAGACCGCCTGTTGCACGACGCTCCGCTCCGTGCTCGGTGTCGGCCTTGCCACGCGCCTCCGTGCCACGGGCCACTTTCGGCTCCCGTCCACAAACGCCTCGGCCACTTGCCTCGGCGCCTTCTCCGGCGAGCTCGCCTCGCCGCCGCTCACCTCAGGCTCATCTCTAGTGGCCGCACCTGCCTAGAGACAGCCGTTGCAGACGCCAAACCGACCGCCGCCCGGCCGCCATTCGCCGCCCTGCCAGATCTGGCCGAGGCGGTGCGGATCTGGCGATCACCGTCGCCACCGCTACCCTGGGCAGCTCTCCTGGCCGCCCGAGAAGCCCCGCCGCCATCGTTTTTGTAGCCACGCGGCTTTGCTGGTGGCCGCTCGGATGATGGTGAGGCGGAGGAGAAGGAGGGGTGGAGGGGGCGGCCGGGACGTCGCCTCCCGAGCCACCTGGAGTTGCTCTTGCTTGATGTTGTAAGTGAAGAAGCGTGAAGTGTTACATGATGACCATTTGAAAGTATTCTTTGAACAAATAAAAAAAAGAAGTGAAATTGTAGGATTACTTCCTAAGAAATTCTTTCCTACGCGCTCCTTCGCAACAAAGGAATGAGTTGTTAGCATTTCTACGTTCGAAGAATTTTTTAAAATGATTTTCACAATTTAAATTTTAAAAGGTAATAGAAAAAGGCTCTTGCTCCAAAGCAGGCATAAATCTATTGGAATTTTGGAGGATTAGCGTCCCTGTGATTTTGGATTCACGTGCCCCAAGGAGGCCCCTTTATACAGGTAAGAAGAAATGGAATATCATATAGATATGCCAAATTTCTCAGTGCGTCTGATCAGATTATGCCTTTATGATCCCTTGAGTCCTTAGCCTTCAGAATTCCGAGGTCATTCGGTTAATATTTTTTTCCTCTGATCCTATATAACTGGGATGAACCGAACAGCATATTTAGCCATGGCAACCTGAAAATATTTTTCCAAATCGAATAAGATTAGCACCTGCCCAATTTAAGAAAAAGAGACAAATTAATACTAACACAAACTCGGGTCATTAGTTCTTTTAACTCTGACCCTAAAAAAATTCTTTTTAACTCTGAGCAAATTTTAATTACCGAGGGGAAAAGGACACCTGTGCAGCAATTAATCCCAGATCATATCGCCTGCAAAACAAATCGGATGAAATGAATGCACATGTGGTACAACAGATTGGAACTATGGAGAATCCGAGAACAGTGTAAACCACTGTTTGAGCACAGCAAAGCAGCCAGGAAACGAATTTAAGGCGAGGCGCTGCGATTTACCGGATGTTTGGCGTAGAGAACTGGTCAAATTGTCCTGGCCGAGCATGTGCTGTTTTGGTGTACCTCACAATGCAGTCAGGTGGCCCTCATATTGCCTACGCTGTAGGGGCTGCATTTGATGTTTGCCTGCGAATTAATTCATATAGCTGGATGCATCTTGCATGAAGCTGAAGGTAACCAGGTAGTAATAATTTATCCATCAGACGTGGGTACATATTTGGATTATATAGGTATAGGGGTTAAACTTTTACCGCATGGATTAGTTTGATGTTCAGAGCTCTTTCGAATGCATGAATTTTATAGTGTCTCATCATCGGTAACCCATATTCCTAATAAGTCAAAACAACAAAAAATTACTTTATAATTATAACTTTATATATGTGTTTTTAACTTAAAAGCTAATGTTAAAAAATAACTACGTTAAAATATTTTAAAATCAACTTTAAAATTTAAATTTAAATTTTGACTTTGGCTTATTAGGACAACCAATGGAGCTCTAGGATTTTCACATGATTTGGTTGACACTGCTGGAAAAACTATATATAGTCCCGGTTTGCAACCTCCTTTAGTTCTGGGTTGCAAACCAGGACAGTGAAAAAGGGACTAAACATGTCTATCTTTAGTCTCGATTGATATAACCGGGACTAAAGATGATGGCATCACGTGGCTGGCATCATCATCTTTAGTCCCGGTTTATGTTATCAACCAAAACTAAAGATATTTCTTTTTGATAAATCTCATCAGTTTTTTTAAGCAACCTTTATAAAATCATCGTGGAGGAGTTTTCCCTCATACAAATAATCTGTCATTTGAAAAAAATGAGAAATAAGTATATAAAATCAATAATAAATCGATACATAACATATGAATGATTGTTATACGTACATTCATATCCTTAGGACATGTGACGTGGTTAACTAGGCAGTGAATATAGTCGCAGACGTAGTAGCCATACAAGTTCGTCCCCTACTTCTGTTTTGCACACTAAACGAGAAACGATGAGATATTTAATATATAATATTTTAGAACAAATTAATGATTAAATATAATTTTGGAGCATGTATTCACTGAAAATTTCGTCCTTACAATGAGTTTTTCTTTCCAAGTCCTGTGGACCAATGCATGAAACCGTGCCCATGCCCTACGTACAGTTGCAATCTAGTGAGTAATTATTCGAGAACCGCGTAGTATCAATAGCATCTAAGATTGCATTACCTATCTATTACTCCAAAAATCTTTGCGAAGGTAGACTTGTCTATTGAATCGTAGACATGGATTTTTTCACGAGGAAAGGTCAAATAGGAAAAGCACCCAGTGAAATCTGCAAATTGCAAGAAGATATATATGAAATTGTATATGTACAAGATGGAAATTGGTACGGAAGGCAATAAAAATTCACGCTATATTGTACGGCAATAATATCCAAGTCTTGTAATGCTGTAGCGCCAGCATATGAACGATATTATCCTCTGTTTCCTTCTCATAGTTATCTATCATGTCCGTGTTAATTTTGCGGGGGGTCCATGAATCCTATATTGAACAATCCCCGCTTACGACACTTTTGGATCGACATTCTACAATGGATAAAAGGAATTTTCATCAGCTACATATAAGGAGTTAAACAACGAAATAAATTTAACTAAACGATACTTACAAAACACAGCAGCTGAGAATAGAGACGTCGACGGCGTCTTGTTGGTACAAATCGAACACATCCTTGAAGCGGATCCACATGATGTCATCTCCTTGGAAGAAATCTTTGTTTCTGATCCGCACGCCGAGCATCTCTCTACCTTTTCCTGAAATTTCCATGTAATACTTATTGAATCGGTACATCTGTGTAGAGAGAGTTTTGACTTGAGATCGCTTGACAAGAGGTTCACCGAGTCTAAACTTGTATTTCAAATCCTCTTTTATCGCCTTCTTGATTTCTGCGTCTCCAAACAGTTGCGCCCTTGTTAGTCCCGCTTCTGCCATAAATTTTCTTAACTCATCTTCACCAGGTGGCAGCAAGTGTTCAAAGGGATTTTTTGGTTGCTTCTCGAGCTACGGGACATCTTTCGCCTTCTGAAAAGCCTTCCATCTTGTTCTGTCGTAGTCAGATAGCAAGGCCAGTTTAGCCGGTGGCGCGCATATCTTCTTAAAGAAGGCCTTAGCCTTTGGATCGATTGGAATCAGCTTTTCAGGACTCCGATGCTTGAAATGCGCCTTCACTCCTGCAGCTATGATGGCCGCATTCTCCTTGGGAGTGCACTCGCACTCTGTAGACCCCCGTTTTTGAGGACGGGAATCATTCGTGTTCTTAGTACCATATCCCTGGATCGAGTAGTTTGGTACCCACGAATACAGTTCTGAATTACCAGGTGCAAAGTGCACGAATAGTCTTACATTGAAATTATTACAATAATAGGCCCGAAGGCAATATCCAATATATATAGGACCTACTGGTCTGGATACAACCAAAAGCAGAAATTAGATAAGATAGCAGACGGAAGGCAGCAACATGTCGATCGCCTACAGGCAACGATTGGGGACTAAGACCTATTGCGCTCCAATGCCTTCATTCCTCCTGGTAGTATGCGTACGGGTCTTCCTCATCTCCTTCATCTGGAGGTTTGTGCATATAGCAAGGGTGAGTACCCAACGTACTCAGCAAGCCAACACGGAATGATGCACATGATAGGGTCATTCAAAGGATGGCTATGGTTTATTTGCGCAAAGCCAATTTTCACAAATCATTTCGCAAACCTAACATCTAGCCAGGTCAAGTTTTAGTTTCAGAGTATATTAAATCGGTGACGGTTCTGTCTGCCATCCATCGTGATACCAAGGTTGGTTTCCCGTCTCCGGTTCGTCATGGTTTTTCCGGGGAGTCTATCCCTTCTCGCAGGTCGAGAAGTTAAGTCCACCAGCAAAAAAATTATTATGCAATCCCGATTCCCATCAGTTTAAAATTTAAGAGTCTAGCCACGGGAGAAACTTGTCACGTCACTCATTGACCGTGAGCACAACTATTCGAATAGATGATTGACTCACACTGCAGTGGATGTACACTTTACCCGTACTCTGCAACTACTCATTGAATGAGCTTACATCCCTCTATATGGGACGGTCACGGCAAAGCCTTTCGATAACCTCACTTTGGCAGTACCCGCTCCATGATCTTAAGTCTTCATGCACTCTAGCCGTCATTTCCTAGCAGTGAGAGGAGTTCTGGCGTTCCCGGGGTAAGAGAAAGAATTGCTCTATCCTTGAACTTTCCATCTTCATGTCCTTTTCTTCATGTCTTCATTTCTTCATGTTTATCGCATGCCCGATCTACGCAAGGTACCAACCAGCGGTACACCCCTGCCGGTAGGCCTTAACTTTCGTCCGGGCACCCCCGGTGGTGAGCCCCACCGGTAGGCCCTTACCTCAACGCCTACACGAACCACTACGCAGGGATACTGCCTCTGCTCGGTTATCTACTCCGCTAGGTCTATACCCATTCGAGAAGTACGGTTGTACTGGTTCGTTCTAAGTTGTAGTCTCATGGCTCGGTCCTTAATTGACCAGGGACGGTACTAGCCTTTCCCGGAATCCACCTAAATCCATCCATCCGCCCCAGTCTAAAAACGTTGGTTTTTCCTTTTTGGTTTTCATAAAAATGCATTTCATCATGTTTTAGGCAATGTGGCGCTCATGTCTCCACATGCCGTATTCCAACTACCTTCCCAAAGATAGTTGCCCAAGCATGAGGCTTCTTTGTAAAATCATGAGTATGCAAGGATCTAGTATAAGCGTGGCTAAGCATTTTACCGAAGATATCCTCCGGTTGTATCACATCGAGGGTTACAAAGAATATTTCTAAGGGTATTCAATATCAAGGCAGGGTATATCAAGTATAGGCACTCAATTGTGTATAACATGCAATTTGTAATTGAAATCAACATCATTTTGCAAGTAGGATCAATATGTTCAAAGGGATGTGTTGACTTGCCTTGCTCGTGACTGTTGGCTTGAGTCTTCGATGTTCTCGACGGTTTCCTCGGACTCTATCATACGTGCGAGAAATCCAATATGAATTCGATTAGAATTCAAATAAAATCCAATAAGATCCAATAAAAGCCAAAAGAATCGCGAACGCGGCTCCTAATACTAGGCTATGACTCTACGCGAACCTAGGCTCGAGTTCCGACGAAAACCGAGTTAGGGCGAAGGAGTTATAAGGATTTGAGGTTTTGCGATTTTCAATTTGGTTAAGTATGATGTGATGTTTATTTTAGGTTAATATGCTTAAAGTTTGAGAAATATTAGAGTTGATGATTCAATTAATAAAAGGAAGTGGTTATCTTTCAATTTCATCGAATTATTTCTCGGGTCGAGAAGTCCTAGGGTTTATAATAATCTAAATCAAAATTAATTGATAGAAGCTAGACTTGTATATAAAATAAGTTGGATTTTTAAGTTTTAGAAAATCTATATGATAAACACTATGTGATGAACAACTAATGTCATAAATAAAATCCTAAACGAATAAACTACATGACCATCAATTATTTCTGAATAATACGACCTAGGGTTAACAATAATTGATCCCAAAATAATCTCGAAGCTAAGTATTATACTAAATAATCTATGCATCAAGAATAGTGTTTTTGGCGACAACTAAGTTAGATGGATTCCAAGATAAATAAATAAATAATGCGATGGCTATATATATATATATATTTAAAATAAAACCCCATTTAATAATCGGCCCCGAATTATTTTTGGAAACCAAATTTGTTTTGAAGAAAAATATGTAATTTTGCCCAGAGATTTTCCTGAAATATCTTCAAAAATTTTTCCTAATTTTCCAAAAAAATTTCCCAAAATTTCCTTTTTTTCTCTTTTTCTTCTCTTTTTCTTTCCTTTTCTCTTTTCTTTTTTTTTCTACCCACCCCTGCTTCCTTCTCTCTCCTCTACCCCTCTACCCGTCTACCCCCCTCGCTTCTTTCTCACACCCGGCCGTCCGGTGGCGAGGCTGCGGGGGCAGCAAGGGAACAGTGGCGCACGGCTGGGAGAAAGGAAAAACGGAGGGCGGCGGACGGCGGGCGGTGACGCGGCGAACCCGGCGCGGCGGCGAGAAATCCTGATGAAACAGCGGTGGTGACGGCGGCTTAGAAGTGCGGCGTTGGCAGCAATGGCGCGGCGACGCGCCGTGTGGCAAGAGGGGAAAGGAGGGGGGGCACGGTGAGGAGAGAGAGGGGCGTGGCCTCCTTTTATAGGCGCGCCGGCGCGGGCGCGGAGAAGGGGGCGGTGCGGCACGCACGGTGGCGTGGGGAGTGGGGCCGGCGCGGCGGCGTACGACGGCGACACGCGGCGAGGCACGGAGGCGGGCCGAGCGATGCGGCGACGCGTGGTGGCGCTCGGGCGGGGCGGGCGCGGTGAGTGGCGCGTGGCGCGTGCGCACGGGGAGGAGGGTTCCGGGCGCGGGCACGCGCGTGGCGCGAGGCGCGGCGGCGCGGAGTGGGAGGCCGTGCGCAGCGTGGCGTGGGCGTGGGGCCGGGGCATGGCGCGCGCACGCGCGCGCGCACGCGCGCGCATGCGCGGCACGCGGCGCACGTGAGTGGGGGCGGGCTTCGGCGCAGCGCACGGGCGTGGGGCCGGGGCATGGCGCGGCGTGAGTGCGACACGCGGCGCGCGTGGCCGGGAGGTGCCGGGATTTGGTCGAACACGTGGCAGTGAATGAATAGTGCACTTTTATAATTTCCCGATTTTAATTCCGAATTTCCCATTCCTATTTTCTTTCACCCTAAAAATTCAAAATAAATTCTAATATTCCCAAAATAATTTTGAAATTATATTTTCAAACTTTTTCCCCACTTTTATTATTCAGAATATATTTTTCTTATTTGATTTATTCCTCTTATTAAATTTCAAGAAATTGAGACCTTTGATTAAAATGTCCTTCTAATTTTCATATTTTCCCTTCAGAATACTTTCACCATTTAAATCCAAAATTTTAATTACTTTTTCTTCTGCAATTTTAGGGTTTAAACCAACATATATACTTTTCAAATAACTTTTTTAAATCCACAAAATTGTATATTTATCCTCTTATATATATATATTGAAATCCTATTCCCAGTGGGATTCCAAACTTAGGGTTTTTATCCAATTTCTCATCAAAGCAATTAAAAAGAAATCTTATGCAACTGAGCTGGCAAATAAGAACGATAAACACGATAAGAAGCAATGAATCCAAAAGGTTTTTTGTAAGTTCCGATTTTTAGTTTTCGATTTTAATTTCTTCGATTTTCAGGGTGTTAAACACACCCTTTTCTTTAAAGCGGGGAGGTTTGGCTCATCAAGTCTTGGCTTCTTTGTTTGTCTTGTTGACCTTGACAGTGCGGATCGAGTTATGCGCGTAGGAGACGGAGTAGTCGGTGCTCAAGGAGGCGATGGAGGGGGCTGGGGAGTCGGAGACCATTTAGGAATCGATGCTCGTGGAGGCGATGGAGGAGGCTGGGGAGTCGATGACCGTTTAGGAGTCGGTGCTCGTGGAGGCGACGGAGGAGGCGGAGGAGGATGCGGAGTCGGTGACCGTTTAGGAGTCGGTGCTCGCGAAGGTGAGGGAGAAGGTGGAGGAGACAGAGGAGGTGGAGGGGATGGTCCACACGGATGAGACGGTCCACGTGGAAGAGACGGAGGAACGGAAGCAACTTCTGTCCCAGGAAACACGATGAATTGCTTGCACCATAATATGATTTCGTGTGCTATCTCTCCTAGTGTCGTCTCCCTGTCTCCTCCAGGGATATACAGTTCAAGATCTTCAAAGCCTCGTTTCACCTATTCAATTTTGACCTTAGAATACCTAGGTGGAACGGGAATGCATTGATATGTCTCGTCTCATTTAACTGGTATGGCCATGCCCAACGTCACCATCACGAGAAGAGAGGTTATTAATTAGTAATCAATCTATGCACCCGCTTTCGCAATGTACAAGTCATATATCATAAAACTACGAGTATACCTTGATTGACAAGTTATTGAAGGGAATATGCAGCTCACAAGGTGTCCGCCACGTGATCTCATCAACAGGGCATGAGGGTATGTCTTCCGCTTCAACGGCCTGTTCAGGTACTTGGCCTGTAGATGCACAGTTGCTACGCTTGCCTGAGGGGCTCACCATTATGGGTGATACTTTTGCTTGGCTTTGATGGCTCCGCAGTTCGGCCATCCGTTGTTCCACCTGTCTGGACACCTCCTCTTCGATCTTGTGCTCGTAGGCTGCGAGTCAGTGCTCCATATCTGTTAGCTTCGCCTCCGTATCTCGCTTGCTCCTCATGCAACTCTTGTATGTTTGGAGGTCCTCTTGGAATCCATATTTCCAAGGAACGATGCCTTTTCCTCGTGTTCGTCCTGGATGCTCAGGGTTCTGTAGTGCAAGCGTAATCTCATCCTTCTCTTTGTCGGGCTGGAATGAGCCCGAGGCAAAGGCCTCCATAGCGTCCTGAAGGATAACACGGAGGCTACGATAGCATAAAGCAAAATTTTCTACCGCGCAATTCAGGAAAGCTTGCAAGTAAGGGTCTATAGATAGTTACCAGTTGATGTGCAGTGCAACGAAAATAGTCAAACTGTTGCTAGCCGACCTCGGAAAGTCTTTGCCGACCTCAGAAAAGCCTTTGCCGACCTTGGAAAGGTTCAAGCCGACCTCGCCGACCCATGGTCCATATCGTCCGACCACGCCGACCTCGATTTGTCTCGTCCGATTCTGATGGCGCTTCCGGTTCGTCTCGCCCGACCCTACCAAACTCCACACACGCCGCTCGACCGTCCGATGGCGCTAGGATTCGCCGATGCCGACGACTTCATGCTGGTTTGCCGATGCCGACGAAATCGTGCCGATTCGCCTGGCCCTTCGACCTCTTGACCGCCCGACCCAATCGCCAAATTGGATTCGGCTAGTTGGATCTCGATGAGATTCAATGCCGCCAAATAACACCGCAACATAACGATGTCTCTATCGGTATTCACACATCCAGGGATAGATTCGCCGAACACCTTGTGTGCTAGCACTTGGCGCTTGGCTAGGGTTTCGCTGAGAACTCGGTGACTTGGGTTTCCATGGAGAATCTCGACCCGATGACTTGAAATTGCGCTGGTGTTCTCTCTTGTCTGTCTTCATCTCCACCCCAAGCGCCTCTTTATATAGAGTTGGCCGACTGCACCTTGTGGCCCATCCGGACTCTATATTCAATCGGATCTCTATCCGAACTGAGCTGTATTCGAGTCCAACTCAAATACACGTTTCATCCCATTAAGTGTGCGACCCTGTAGGTTCAGGTATACTTGGTTTTGACCTAAGTACAACTTGGTCGACCCGTCAATAGTGGACCCTAGAAGAACGTATTCACACCAAAGTATACAAGAAGATCATATTGGTAGAACCTGTAATGTGTGCACAAATCCCTTTGCCTCACAATATCAATTAAGCTATAGGCAAGACTCGTGCCATCCTATCAATAGCTTAATAATTCACTCGATCTCGTATTGGATTAATTATCTATTGATTGACTCCTCAATCAACTCGGCATGGCCATGCACTTCCACAATCCATTACATCGAGGGGCCCAGAGATACCTCTCTCAAAGGAGGGGCAAATTCCATCTTGATCATTCATATCCCACTACATGTTTCATAGCAAACCCGAAGACTACTTTTATAACTACCCAGTTACGAAATAGCGTTTGATAGTCCCTAAGTAAGTTACTACACATGTTGGAATCTATGATAATCTCAGGTATAAGGACTTTGCACCAATACTACTTGAGACCAACTAATGACACATTAATTCCCTATAGTGTCTCAAGGTGGGTCTATCCAAGAATGTGTTCTCTAACACATGTTCACGTTTATTGATTTGATGTCTCCATACCATGACCAATGAGACATGATCATCAATCAATAAACATGTTGATCTTAAAATCATATTTGTTCCATAGATATGACATATGATCATGGATCATTTAGAAATAGATTCATACATAAAGAGTCTCATAAATAAGTCACATACTTATTGATCAATATAAGTTGTCTATTTCATCGAACTGAATAGCACTTTATTCATTGACACATAAACATTGACTATGATATCTAATATCTCCATGTTGCCTCTAGGGCTTATCACTAACAGTCTCCCACTTGCACTAGAGTCAATCATGTAAGTATCCAATACCCATTGCTCTGGTGTGCGCCTCATGTTTCGGCTGAGAGAGAGGCTTTGTCAGCGGATTAGAAATATTTAGATCCATGTGCACTTTGCATATCTTTACGTCACCTCTGTCCACTATCTCGCGGATGAGATGATATCATCGAAGTATGTTTTTGGATTTCTGATGCGACCTACGCTCCTTAGCCTGCGCAATGGCGTCACTATTATCACAATAGAGGGACATTGGACTAGTAGCACTAGTCATCACACCTAGCTCAGAAACAAATTTCTTGATCCAAACAACCTCCTTTTTAGCTTCAGAAGCAGCGATGTACTTGACCTCCATTGTAGAATCAGCAACAGTGTCCTGCTTGGAACTCTTCCAGCTGACTACGTCTCCATTCAGACAGAATACGAACCCAGATTGCGATCTATATTCATCTTACTCCGCTCATCAGGTGTCTTAGGACACTGATTCTTGCTGAGATTAAAGCCATGCGACATTGGCAAGAAATCTTTCTTGGAATCATGCATGATGAACCTCTTCAACACTTTGTCAATGTATATACCTTGGCTTAATCAAATTAGCCTCTTAGATCTATCTCTATAAATCCTAATGCTCAGTACGTATGCTGCCTCCCCTATGTTTTCATGGAGAAACTATTTTTCAATGAAGACTTGATGGATTCTAGCATAGGGATATCATTTCCAATCAACAATATGTCATCCACATATAAGATTAGAAACACAATTGCGCTCCCACTGACCTTGTAACCACAGGCCTCCTCTTCATTTTTGATGAAACCGAACCCTTTGATTACCTCATCAAACGGATATTCCAACTCCAAGATGCTTGCTTCAATCCATAAATGGATTTCTGTAGCTTGCATATCTTTCCAGGCGATTATGGATCGACAAAACCTTCAGGCTGTATCATATACACATCCTCGCTTAGGTTTCTATTTAGGAAAGCCGTTTTGACATTCATCTGCCATGTCTCAAAATAGAAATATGCAACAATCACTAGAATAATCCGAATAGACTTTAGAATTGCGACGGGCGAGAATGTTTCATCATAATCAACACCTTGAATCTTTAAAACCTTTCGCCACCAATCGCACCTTATAGATGTGAACATTTCTATCCATGTTTGCCTTTTTCTTAAAAAACCCATTTGCACTAAATGGTTTTGACACCATCAGGTGGACCAACCAAGTTTCAAACTTGATTATCATACATGGATTCTATTTCAGATTTCATGCCTCCAAGCCATTTGTTGAAATCTGGTCCCACCATCGCTTTTCGCATAGGTCTTAGGTTCATCGTTGTCTAACAACAATATATCACGTTGTTCCACACCTGTCTACCTTTTTGGCGCACGATGTGATCTTTCGGACCTCCATGGGGCTGGTGTATCTACAACAGGTGGTACAACATCTTGTTCCTCCTGTTGTGGTGTAGTGGTGGCCGAAACACTTTCTGGTGTTTCTTGAATTTCTTCAATATACACTGTGCTCCCACTAACTTTTCTTGAAAGAAACTCTTTCTCCTAAAAAAACACCATGTTGGGCGACAATCACTTTGCCTTGTTCTCGATTGTAAAAATAATATCCTTTTGTTTCCTTAAGATATCCTATAAAGAAGCACTTGTCAGATTTGGGTGTAAGCTTGTCGGATTGTAAACGTTTTACATAACCTTCACATCCCCAAATTTTGAGAAAAGACAAGCTAGGGGGCTGCCCTGTTCATATCTCATATGGTGTCTTTTCCATTAACTTAGATGAAACTCTATTTAGTGTGAACGCAGCTGTTTCAAAAGCATATCCCCAGAAGGATAATGGAAGATCACATTGGCTCATCATGGACTGCACAATGTCTAACAAGGTGCGATTTCTCCGTTCGGACATCCCGTTCCATTGAGGAGTTCCTGGCGGAGTCAACTGTGAAACAATTCCACAATCTTTTAGATGATTACAAATTCTTGGCTTAAGTATTCACCACCACGATCTGACCGCAGAAACTTAATTATTTTCTCTAAATGATTTTGTACTTCATTCTGGAATTATTTAAACTTTTCAAAGGATTCAGACTTATGCCTCATTAAGTAAATATAACCATATCTATTAAAGTCATCGGTAAAGGTAATAAAGTACTGAAAACCACCTCTGGCCGTTGAGCTCATTGGTCCACATAGATCAGTACGTACGAGTGCCAACAAGTCACTTGCTCTCTCACTATGACCCGTGAAAGGTGGCTTTGTCATCTTTCCAAGTAAACAAGACTCACATGTCTCAAATGATTCAAAATCAAAAGAGTGAAGCGGACAATCTTTATGGAGCTTCTCCATGCGTTTCTCATTTATATGGCCTAGGCGACAATGCCAAATAAATGTGGGGTTTATATCATTTGGGGGTTGCCTCTCTGTATTGATGTTATAGATGGGAGACGCTTCAAGATCCAAAACGTATAATCCATTCACCAATGGAGTATGAAAATAGAACATATCTCTAAGATAAATTGAACAACCATTGTCCACTGATCTAAAATCATATCCTTTCGCTTGCAAACATGAAGCGAACACAATACTAATTATTTAATTCCAATACTAATTCTGAAGGTAAATGAAGTGGCATAGTGCCGACAACAACTGTAGCAACCCTTGCTCCATTGCTGACGCATAGGTTCACCTCGCCCCTTCTCAATCTTCTACTTCTTCTTATTCCCTGCAACGATTTGCATATATGAGCTACTGATCTGGTATCATCAGTAGATGAAGTAGCAAGATTGATTTCTATAACATTAATACCTGAAGCAGAAGTCGCACTTTGCTTCTTTTTGAGATCCTCCATGTACTTATTGCAGTTTCTTTTCCAGTGTCCTGTCTCCTTGCAATAGAAGCAAACAACATCTTTAGTCACAGACCCCTTCTTGCCTTTCTTTAATTTGGAGGCACTCGCAATCTCATCAGGAGTTAACTTCCGTTTTGTGCAAAGTTTCTTGAAAGGAGGTTTGCGCTTAGCTTTATGCATCATCATCACATGATGACCGTTTTTCTGGATACTCTCCTCAGCAGTCTTTAGCATTCCATGCAATTCTGCCAAGGTTTTATCCATGCTGTTCATGTGATAATTTAGTATGAAAGGCTCAAAGCTTGGAGGGAGCGACTGGAGAATCACGTCTGTAGCCAACTGTTGGCTAAGAGGAAAACCTAGTCTTTCAAGACTCTCAATAGAGCCGGTCATCTTTATCACATGCGGACTGACGGGATTCCCTTCTACAAGCCTGCACGCAAACAAGGACTTTGAAGTATTGAACCTCCCGACCCTAGCTTGGTTCTCAAACATGCCACGTAGACCCTCAATAATACTATGAGCATCACTGCTCTCGTATTGCTTCTAAAGCTCAGAGGACATTGTGGCAAGCATGAGGCAACTTATATCTAGGGAATCATTAGTGTGCTTCTCATAAGCCCTCCATGCAGATGCATTAGCATTATCAGGCAAATCATCTGGATAAGAAACTTCAATGACGTACTCCTTTCGCTCTTGCTTGAGAACAATTCTCAAGTTTTGATATCAATCCATAAAGTTTGTTCCGTTCAACTTTTCTTTCTCAAGTATAGATCGCAAATTAAAAAAACTGGGTGCATTCTTAGCTGTCATTATCTACAACAGAAAACATGCAAAGTTTAGCACAACGTTTATGCGTTGTCTTTTATTAAACAATTTAACGAAAGATCCCACTATGTGTTTTAAACCTTTCCTCTAGGTTACGTATTGGGTCAAGATCCACATGTTAATTAATTCCTAGAGAGCTTTGGCATCACTACTAGAAGATTAGTAACATGGGTAAGCAACATCTTGCTAATCACATCCCTATGTGACTCTTGTTTGTAGGTGGCATCATCATGCCGCGGCGCCAACCTATGCCCCATGGCCCAAAACTATTTTGATAGCCTTGTTAAGTAAACCAAATGCTCCTGCATGTATATGTCTGACATATACTCCATCGTGTTATGATAGACAATGACACTCTGCTTTGACAGACCTACCAATTGACGATCATAACCGTGATAGGTGCAACATTTGAAAGACATCATTACTACTTAATTTTCTGAGGGATACTATCCTATCAAACAAACATATCACAAATATGAAAGCAAGCAGAATAGCAATTAATAATGAAATAGTATGGCCCTTTCTCATGGTGATCTCCATCTCCATGCCGGTGTAGAGGATCTCCATCTTCATCACCGTTCTCCCGAGTGCCGAATGCTTGATTTCTTCAAACTAAGCTACTACTATAGAAGCTATAAATTGAAGATTACATCGACACGTAGGTCGTGAAAGAATATTATAGGCATTTCACGTATGAAAGAATATTACACGCATCACATGCATCACATACATATAATAGAGCCATACCATCTCAAAACATTCTCTGC
Organism: Oryza australiensis; assembly: GCA_019925245.2. Classification (NCBI taxonomy): domain Eukaryota; kingdom Viridiplantae; phylum Streptophyta; class Magnoliopsida; order Poales; family Poaceae; genus Oryza; species Oryza australiensis. The sequence goes on from JAIFGZ020000516.1 coordinate 2,097,285, forward strand.
AAAAACAAATTAGACGTAGAATGTTTTCTATCTAGCGCAGAGATACGATATCGAGACGACATAAAAGAGGGTACGCACACGGCGGTCTCGTGGGCTTCCAGGCAGCGCCTGGAACACCACACAGAAATCATAGATCCTATCTATGAAATCGCTTACGAAAACCATATCGGCATGATCATATTATGCCGACCCAATACACTATCAAGGGACATGGTTTGCATAGGCGCAAGGCAACACTTATGGTCGGATTACTAGATAACTTCGGCACAATCACATTGTGCCGATCCAAGACACTCTCAAGGAACGCCATCCCAAATCCGACTCATACTCATTCCGAGTCCTATGGGAATTGATTCGACACAATCACATCATGTTGATCCGAGACACTCTCAAGGAACACAGTTTCCAACAACTCTCCTCTGCCGAACCCTAAAACCGATTGATCTAATCAACCCGTGTGCTAAACTTGTTCTAGATCCAATCTAAAATCCAAACAACGCAAGTCTAGCTCTGATACCACTGAAGGATAACATGGAGGCTACAATAGCATGAAACAAAATTTTCTACGACAGAATCCAGGAAAGCTTGCAAGTAAGGGTCTATAGATCGTTACCAGTTGACGTGCAGTGCAGTGGAAATAGTCAAACTGTTGCTAGCCGAACTTGGAAAGGCTTTGCTGACCTCAGAAACACCTTTGTCGACCTTGGAAACGTTCCAGCCGACCTCATTGACCCCGGGTCCGTATTGCCCGACCCGGCTGACCTCGGTTCGTCTCGTCTGACCCTGATGGCGCTTCCGGTTCGTCTCGCCCAACCCCTCCATACTCCACACGCGCCACTCAGCTGTCTGATGGCGCTTGGATTCACCGATGACGATGACTTCGTTTCGGTTTGCTGATGCCGACGATGCCGTGCCGATTCGCCCGGCCTTCTGACCTCCTGATCGCCCGACCCAACCGCCGAATTGGATTCGGCTAGTTGGATCTCGATGAGATTCAATGCCGTTGAATAACACCGCAATGTTGCGATGTATCTACCGGTATCCACACATCCAGGGATAGAATCACAGAACACCTTGTGTGCTAGCACTTGGCGCCCGGTTATGGTTTTGCTTAGAAGTCGGCGACTTGGGTTTCCGTGGAGAATCTCGACCCGACGACCTGAAATTGCGCTGGTGTTCTCTCTTGTCTGTCTTCATCTCCACCCCAAGTGCCTCTTTATATAGAGTTGGCCGACTGGGCCTTGTTGCTCATCTGGACTCTATATTCAATCGGATCTGTAGCCGAACTGAGCCGTATCCGAGTCCAACTCAAATACACGTTCCATCCCGTTAAGTGTGCGACCCTGTAGGTTAAGGTATACTTGGTTTCAACCCGAGTACTACTCGGTCGACCCATCAATAGTGGCCCCTAGTAGAACGCATTGACACTAAAATATACAAGAAGATCATATCTGCTGAACCTGTAATGTGTGCACAAATCCCTTTGCCTCACGATATCAATTAAGCTATAGGCAAGACTCGTGTCATCCTATCAATAGTTTAATCATTCACTCGATCTCGTATTGGATTCGTTATCTGTTGATTGACTCCTCAATCAACTCGGCATGGCCATGTACTTCCACAATCCATTACATCGAGGGGCCAAGAGATATCTCTCCCAAAGGAGGGGAAATTCCATCTTGATCATTCACATCCCACTACATGTTTCATAGCAAACCGGAAGACTACTTTTATAACTATCCAGTTATGGAATAGCGTTTGGTAGTCCATAAGTAAGTTACTACACATGTTGGAATCCATGATGATCTCAGGTCTAAGGACTTTGCACCAACAATACTTTAGACTAACTAATGACACATTACTTCCCTGTAGTGTCTCAAGGTGGGTCTATCCAACAATGTGTTCTCTAACACATGTTCACGTTTATTGATTTGCTATCTCCATACCATGACCAATGAGACATGATCATCAATCAATAAACATGTTGATCTTAAAATCATATTTGTTCCATAGATATGACATATGATCATGGATCATTTAGAAATAGATTCATACATAAAGAGTCTCATAAATAAGTCACATACCTATTGATTAATATAAGTTGTCTATTTTATGGAACCGAATAACACTTTACTCGTTGAAACATAAACATTGACTATGATATCCAACATCTCCATGTTGCCTCTAGGGCATATCACTAACACGTCCTTCACTCGGTTGGCGGCTTCTCGAATCGCATCGCCAAATATCAGGGAGCCATCGCTAGGATTGAGCCATCCATCGTGAGCGTAGTACCAATGCTTCGATCATTCTGGCCAGTTAGCTGTGTCTGGAATAATATCTCTTGCTATCAAGTCAGCTTCCATTTGCTCCCATCTCGTCACTGTCTTCTTATAGACGCCTGACCCTAGCCTGTGATGGTACTGTTTTTTAGTGGCATTGGATTTATTTTTCTCAATTAGCATTTGCGCTTTCTCTCCTATCTTGTATTGGACAAAAGCATCCCAGTGATCTCTCAGCTTTGGGAATTTGTCAAAATCCGGTGTTTGGCCCTTCAGGTTGTACTTCTTGTGTAATTCCTTCTTAAAGTTCATGAACAGTTCGGCCATTTTTTTAAGTGTCCATTTCTTCACCTTGGCATGTTCTGTCTTAGGGATTGTGAAGGTCTCGAGCATTGTGGACCATAACATCTCTTTCTCCGTGTCTGGGAGATAGTTTTGCTCATCCCCGTCTGTCCTTGTTCGGTGCCAGTTCATCGTGCTAATGGGCACGTGATCCCTCACTATCCATCCGTCGTGTGTGACAAACTTTCTTGCGGCGTCGGCTGGGGCACATGGTCGACCGTCCTGTGCCACTTCGGTTATAATATGCCGATCCTTAATTTTCTTGGTGACACCACGTTGTCTACGTGCCCTCTTCTCTCCAACAGCTGGGGTGCCCTCATTCCCCTCAGCGTTGCCCTCCTCGTTCCCCTCCTCAATGAGGTACTGGTTGGGATCCTCGTTCCCCTCCTCAGCTACCAAGTACTGGCTGCTCCTGTCTGCGATCTCGTTGAAGATGATCTGTTCGTCTAAGTGATCTGCCATTTGTTAGTTTGGTTGGTCGACTTAGGACCCCTTAAGCTTGAGCGACGAACGCTGTCAGCAATGACATGGCCGACTGTGCTGAGTGACTTAGGCCTTCGACAGAATGAATCTGGAGGGCTCCTGGTTGAACTCGAGCAAGACTATCCCTTCCATAGCGGGTCAGCACATGAAGAGACAGCCGCCCTTTCACCTCGTGTCTAACCTTCAAAGCCGAGTGGTTTAGGGCCTCAACAGACGAATCTGGAGAACTCCTAATCAAGCTCGTACAAATTAGACATATACAAGGCAAAAAGGTGGACGGGGGAGATAAACGATCACCTGGTACATGTATGACCATCGTGGCTAAGAGGCTGAAGCCAGCGGAACAGATTCCGGGGGATCTCCAGTCGAGCTAGGGCCAGTTAATCATTTATGTAACGAAGGAACGTATGGTCGATAACTGACTATTCACTTCGTGTTTGACCCTCGAAGTAGGGCAGCTCGGGCCAGCAACAGACCTCAGTCCGGGTGGACACCAAGTCGAGCCTTAGGCATCTTAGTCGTTTACACAGGATATAGTTGTTAAGAGCCCCGAGCCCATTCGCCTAGCACCTGACCGAAACACAATTAGTCTCTACCCTGGCCAGCCTTGGGGAGGGGTCCGGCCCCTTTCCTGAGGGACGTCAGGTCGAGCCATCACATTCAGTCGGAATGGGCAAAGAATGAGCCCCCGGGTAGCTCAAGCGTAGCCGGCGAACTCCTCTTCCAAAGAACCCAAGGCTAACAAGCGGGGGCCACATTGTTCAGGGATGGCCGTGAACATTTTGCGAGGAAGGGGTCGGGTTGGCTGCCGATGCTGCCCGAGAAGGCTGCCGAGCCCCCGAGCTGTCTGGGGTTTAGAAAAAGGTGACCTACAAAAGATCAATGGAGAATTGAAATTGCATTATTGAAGGGGTTGAGGGCTGAGTACTTAGCTGTTCAAGCGTAGAATCGGCGCAGGTGCTCGATGTTCCATGAGTTTGGCACCTCTCGACCATCTTCGCGAACTAGCCAGCAGGAGCTCGGGCGCGTGGCGGCGGAGACAACGAAGGGGCCTTCCTAGGGGGCCGACAATTTGTGCATGCTTGTCGAGGACTGCACTCTGCGGAGTACAAGCTCACCGACCTTGAAGGACCTCCCTTGGACGTTCTTGTCGTGGTAACGGCGAAGGGCTTTTTGGTAGCGGTCCGTCTGTATCACTACGGCCATCCGAGCTTCTTCAAGGCTGTCGATGTCCTCGGTCCACGTCTGTCAGCCATGCCTTCATCATAGTGGCGAATCCTTGGGGAGTCATGGAGCATGTCGACAGGCAAGATAGCTTCCCAGCCATAGACCAAGAAGAACGGGGTCTGGCCTGTAGCTCGGCCATGCTGGTTGCGGAGCCCCCAGAGTACGGCAGGGAGCTCACGCAACCACCGGCCTCCATACTTCTGGAGTGGGTCGAAGATCCAAGCCTTCAGACCCTGTAAGATCATGCCGTTGGCATGCTCACACTGCCCGTTGGCTTGGGGATGGGCCACCGAGGCATACTTGACCTCGATGCACCTGTCTTCGCAGAACTCCCAAAAATCATTTCTAGTAAAATGCGTGCTGAGGTCAATAATGATCTCCCTTGGGACACCGAAATGGTAAGTGATTCCCTCAATGAAGTCGGCCGCTTTCTTAGCAGTCCAGGTCTTCAGAGGCATTACCTTGATCCATTTCGTGAATTTGTCGATGGCAACGAAAAGACAATCGAAGCCTTGCTGTGCCTTTGGGAACGGGCCGACCATGTCAAGCCCCCAACACGCAAATGGCCACAACGGTGGGGTCGTTTGGAGAGCTTGAGCCGAGAGATGATGCTGCTTGGCAAAGAACTGGCACCCAGTGCAGCGCCGCACTAGTTCCTTAGTGTCTTCGTTGGTGGTCGGCCAATAGAAGCCCGAGCGAACACCTTCCCGACCAGCATCGAAGCACCGCGTGATTGCCGCAGAAGCCCGAATGGATTTCATTGAGGATCTGGACGCCGCAGTCCCGAGGGACACACAGCAGGAGCACTCGGGTAGAGGCAGCGCACTTATATAGGTCGGAGCCCACCACCACGTACTGTTTGCAACGTCAAATGATGCACTCTACCGAGACCTTATCGGGCGGTAGTAACTTGGTGGTGATGTAATCGACAAGCTCCCGACGCTAGTCACCCGAGGTGATGGCAACGACGAGTACCATGTCATTGGCAGCGGTGGGGTCTACGCGGGTGCTTGGGCCTCCTTGATTGACGCCTTTGTAATTCCTGTATGAAGACCCCCCGCGGGACGGTAGCCCGAGAGGACCCAAGCTTGGCCAACTGGTCGGCCGCCATGTTGGCGTCGTGGAGAACATGATGAAAGTCGAGGCCACTAAAGTTGCCCTCAAGTTTCTGGACCTCGGCGCAGTACGCGTCCATCTTCTCGCTCGAATAGGTCCAGTCCTTCTTGACATGGCTAATCACTAGCTTCGAATCACCATACATCATAAGGCGTTCGACACCAATGGATTTGGTGATCCGAAGTCCATGGAGCGAGGCTTCATACTTAGTGGCATTATTCGACGCTGTGAAGAGCAACCAGAGGGCGTGCTTTAGATGCTCACCTTTTGGAGAGATCAAAAGCACGCCAACTCCAGTGCTGCCGATGCTGAGCGAGTCGTCGAAATACATGGTCCAGGTCGGCCGAGTCTCGGAGGACGGCAGGAGTTGGATCTCTGTCCATTTGGCCACGAAGTCGGCGAGGGCCTAGGACATGATGGCGTTATGTGGCTTGTAATCAATGAAAAACTCGCCCATTTCCATGGCCCACTTGACCACTCGACCGGTAGCCTCATGGTTTCGAATGATATCCCCAAGGGGGTACCTAGTCACAACCACCACCTTGTGGGCTTGGAAGTAGTGTCTTGACTTTCGGGTGGTGATGAGGACGGCATACAACAACTTCTGCACCTGAGGATACTAGGCCTTGGATGGGCCGAGGATCTCAGAGACATAATAGACTGGCCTTTGCACCGGGTAGGCACGACCTTCTTCTGGGCATTTGACAACCAGCACCGTGCTCATGACCGAGGTTGTCGCGACAACGTATAGGAGTAGTTGTTCTTTGGGGTTCGGTGCAGCTAGCACCGGTGGCATAGCCAACAGGCGCTTGAGGTCGGCGAAGGCCTGGCTAGCCTCGTCCGACCACTTGAAGTCCACGTCCTTCCTGTCTAGCCTGAAGAAAGGTGCTCCGTGCCCACTGAGTCGAGAGATAAACCTCCCGAGAGATGTCATACATCCCGTGAGCTTCTGGATGTCCTTGACATAGGACAACTTGCTCATGTTTAGGATTGCCAAGATCTTCTCGGGGTTGGCCTCAATTCCTCAGTTAGAGATGACGAAGCCGAGGAGCTTCCCGTATAATACGCCAAAGATGCACTTCTCAGGGTTAAGCTTCCATCGGTATGTGCGGAGATTCTCGAAGGTTTCGGCAATGTCGGCCAATAGGTCGTCGGAGTTCTGCATATTAATCACCATGTCGTCAATGTAGGCCTCTACATTGCCGATCTAGCTTGCCAGGCAACGCTGAACGGCTCGCTGGTAAGTTGGCCCAGTGTTTTTATGACCGAAGGCCATCGTAGTGTAACAGAAGACCGTGAACGGTGTGATGAAAGATGTCTTTTCTTGGTCAGCAGCTTTAAGGCCAATCTGGTGATAGCCTAAGTAGCAATCTAGGAAACACAGGAGGGAACAACCCACGGTGGAGTCAATGACTTGGTCGATACGGGGAAGAGTGAATGGGTCTTTAGGGTAGTGTTTGTTCAGATCGGTATAATCAACACACATCCTCCATTTCCCATTCTTCTTCTTTACAAGAACTGGATTGGCAAGCCACTCTGGATGATACACTTCTTTAATAAAACCCGCATCTAAAAGCCTAGTTAGTTCCTTCCTGATCTCATCCTTGCATTCCTTGGCGAATCGCCGTAGCCTTTGTCAACCGGCTTGGCGTCGGGGAAGACGTGGAGCTCATGCTCGACCAACTCCCTGGGTACTCCTGGCATGTCGGCCAGTTTCCAAGAAAACATGTCAATGTTCACATGCAGGAAGTCAATGAGTGCACCTTCCTATTTCTCCCCGAGGCCAGAGCCTATGAGCATCGTCTTGGAAGGGTCGGTGTCGGAGAGGGCGATGGCCTTGTACTCGGCGGGGTTGGCGGTGAGCCCTGACGCAGGCGACGCCGAGTCCGGGGCTTCATCTACCATCGACGCCTTCCCCTTAGCATCGGTGAGTAGGAAGATGAACTCTCCCATGCAGACCGAGAGGTCAACGGCCTCGCTCAGGGTAAGGCTTTCAGTCTCGCAAGCGTAAGAGGTGGCGACATCACCTCGGATGGAGAACGTGCTCGCGAGCCCATGCACCTTGAGAACTAGGTATGTGTAGTGCGGGATAACCATGAATTTGGCGAGGGCTGGGCGCCCGAGCACCACGTGGTAAGCCGTCTCGAAGTTCGCCACATAGAACCTGACGAACTCGGTGCGGTAGTTCTGCCGCGTTCCAAACGTCACGGGGAAAGAGACCATGCCAACAGGCAAGCTTGCCTTGCCAGGGACAATGCCATAGAAGGGCGAGTCAGTGGGCTCGAGGGTAGGATGGGAGAGTCCGAGCTCACTCAGAGTCCCTCAAAAGAGGACATTGATGCCACTCCCCCCATTGATGAGCACATGTTTGAGACGTACCTTGAGCACCACCGGGTCCACTACCAGTGGAAACTGTAGGATCGAATACTCAAACTAAGCCAACCAGAGGAGGGTGAATGGTTGGTATCCCCAAAAACAAAACTTTCAGCGAAAATAAAACTTACCCTCGAAATTTGATGTAGAATGGTCTAACCGAAGTAGCTGTGTCGGTCTGACCGCCTGGATGCCTCCGGTCTGACCGGTGATGTAGCTCCGGTCTGACCGCTTGACATAGCCGATCTGCCAAACGTAGCCGATGAGCCTCGGTCTGACCGGTGAGAAACCGCTGGTCTAACCGTCGGTTGAACCGCAACACCTAAGAAAACACAAATTGAAGAACTCTCAAAGTAGATTGAAAATATATTACTTCTCTCTGTGTTTACAAAGTGCAACAACAGCACTCCTCACAAAATCTCGACTAAACTCGAAACCCTAACTTTTCTCAACTCAACTCTCTCTAAAACTCATACCGAGAAGCCACGCCTTCCCTCTCTAATTATACACAAGATAGGCAGCCCAAAGCCACGAATCCTACTCATATAGAAAGTGCTAATCCACTAGGAAACCTTCCCGTACAAGAAACGAACTTTACATATTCCAATTGTCACAATTTTGAACTCCTTCCAAAATTATTACTCCGCATCCCATACACATACAATATCTCCATCGTATGCCATATGAAAACTTCACCAACAACGTGCATCAATCTCTAGCCTTAGTATCCTGCATGATCTCTCTCGGATGTCACCTTATCTCCAAGTTGACTCCAATTCTATCACCGGCAACACTTTCCCGAGGCGTAAAGATTACCTGCACATGAATTAAACAAAGAAACCATATCCAAGCACAAGCTATCTCCAACTTGACTCATCGTCAGTACATAACAATATTCATACGCATAGAAACACAAAATAATCATGGATATGCAAGAAAACATCCTAAAACCAAAACCGACATAGAGTCGGCCTGCAGTCGGATAAAGTCGCCCGATCAGACTGGTGATACACACCCGGTCTGACCGCACATAGACCTTTGGTCTGACCGGTGGCACACACCCGGTCTGACCGGATCTCGAAACACTGTTCACCGTCTGAAAGTCCAATCATCTCCAAAACCACTTCGCCAATAATCTCCAAATATCAAAACCAATAATTATAAATGCCAATTGTTCATCATCATAGAAGAATCAAACACACTTTGATTTTATAGAAACCGCCTTGGTTTAGGGAGATCGGCCCACTGGTTGGCCAGGGAAAAGGAGATCGGGACCTCCGACCACCAGAGGCGTTCAGGCGGCTCGGTGGAGATGGCGTTCACTCATCGGGAAAGGAGCTTCCATTTGTCGGTGGCTTTTTGAGGCCGCCTCCCCACCTAGGATCATGTTAACCATGTGGGTTGGCTCCTGGAAGCCATCCTCCTTTTGATGATCCTCCTTCTAATGTTTTGTGTCCCCATCCCTCCTCTTCCGTCCCCTCGGGGTTCAGGGGTTTTGCGTCTCTCGGGCCATCTGGTCCTGGAGGACGTAACATTGACGGATGGTGTGACTACTGTCAGGATGCAGGAAACACAACTTGTCCAACTCCTCCTGAAGTGATTCACCCAAGGTCTCTCCCCTGGATCTAGGCCTGTCGATGGCCGCGACCTCGAGGCTTGGCTTCCGCTTCGCCTCATCTCGCCGAGGCAGCCTGAACGGCCGGTGATCCGCCCTCCTCCGAGAACGGTGGTCGGGCTTGGCCGGCTCCTTTTCGCGGGATTCTCTAGTAACGCGGCGTTCTAGGACACGCATCTCCTCCAGCTCGACGTCCTTAGCATTAGCGAAGCGCTCGACGATGGAGATTATGTCGGCAGGGGAAGTCGGCTGGTTCATGACCAGGTATCGGAATAGTTCGAAGGGTTTTCGAAGGCCCTCGGAGAAGATGCGCATGACGTCCTTGTCGGTAATACTCACAATGGTGTTGCGGCGCTCCGAGAAACGTTGGATGTAGAACCGGATCTACTCGTCGACCCCCTGCCGGACCTGTCTGAGGTCGTAGCGAGAGGCCGGGCACTACTAGGTACCCTGGTAGTTGGCGATGAAGGCATCACAGAGTTCGTCCCAAGAATCAATGGAGCTCTCGAGAAGCCCGGTGAGCCAATTGACGGTGGTCGACGCCAGCATGACAAGGAGGTAGTTCGCCATCATGTGAGCATCACCGCTGGCTGCCCGGACAGCCGTGCAATACAGCTGAAGCCATAGACTGGGGTCAGTCTTACCGTCGTAGGGATCGATTTCGGTCGGGCGGAACCCCTTGGGCCACATCACTCGACGGAGATTGGCGGTGAAGGCCGCGAACCCATTGTGTCGGGATGCAACCTCGGCGCTGACAACGCCTTCGGGGGTGCCGTACTCCCGATCATAGTCGTCCCAGCACCACATCTCCCGGCGCCTTCGGTCTGCGACACGGCACTCGATGGTGTTATGGGTATCAACCTTCTGTGCAATAATCTCGCGCATGTCACCAGTGTAGGAACTGACCTGGTGCTCCAAAGTTCGGGCACTCTTATAGCGATTGCCCGAGCCAACGGGGATGACTCGGGCCCTTGTAGCTTGGTTCAGGGTGCCGCACGGAGAAGCGGAGTGGCCAACGCTCTGCTGCTGCTGGGACCTCGATCGACGAGCGCTCCACGGGGGGTTCTCGGATGAGCCTGTGACATTGAGCTGAGCAGCAGTTGCCTGAGTCATGGCCATCGCCTTCCTCACTTCTGGTGAGTTGGGAAGGGCGACGAGCGTACGCTCGATGGCCACCAAGCTAGCCGCCGGCGTTTGGAAAACCTGATGCCCCTCGAACTCCATGGTGAAGTTGGACTCCAGGCTCCGAGGTTGGACGCGAGGGTGCTGGGCCTGCTCGCGCCGCGCAACCCAAGCCAACATTGCGGTGACGATGGCGTTATGATGAGCATCGAACTCCTAGGAACCCGTGACCTAATCATTAGAGACCACATCCGCCATGAGGACAAAGTTCGCTGGCCAGCGGTTGCTAGGGATGAACTCCAGACCGTGCGGCCGCTTGGCCGATGCCGTGCGAAGAGGTGAAACACGCAGTCGAGCTTCTTGGGGCTCGCCGGCCCAGGGAGCATGGGAATTCGTTTGGCGACGGATGGAGCAAGTGAGGGCGCCTCCCGCGGTGGGGCAGCCTGATGTGCAGAGCAGTGCCGTCCTGGAAGCTTCACTCGTACCCACGTGGAGTCTACCCTCGGGACCGCTGATTGGGCTGTCAGGGACTTGGGCCGCCAAACCTTCATGGCCGGGCGCACCGTAGGAGTCGAGGCTGCAAGACACGGAGCCACGCGCCTCGGCCTCCGGACGACGCGCCATTGCACGATCGCGTGCTCCAGCTCGCTAGAGGCCTCCTGAGAGAGGGCGAGGCGACTGAAGTCATCACGAAAGACCAGGCTCCCGAAGATGAACGTCGTCCCGATGGGTGCCGTGAAGTCCTTGGAGAAGACAACAGCCATCAGATCGCTTGGAACGACGAAGAAGCACCCCTACCTGGCATGCCAACTGTCGATGGGATGGTCGGCAGTCCTCCAAGGAGGCTACCCAAGGAGGTAAAAGAGAGTGGTCGGGGCGTCTCACTGATGGATCTGATGGTTGACTCAGGAATCAAACGAGCCAAGAGACAAGAGAGTTTATACTGGTTCAGCCCTCCTGGAGGGTAATAGGCCTACGCCCAGTGATCTTTGTTGGGGTGGTGTATGAACAAGGATTACAATGGATTGAGTTCTTGGGTGTTCTAGAGATTGTGTCTAGCTTCGAAGACTAGGGTTTAGAGAAGAGTTCTCAGAGCGCGATCCCCCTGCCCGTTCACCCTGCCCTCCCTTTTATAGATCAAGGGGGTAGTTACAAGAGGACTTGGGGGCCAAGAAAACTAAGACTAAAGACTAAAAAGAAGGCACAAATAATATCTAAAAAGTACATAGAGATCCCCCTGGGTCTTGCACGCCATGGGTATCTTTTGCCTTATCCTGCCTTGGGATCCGTCCTTCACGGGTACTATCTACGCAGCCTTGTCGGGTGACATCATCTTCTGCCAGGTTGTCCCCTCCTTGCCTCCTCTGCAAACCTTGCAAGGCAAGCCTTCCTTTTCGAGGAGATCTGAGGTTGGGTCATGGATCATAGTCGAGAAAGAGCACCGAAGTTGGACCTGGGGAGAGGCCGGGGCGGCCGACCCCGAGAGGGGGTCGGGCTGCCGACCTCGTCCCGAGGACCCCCGATCCGACTTCAGCTATCCTTGACTCCAATCTGTGAGCTACTCGGGGTAGCACCCCCACACTTATCCTCGACTCCGACGATTTTCCTTTTTGCCTGGGAGAACCACGTGACGCTTTGGCTCGTCAGAGCCTTTCCCCTTCTTTGCTTTGCTTGCCATGTCCTTCACATAGATACCTTGCCTTCCATCATTGGCAAGGAAGAAGTGTTCATCTGAGTATCCAACCTTGTTAAATTCAACCGTTGTCATCCCACTTTGATCAATCATTACGCCTCTACCAGTCAGCCTAACCCACTGGCACCGAAACAGAGGAACCTTCAGAGGTCCATAGTAAGGTTTCCATATGTCGTCAATGCCACCGTAATACGTGCTAGTTGTACCATCGTATCTCATGGCATTGATGCGAACAGTAAGGTTTCCATATGTCGTCGATGCCACTGTAATACGTGCTAGTTGTACCATCGTATCTCATGGCATTGATGCGAACAACAATGTTATGGTTCATGCTCTTTCTGTCTTGGGCTCTTGTGTAAAATGTATACCCACTGATTTCATATGCTTGGAATGTCATGATCAAGCAAGATGGTCCCCTTGCCAAGAAGGATAGTTGTTGGTCAATCGTCCCGTTGCCCATGAGATGTTGTCGCAACCAAGCAGGAAAAGTATCAATGTGATGGCGTGTAATGCAGGCATCGGTCTTACTAATGTTTTTGGAGTGAACAATCGCTAAGTGCTCCTTGATGTAAGAATCCACCAACGAAGATAGTTGCAAAACCGTGAAATGTGCATTATGGAATAATTCATTGTCTACGGTCATTATTGCTTTCCTTCCAAGAGTCCCCCTATCCCCGTAGTTTCCCCGTAGTCTCCAGGGGTAAGATAATCATATGTTAAAGGTACTGTGACACACACAGAAGAGTCCTAGATAAATAATACACTAGTGCTAAGTGGAGAGTAGTAATTAGAGTCAAGTTCCTATAGTTCTTCTAGTCAGGGCACATAGTTTAATTAATTATTCTAGCTATGCCTAAACCCAGTTCTATGCTCCCAGGACTACGGGGGTACTGCCACCCAGTGGCCTGGCCTGCCACCACGAAGTGATCTCTTACTGTTCGCCCTACACCAAATCCGAACGTGGAGGAATACAGAGGACGGACAGGGCTGTCACCACCTGTCGCCTACCTCTCACTCGTGGGAAGTGGTCATAACCAATGTCTATGAAATAATCTAAGCACCATGCTTACATTACCATAAATACCTCTACCTTTCATGAGCAAGATAAAGGCAAACCTACATCCTAATTGCTCATTGGACCATGTCCGTTGCAATATAGTTACTCACCTAAATATAACAAGACTATGAATTAAACTAATAATGGAACTCTTATCTACTAAAGCATAAGAAGTACCACATTCATATGAACTAGAATATAATATCTTTATTAAGCTCAAATTCGTACAAAGGAAGAAGAGTATTAAAGACATACCCTAATTTCGAAGGCGACTCGGGAACCGAAAAGAACTCTAAACTACGTCCTAACTCCACTAGCCTATATGACTAAGATAGAACTTGTTGGATCTTCTTCTTGTGGTGTGTGTTGAACTGAAGTGAGCTTCACCCTTTTATAGCCTCCCAATGATGGTTGTATGGTGGTTTCCAACCGCCATACCCACCTTACCGACCTTGGAAGCAAATGAGGGAACACCACGTTGAAGTCGGTGGCGATTGAACTCAGGGCTGGTTCGGCCGAACCCCCCTAACCGCCATTCGCCACCGTCTTTTTCTAGACACTGACTTGTGGGCCCCTAGGGCGGTTCCCGATGGTTTGGTCCCATCCTAATCAGTTTCATCTGACTTGTGGGCCCTCCAATCCATGGGAATCTTGCATGGCGATTGCCAATAGGTTGAAGTTGTGTTTCTTCGCCATGCGAGCTCAACTTTGCTTCGATTAAGTGAAAATGTTCCTGCAAGCATCTAAAGTCCAAGGACATGTGGAACTTTATTAATTATAAACCTTAATGCCAGTAGCGGACGCTATTTCCCTTTTATTTCGTTGGTCTATGACGGTGAGAATCGTGACTTAACGACCGTCAACAAACTCCCCCAAGCTTATCCTTTGCTCGTCCCTGAGCAAAGTTAAGACTTAGGCTCGATGGATCAGGAGTTTCTACCGTGTTCTATTTCTCTAAAGTACCATGCCTACAACCTAGTATTCTACCTAGAATTGAATACGATGGGAATGGTAATCTCACCCATATTACCTTAGTCCTCATGGGAGCTTTGGCATCACTTTGTCTAGGGCAGTTGAGAAACAGAACGGTAGATGAGAGTGCTATTTCTCTTACCCCTTGTTCCACTTCAGTCCGGAGATTTTTCAAAGTTTTTGAAAAAAGAAAAAGGGAGAGTTCCTCGAATGATACTGTCATATCACTCAAATGTGTATAGTTCCTTACCAAGGCATTGTGCCTTTTTTCCACCTACTTCTACTAAGCTTATGTGGAGCTCAAGGTAGGGAAAATCATGAGGCATACTTGCATCAATTATTTTGTAAAGTCAAAAAGTAGGTCCTAGTAGAACTCTAACCATACAATCAGGACCAAGCTTGTGCATATTTATTTGGTGGGAATATGGATGTAGAAAGGAAAATGAATGACTCTCTCTTCTCTTTTTATGGTCCTCCTCCCTATGTTATTTTATTTGGAGATCATGGCCATGAGCACACTTTTATTTTTCTCTTTTTTTGTCATCATGCTCAAGAAGAATTGTTTCTCCTTTTGTAAGCATCATGAAAATTTTCAAATATTTTTGCGTGCACTCTTTTTCTTGGCTCATGTCTCTCTTGGCAAGAATATGAGGATAGAAGGCCATAATTTTTGGAGTCTTTATTTGGTGGATGTGAACTTCCAGGATAGAAGTCGGCATATGGAATATTTTTGTGGCTAAACCTCTAGTCTAGAGGGAGAGCATTTATTTGGTGGATATGCACAAGACGTTAGACCACAAAAGCATGAAAAGATTCTAACAAGGGTCTAACTACTCGACCAAACTCAAATTGATAACAAGCAACATATGTAGGGGATAATTCATTTATGATCGACATATGGCTCTGGTAGGAATGTACATCATTTGAGGAACTCAACCATTTTTAGATTTTTGAAAATAAAATTCCACAGACTTTGGTTTCACTTGGAATATGATCATAGTTACTCTACTCTTACCATCTCATATTTCAGAACAACCTAACTTAGATCATGCACTTGCTACCCACAAGTTTTCAAGTTCATGGTGTCATACCTAAGCCAACAAACTCAAAACTGGGAGAATGCTAAGTTGTAAACTAGCACAGGAGAGAATTAAAACAGAGCAACTATTCATCATATCGAAAGATGAGGAATTAGCACTCCTACCAAGCATACCTACATTATTATACTTTTGGCATTTTTAATTTTCAGATTTTTTTTCTTTTTTTAGATGCAATGGAAAGAAAGAAATAAAACAAAGGGATACAGGGTACCTCATGTGGGGATCCTCCCCCAAGCTTGTTCTTTTACATATGGACCGCGATAGGGATTAAACCCTTGCGACCGAAAGTATGCCAACATATCAGACTGGCTCTGCTACAGATCGGAGTTGATCTCCTAGAGCTGATCAGCGGTCTGCTGCTGCCACTGATACGCTTGGTTTTGCCACTGCTGGGTCCCTTGAACATGCTGATGAAGCTGATGAAGTTAATCTTGCATCTCTGTAGTCCTCATGTCTAATGTTCTCTGTCGTTCGGTGATTTCTGCGTATTCTTGGCTACGAAAACCTCATGCCGAGAACGAACGTGGAACACCGTACGATGGAGGCAAACCACTGGAACCTGACAACTCCGTGGCTTGTTCATGGTGCCAGCCAGGTCCGTGTGCCCATTCAGCACTGCTAGCTGACTGCCATGAAGAGCCTCCCGCCTCATAATATTGCTGAGGCTGGTCCCAACCGGATGCATACCCAGTTGGAACCCACACCGGCTCCTGCACTTGTTGTGGACACAGTTGCGGTTCTTCCTCCATAGCAGCTCTTCTAGACCTGCTCCTTGTGATCCTATCTGAAATACTACTCCTGTGGGCAATCTCTCTTGGACGGAGAGCAATGGTTAGCGCTCGACACTTATACAAATGATATTCCGAGTTAGAAAGCGGAACTTCATTTGTATATCCGGGAAAGAAGAAAATAAGAGATCCATCGGGGCCATGATTCAAAGTGTGGCCCTTCACTAAATACTCTGCATCTAGAAGTTCACGGGGCTCAGTGATGTACAAGAGTTGTACATTCCCCAAAGCTCCAACATGACGAGCAATGCGAGTAATTAATGAAGTGCATTCTATAGGCCCCTTCATCTTAAATTGTTCTAACCATTGTTTAATCATTGCTTTAACAAGAGAGATTTTAATATTTTTCACCATGGCATAAAGAATCATCAACTCGTCTATTCTAACAGGTCGGACATCTTCTCTAGGAAAAACGGTAAATGCTAACCATTTATGCATCAGTCTTAGAGTAGGATTATGAATGTCATTAGCTCTTGGCTTAGTACAAAAGGATTCTCCTGATATACTTTGCCAAAAACTATGTTTATCAAAGTTTGACAATTTTGATTCCCACTCAACAGAACACTGACGAACGAAACCAAGCAAGACACTAAATTCTTTCTGTGTGTAGTAATATTCCCTCCTGAATAATCGGAAAGAAATACCACCTCCAATTTCTTTCAAAGTGCATAGAAATTGGATGGTCAGAAGGCGTGAACCTTCTTCCCGAATTTTTTACTTTTTGGCTCTTTTTTAAAAAGATTATCACAAATAGCCCCTTGACAGTTTTAATTCGAAAAATAGACCCCCAAGCTCGGCGCCATTGTTATTGGCACGAGCTTACACATCTCAGCGCCGTCGATATTGGCGCCGAGCTCGGCGCCGTTGTTATTGGAGCCGAGCTCGACGGCATAGATCATGGCGCTGATCTATACTAAAACAAATAACTTACGCAGTACATGGCGTTCTTTGACGTTCTTCACGTCACTAAGAGCTCGGCGCCAATATCAACGGCGCCAAGCTCGGCGCCAATAACAACGACGCCGAGCTCGGGGTCCATTTTCCAAATTAAAACTATGAAGGGCCTATTTGTGATAATCTTTCCAAAAAAGGATTAAAAAGTAAAAAAGTCGGACCTTCTTCCTCCACATGAGCAAAATTTTGCCATCATATTGATTGTCAAACAAGATGAAATTCGAGTCCATACGTCGTGCATCGAGCATTTCCGGATCATATGCTCGCGTAGGAGCGAATATCCGGTCCTTGAGGAGGACGTATGCCTGTCTCTCTCACTCGTCTTTCAAATCAAGCTAAGTGTCATGGATGATAGAGGAAGTATGATGACTTCTCCTCTTAAGGGAGCGGCTTGTGGAACATCCTGAATTGCCGAGCTATACACATGACCGGGGGACTGAGCTGAGCTTGAATGGCCCGAACCAGGCTCAGATGGTACAGCCGTGGAGTTCGAGGTGGATCCCATTGAGGTGGCAGCAGTGGGCTCTATCAGGTACGGTGCCGACTCTGTGCTCAACATAAAGACCTGCTCCATCATGGCTTGAAAAGTGTTCAGGCATGCTGGAGTCATGAGGTAGTAGTGGTCGGGTACAGGGGCGGGGGTGTTGGTGCAGCTTCGGTGGAAGTACCAGCAGTAGGGACTGGGTTGGAGCGAAGTTGCTCTTCCAGCTGGTTGACTTGTTGTTTGCTCTTCCTGAGCTGTTCTTCCAACTCAACCAAGGCTTCTCCACGGGCATGTAATGGTCAGAGAGCTGCTCGTACTGGGCACCGTTAGCCTGCAGCTGGGTCTGCAGCAAGTTGATCTGTGTTAGTGATATGCCCTAGTGGCAACATGGATATGTTAGATATCACGTCAATGTTTATGTATTTATGAATAAAGTGTTATTCAGTTCCATGAAATAGACATCTTGTATTGATCAATAAGTACGTGACTTATTTATGAGACTATATATGTATGAATCTATTTCTAAATGATCCCTGATCATATATCATATTATTGGAACTAATATGATTCTAAGATCGGCATGTTTATTGATTGATGATCATGTCTCCTAGATCATGGGTATGGAGATACCAAGTCAATAAACATGGACATATGTGTTGGAGAACACATTATTGGATAGACCCACCATGAGACACTACAGGAATTAATGTGCCATTAGTTAGTCTCAGGTAGTGTTGGTACAAAGTCCTTAGACCTGAGATCACCATGGATTCCAACATGTGTAGTAGCCTACTTTGGGACTACCAAACGCTATTCCAAATCGGGTAGTTATAAAGGTAGTTTTCGGGTTTGCTATGAAACATGGAGTGGGATGTGAGTGATCAAGATGGAATTTGCCCCTCCTTTGGAGAGATATCTCTGGGCCCCTCGAGGTAATGGATTATGGAAATGCATGGCCATGCTAAGTTGATTGAGAAGTCAATCAACAGACAGATAATCCAATACGGTTCGAGTGAATGATTAAGCTATTGAAGGGATGGCACACATGTTGCCTATAGCTTAACTGATATCGTGTGGCAAAGGGATTTGTGTACACATTACAGGTTCAGAGCCGATATTATATTCTTGTATACTATGGTGTCAATATGTGGTGCTACGTCGCTATTGAGTGTCGGCTGAGTTGGACTCGAGCCGACGATCGGCTAAGTTAGACTATAGCCGAAACCAAGTATACCTGAACCTACGGGGTCGCACGCTTAAGGGGATAAGAACAGGCATTCGAGTTGGACTCAGATACGGCTCGATCGGATAGGGATCCGATTGGATAGAGTCCTATGGTCTTACGACGTATGGGCGGCCAACTCTATGAGATTCGGATAGGATCCGATTTAAAATAGAGTCCTGATCGGCCACTAGTGCCAGTCGGCAACTCTATATAAAGGGGCCAGGGGTGGAGAGTTGAGATATCGCATTGAACCGAATCCGCAACAGAAGTCGCCGCGATCAATCTCCACAGAAACCCTCCCACTTTCGAGCCAAACCCTAGCCTTGCATCGCGTGCTAGCACACGGGTGTTCGGCGTTCTGTCCCCGGACGTGTGGATACCGGTAAAGGCGCTGCTACGTTGCGCGCTGTGAATCGGCTGTGGAGGAATCGAATGCGGTCGAGTGCAATGGAGTGAGGCGCGAGAACGCGGTCAGATGACTCGGTGAATCGGCTGCTTGGAGAATCGGCTGATTGGTGAATCGGCTGTCTCCAGGAATCGGATGTCGGCTTGCGGGAATCGGCTGTCATCGGCCAGCACAGTTCTAGATCGGATAGTCCTGATTGGCTATTTTCGCTGCATACTCCAATCGGTAACGATCTATCGGCCCTTACTTGCAAGTGTTCCTGGTTTGCGTGGTAAAAAGTTTTGTTTTTCGGCTAGCGTAGCCTCCGCTAACCCTTCAGTGGTATCAGAGCTAATCTTGCTTAGTTCGGGTGTTAGATTGGATCTGGAACAAGTCTTGCACACGGGTTGATTAGATCAATCGGTTTTACGGGATCTGTTGAGGAGAGTAGATGGTAATTGCGTTCCTTGATAGTGTATCGGAACGGCGTAATGTGATTACGTCGAAGCAATATCCATAGAACTCGGTTTGAGTCGGCTTCGAGATAGCGTTCCTTGATAGTGAAGGGTTACGGAAGCTACGCTAGCCGAAAACAAAAATTTTCTACCGCGCAAACCAGGAACACTTGCAAGTAAGGGCCGATAGATCGTTACCGATTGGAGTAGAGCGCAGCGGAATAGCCAATCGGGCAATCCGATCAGGAACAGTGTAGCCGATTCCCGAGAGACACGCGATCAACGGCGCGCAACGTAGCGGCGCCTCTACCGGTATCCACACGTCCGGGGACGAACGCCGTACACCCGTGTGCTAGCACGCGATGCAAGGCTAGGGTTTGGCTCGAAAGTGGGGAGGGTTTCCGTGGAGATTGATCTCGGCGACTTCGTTGCACGCGATGCAATTGATATGCAGCAGCTCTCCACCCCTCCCTCCTTTATATAGAGTTGGCCGACCGGGATTAGTAGCCGCTCAGACTCTATTTTGAATTGGATCTTATCCGTATCTCATATAGAGTTGGCCGCTCACACGTCGTAAGCCCATAGGACTCTATTTTGAATTGGATCTCATCCGTATCTCATATAGAGTTGGCCGCCCACACGTCGTAAGCCCATAGGACTCTATCCGATCGGATCCCTATCCGATCGAGCCGTATCCGAGTCCAACTCGAATGCCTGTTCTTATCCCCTTAAGCGTGCGACCACGTAGGTTCGGGTATACTCGGTTTCGGCTATAGTCTAACTTAGCCGATCGTCGGCTCGAGTCCAACTCCCGACACATCAGCGCGGCGCCTAGCAAGCACATATTGACACCATAGTATACAAGAATATAATATCGGCTCGAACCTGTAATGTGTACACAAATCCCTTTGCCTCACGATACAGTTAAGCTATAGGCAAGATGTGTGCCATCCCTTCAATAACTTAACCATTCACTCGAACCGTATTGGATTATCTGTCTATTGATTGACTCCTCAATCAACTTAGCATGGCCATGCATTTCCATAATCCATTACCTCGAGGGGCCCAGGATATCTCTCCAAAGGAGGGGCAAATTCCATCTTGATCACTCACATCCCACTCCATGTTTCATAGCAAACCCGAAAACTACCTTTATAACTACCCGCATTACGAATAGCGTTTGGTAGTCCCAAAGTAGGCTATTACACATGTTGGAATCCATGGTGATCTCAGGTCTAAGGACTTTGTACCAACACTACCTAAGACCAACTAATGGCACATTAATTCCCGTAGTGTCTCATGGTGTGTCTATGCAACAATGTGTTCTCCAACACATGTGTCCATGTTTATTGATTTGGTATCACCATACCCATGATCTATGAGACATGATCATCAATCAATAAACATGCCGATCTTAGAATCATATTTGTTCCAACAATATGACATATGATCGGGATCGTTTAGAAATAGATTCATACATATCGAGTCTCATAAATAAGTCACGTACTTATTGATCAATACAAGATGTCTATTTCATGGAACTGAATAACACTTTATTCATAAATACATAAACATTGACGTGATATCCAACATCTCCATGTTGCCTCTAGGGCATATCACTAACAGATAGTGTATCGGAACGGTATAATATGATTATGCCGAAGCTATCTCGTAGTCCGATCTCGTTAGCTGCCTCGCGCCTACGCAAACCATCTCCCTTGATAGTGTATCGGGACGACATAATATGATTATGCCGACATGGTTTTCGTAAGCGATTTCATAAATTGGATCTATGAATTTCGTGTGGTGTTCCGGCGCTGCCGGAAGCCCGCGAGAGGCGGCTTCCCCTCGACCCCCCGCCCGCTAACCGCCGTGTGCGCCCCCCTTATAGGTCGTCTCGATGCCGTTTCTCTGCGATAGGTAGAAAATGTTTTCTACGCCTAACTTGTTTTTGCAGAGAATGCTTTGAGATGGTATGGCCCTATTGTATGTATGAGATGCATGTGATGCATGTAATATTCTTTCATATGTGCAATCCTGTAATATTCTTTCATACGTGCAATGCTTGTAATATTCTTTCACGACCTGCAGTCGATGTAATCTTCAATTTGAGCTTCTATAGTAGTAGCTTAGTTTGAAGAAATCAAGCATTATGCACGTTGGAAGATGGTGCTGAAGATGGAGATCCTTAGCGCCAGCATGGAGATGGAGATCACCATGTGAAGGGGGCCATACTATTTCATTATATGCTATTCTACCTGCTTTTATATATGTGATATGTTTGTTTGATAGGATAGCGTCCCTCACAAAATTAAGTGGTAATGATGCCCTTCCAAATGTTGCACCCGTCACCGTTATGCTCGTCAATGGTGGGTCCGCCAAAGCGAGTGCCATTCTCTATCATAACACGAGAGGGTATATGTCGGACATATACAGCAGGAGCATTTGGTTTACTTAACAAGGCTATCAAAACAATTTTTGGCCTTGGGGCATAGGTTGGTGCCGGGGCATGGAGATGCCACACCAACAACAAGAGTCACATAGAGATGTGATTAGCAAGGTGTTGCTTACCGATGTTACTAATTTTCTAGCAGTGATGCCATAGCTCACTAGAAAATTAATCAACATGTGGATCTTGACCCAATACGTAATCTAGAGGGAAGGTGTAAAATACGTAATGGGAGTGTAATGTTAAATTGTTTAACAATAGACATAGCATAAACATTATGCTAAACTTTGCTTTTTACATTGTAGAATAAATGGCGGCTAATACTACACCCGGTGCTTTCAATTTGTGATCTATTCTTGAAAAGGAAAAATTAAATGGAACAAACTTTATGGATTGGTATCGCAACTTGAGAATTGTTCTCAAGCAAGAGCGTAAGGAGTACGTTCTTGAAGTACCCTATCCGAGGATTTGCTTAATAATGCCACTGCTACTGCACGGAGGGCTTACGAGAAGCACACTAATGATGCCCTAGATATAAGCTGTCTCATGCTAGCAACAATGTCCCCCGAGCTTCGAAGCAATATGAGAGCGCGATACTCACACTATTATCCGGGACATGCGTGGTATGTTTGAGAACCAAGCTCGGGTGAGAGGTTCAACACCTCGAAGTCCTTGTTTGCGTGCGAGACTTGTTGAGGGAATCCCATCGGTCCGCATGTGATAAAAATGATTGGCTACATTGAGAGTACGGAAAAACTAGGTTTTCCCCTTAGCCAAGAGTTGGCTGCGATGTGATTCTCTAGTCGCTCCCTCCGAGCTTCGAGCCATTCATATTGAATTATCACATGAACAATATGGATAGAACCTTGGCTGAATTGCATGGGATGCTAAAGACAGTGAGGAGAGTATCCAGAAAAATGGTCATCATGTGATGATGATGGAAGGCTAAGCGCAAACCACTGTCAAGAAACTTTGTACCAAGAGGAAGTTAACTCCCGATGAGATCGCGAGTGCCTCTAATGCAAAGAAGGGCAAGAAGGGTCGGCGGCATCGGATGCCATTTGCTTCTATTGCAAGGAGATAGGCCCTTTGGAAAAGGCGCAAGAAGTACATGGAGGATCTCAAAAAGAAGCAAAGTACGACTTACGCTTCAGGTATTAATGTTATAGACATTAATCTTGCTACTTCACCTACTAACTCTTGGGTATTTGATATCGGATCGGTAGCTCATATTTGCAAGTCGTTGCGGGAATGAGAAGAAGTAGAGGATTGAGAAGGGGCGAGGTGAACTGCGCGTCGGCAATGGAGCAAGCGTTGCTACGATTCTTGCGTCGGCACAATACCACTTCATCTACCTTCGGGATTAGTTTTGGAATTGAATAATTGTTATTGTATTCCAACACTATGTCAAAACGTTATTTCCGCTTCATGTTTGCAAGCGGAAGGATATGATTTTAGATCAATGGACAATGGTTGTTCAATATATCTCGAGATATGTTCTATTTTCATGCTCCATTGGTGAATGGATTATACGTTTTGAATCTTGAAGCGTTTCCCATCTATAACATTAATACGAAAAGGCAACTCCCAAATGATACAAATCCCACGTTTATCCGGCATTGTCGCTTAGGCCATATAAATCGAAACGCATGGAGAAGCTCCATAAGGATGGATTGCTTCACTCTTTTGATTTTGAATCATTTGAGACATGTGAGTCTTGTTTACTTGGTAAGATGACAAAGGCACCTTTCACGGGACACGGTGAGAGCAAGTGACTTGTTGGCACTCATACATGCGATGTATGACCAATGAGCTCAACGGCCAGAGGTGGTTATCAGTACTTCATTACCTTTACCGATGACTTTAGTAGATATGGTTATATCTACTTAATGAGGCATAAGTCCGAATCCTTTGAAAAGTTCAAAGAATTCCAGAATGAAGTACAGAATCATTTAGGGAAAACAATCAAGTTTCTATGATCAGATCGTGGAGGGGAATACTTGAGCCAAGAGTTTGGTAATCATCTGAAAGATTGTGAAATTATTCCACAGTTGACTCCACCAGGAACTCCACAATGGGACGGAGTGTCCAAACGGAGAAATTGCACCTTGTTGGACATGGTGCGGTCCATGATGAGCCAAAGTGATCTTCCGTTATCCTTCTGGGGATATGCTCTTGAAACAGCTGCGCTCACACTAAATAGAGTTCCATCTAAGTCAGTTGAAAAGATACCATATGAGATATGGACAGGGCAACCCCCTAGCTTATGTAAAACGTTTACAGTCTGACAAGCTCACACCCAAATCTGACAAGTGCTTCTTTGTGGGATATCCTAAGGAAACTAAGGGATATTACTTTTATAATCGGGAACAAGGCAAAGTGTTTGTCGCCCGACACGGTGTCTTCTTGGAGAAAGAGTTTCTTTCAAGAAGGGTTAGTGGGAGCAGGGTGCATCTTGAAGAAGTTCAAGAAACACGAGAAAATGTTTCAGCAACCACAGAACCACAACATGAGGAGCAAAGTGTTGCGCCACCAGTTGTAGATACACCAGCCCCACGAAGGTCTGAAAGATCACGTCGTGCACCTGACAGGTACACAGGTGCGGAACAATGTGATATATTGTTGTTGGACAACGATGAGCCTAAGACCTATGAGGAAGCGATGGTGGGACCCGATTCCAACAAGTGGCTTGGAGCCATGAAATCCGAAATAGAATCCATGTACGACAATCAAGTTTGGAACTTGGTTGATCCACCTGATGGTGTCAAAACCATTGAGTGTAAATGGGTTTTTAAGAAAAAGGCCGATATGGATGGAAATGTTCACATCTATAAGGCGCGATTGGTGGCGAAAGGTTTTAAACAGATTCAAGGAGTTGATTATGATGAAACCTTCTCGCCGTCGCAATGCTTAAATCTATTCGGATTATCCTAGAGATTGCATATTTCGATTATGAGATATGGCGGATGGATGTCAAAACGGCTTTCCTAAATGGAAACCTAAGAGAGGATGTATAAATGATACAACCTCGGGGTTTTGTCGATCCGAATCGCCTCGAAAGATATGCAAGCTACGAAATCCATTTATGGATTGAAGCAAGCATCTTGGAGTTGGAATATTCGTTTTGATGAAGTAATCAAAGGGTTTGGTTTCATCAAAAACGAAGAGGAGGCTGTGATTACAAAAGGTCAGTGGGAGCGCAATTGTATTTCTAATCTTATATGTGGATGACATATTGTTGATTGGAAATGATATCCCTATGCTAGAATCCGTCAAGTCTTCATTGAAAAATAGTTTTCCATGAAAGACTTAGGGGAGGCAGCATACATATTGGGCATTCGGATCTATAGAGATAGATCCAAGAGGCTAATTGGATTAAGCCAAAGTACATACATTGACAAGGTGTTGAAAAGGTTCAACATGCATGATTCCAAGAAAGGTTTCTTGCCCATGTTACATGACATTAATCTTAGCAAGAATCGTGTCCTCGGACACATGATGAGCGAAATAAGATGGGTATGGTTCCATATGCCTCGGCAATTGGATCCATCATGTATGCCATGCTTTGTACACGTCCGGATGTCTCGTACGCTTTGAGTGCTACGAGCGGATACCGATCGAGATCTAGGTGAAGGTCACTGGACTGCCATAAAGAATATCCTTAAGTACTTGAGAAGAACTAAGGATATGTTCCTAGTCTAAGAAGGTAAAGAAGAGCTCGTTGTAAGTGGTTACACCGATGCTAGCTTCCAACAGACAAGGATGATTATAGATCGCAATTTGGGTTCGTGTTCGCCTAAACGGAGCGCGCATCGTGGAAGAGTTCCAAGCGGGATACGTTGCTGATTCTACAACGGAGGCCGAGTATATTGCTGCTTCGGAAGCGCAAAGGAGGCTGTTTGGATCAAGAAATTCGTTTCGAGCTTGGTGTGATGACCGTGCGCGGTCCAATGTCTCTCTATTGTGATAATAGTGGAACCATTGCACAAGCCAAGGAGCCGAGGTCACATCGAAGTCCAAACACATACTTCGGCGATATCATCTCATCCGCGAGATAGTGGACAGAGGTGATGTCAAGATATGCAAAGTGCACACGGATCTCAACATAGCCGATCCGCCGACAAAACCTCTCCCTCGGCCGAAGCATGAGGCGCACACAAGAGCAATGGGTATTAGATACTTACATGATTGACTCTAGTGCAAGTGGGAGATTGTTAGTGATATGCCCTAGAAGCAACATGGAGATGTTGGATATCACGTCAATGTTTATGTATTTATGAATAAAGTGTTATTCGGTTCCATGAAATAGACATCTTGTATTGATCAATAAGTACGTGACTTATTTATGAGACTCGATATGTATGAATCTATTTCAAAATGATCTCGATCATATATCATATTATTGGAACTAATATGATTCTACGATCGACATGTTTTTTGATTGATGATCATGTCTCATAGATCATGGGTATGGAGATACCAAGTCAATAAACATGGACGTATGTGTTGGAGAACACATTGTTGGATAGACCCACCATGAGACACTACGGAATTAATGTGCCATTAGTTGGTCTCGGGTAGTGTTGGTACAAAGTCCTTAGACGTGAGATCACCATGGATTCCAACATGTGTAGTAGCCTACTTTGG
The DNA here is from genome assembly GCA_019925245.2 of Oryza australiensis. Taxonomy (NCBI): domain Eukaryota; kingdom Viridiplantae; phylum Streptophyta; class Magnoliopsida; order Poales; family Poaceae; genus Oryza; species Oryza australiensis. The sequence goes on from JAIFGZ020000516.1 coordinate 2,124,054, forward strand.
GACTACCAAACGCTATTCCGTAAGCTGGGTAGTTATAAAGGTAGTTTTCGGGTTTGCTATGAAACATTGAGTGGGATGTGAGTGATCAAGATGGAATTTGCCCCTCCTTTGGAGAGATATCTCTGGCCCTCGAGGTAATGGATTATGGAAATGCATGGCCATACTAAGTTGATTGAGGAGTCAATCAATGGACGGATAATCCAATACGGTTCGAGTGAATGATTAAACTATTGAAGTGATGGCACACATCTTGCCTATAGCTTAAGCGATATCGTGTGGCAAAGGGATTGTGTACACATTACAGGTTTAGAGCCGATATTATATTCTTGTATACTATGGTGTCAATATGTGCGCTAGGCGCCGCTATTGACGGTCGGCTGAGTTGGACTTGAGCCGACGATCGGCTAAGTTAGACTATAGCCGAAACCAAGTATACCGAACCTATAGGGTCGCACGCTTAAGGGGATAAGAACAGCATTCGAGTTGGACTCAGATACGGCTCGATCGGATAGGGATCCGATTGGATAGAGTCCTATGGTCTTACGACGTATGGGCGGCCAACTCTATGAGATTCGGATAGGATCCGATTTAAAATAGAGTCCGATCGGCCACTAGTCCCGATCGGCAACTCTATATAAAGGGGCGAGGGGTTGAGAGTTGAGATATCGCATTGAACCGAATCCGCAACAGAAGTCGCCGCGATCAATCTCCACGGAAACCCTCCCACTTTCGAGCCAAACCCAAGCCTTGCATCGCGTGCTAGCACACGGGTGTTCGGCGTTCTGTCCCCGGACGTGTGGATACCGGTAGAGGCGCTGCTACGTTGCGCGCTGTGAATCGGCTGTGGAGGAATCGAATGCGGTCGAGTGCAATGGAGTGAGGCGCGAGAACGCAGTCAGATGACTCGGTGAATCGGCTGCTTGGAGAATCGGCTGATTGGTGAATCGGCTGTCTCCAGGAATCGGCTGTCGGCTTGCGGGAATCGGTTGTCATCGGCCAGCCACGGTTCCAGATCGGATAGTCGATTGTCTATTTCCATTGCATACTCCAATCGGTAACGATCTATCAGCCCTTACTTGCAAGTGTTCTGGTTTGCGCGGTAAAAGTTTTGTTTTTCGGCTAGCATAGCCTCCGCGTAACCCTTCAATCGATCCCCGAGTTTTGGTGTTCCTCGACGAGATCATTGAGGCGTCCTGCTGGTCGTCGATTTCGAGCAAAGCCTCTTCATAGCGAGTCATCCGCTTTTACGCGGGGCGGACGGGTGACCATAGGATTATAGCAGCGAGGGGGTGGCTTCCACGGTGCGGGCGGGTTGCCTTCCTCACGGTAGGGGTGGTGTACAAACTCGGTCACGGTGAGCTCGGTACGGTGAATGGCGTTAAGGCGGAGGAACGCTTCGCGAGCTGCGTCTGAAGAGCTGCTTCTACCGGATCTCGGTGGTAACGAGTGTGGAAGCAATAGGGTATCTCGCTCCCCATGCAAGCTTCAACTCAAACTGCTGCTTCCCATACCGGGTATCCTTCGGTGCCATGCCGCCTAATCCGGTAGGTGGGTGCATCTGGGTACCTTAGGCACCATAACAATAACTCGGAGTTGCGACACGAATCCTTCTTCACGTGGAACCGTGATCTCCCAAACTCCGACATGGGCCGACATACGCTTTTGAAGGCATCTTAGGGTCGAGAGGGATAATATCAAAACATTTTGAGTAAAAGAAATGGGGATAAAGGTATAGGAAAAGTGTGTTTGTCTTATAACATAATGTTTTTATTTTCAAAATAATCCTAGATGGGGATTTCTCCCTTTTACCAGCCTATCAAGGGGTGGGGCGCCGGTTGGTCTTATCCTACGGTCGCATTGCTCGATACCGCTCTGTGGACCCCATTTTTGATGACGGGAATCTTTCGTGTTTATTGTACTATTTCCCTGGATCGAGTAGTTTGGTACCCACGAAATACGTAACTTGATAGTCGGTGCAAATGCACGAATAGTCTTACATTGAAATTATTACAATAAAAGGCCCGAAGGCAGTATCAACATATAGGACTTCATGGTTCGGATACAACCAAAAGTAGAAATTTGGTAAGGCGCGGAATGAAGGCGGCGGCCTGTCGATTGCCACAGCAACGACCGGAGACTAAGACCTAGCGGGCGCCATCGGCTTCTTCGCCCTCCGGTAGTAAGCATATGGATCCTCCAAGTCTTCATTTCCACCATCGAAGGTTTGTGCGTATAGCAAGGGTGAGTACCAACCGTACTCAGCAAGCCAACACGGAAAGGTGCACATGATAGGGATTTTCAAGGAAAAGCCGTGGTTTATTTGCACAAAGCCAACTTTATAAATCTTTTCACAAACCTAGCATCTAGCCAAGTCAAGTTTTAGTTCCACAATTCATTAAGTCGGCGACGGTTCTGCTCGCCATCCATCGTGTTTCCAAGGATGGCTTCCCGCCTCCGGTTCGTCATGGTTTTCTGGGAGTCCACCCCTTCTCGCCTTTCGAGAAGTTGATCCACCAAGTGAGTAAGAATCATCATGCAAACCCATCCCATCATTTTAAAGTTTAGAGTCTAGCCAAGTGAAAGTCTTGTCACGATGCTCAATATCCGCGAGCATGGCTATTCGAATAGATTGATTCATTCACACTTGCGGTGGATGTAAACTTTTCCCGTACTCCGTGATCGCCTAACAAATGAGCCTACGTCCCAACACATGAGATGGTCACGGCAAAGCCTTTTGATAACCTCACTTTGGCACTCCGCTCCATGAACTTAAGCCCTCATGCACTCTAGCCGTCATTTCCTAGCGGTGAGAGGAGTTAGCACTCCGGGGTAAGGGAAGACTTCATTCATCAAGTTATAATAAATTCCGATTTTCAATCATCCATTTCCAATCTCATCTCATACATAAGAACCATTATGCAGGGTACCGCCTCCGCTCGGCTATCTACTCCGCTAGGTCTATACCCATTTGAGAAGTACGATTGTACCGGCTCGTTTCCGGCTATCTCATGGCTCGGTCCTTAATTGACCAGGGTCGGCACTTGCCTTTTCGGAATCCACCCAAATCATCCAGCCGCCCGATCTAAAACATTTGTTTGGTATTTTAAGTTTTCATCAAAACTCATTTGATCATTCTCATGGCAATGTGGCGCCCATGTCTCCACATGCCGTATCTCAACTACCCTCCCCAAAGGTAGTTGCCCAAGCATATAGCTATTTGCAAAAACATGAGTATGCATGAATCTAATAATAGCATGGCTAAGCATTTTACCGAAGATATTCTCCGGTTGTATGTATCACATCGAGGGTTACAAGGAATAATTCTAAAGGTAATCAATAACAAGGTATGGCATAACAAGTATAGGTAATTCCTTGTGTATGGCATGGATGTTTAAAGTTTAAAACAATATCATTTCGCAATTGGGATCAATATGTTCAAAGAGTGTGATGACTTGCCTTGCTCGCACGCTTGTTGAGCGGGGTCTTCAACGGAGTCGGTGCTGCTTTTTCGGTGCTATCCGTACGTGCGAAAGATCAATTGAATTCAATCGATTTCAATAAAATACCGAGAGATCGAAAGGAACCATAAAAATCATGAAAACGACTCCAAACGTTTAGCCTAGATCTATACTTGAGTTCGGGTGAGGGTTGCTAGGGAAAAATCCGAGTTTTGAAATCGAGTCGATGCCCTAGGGTTTTCGCAAAACGACGATTGAAACTATCGAGAAAATGAATTTAGGAATATCAACGGAGAGGGAGGGTTTCGTACTCGAGGTTTTGAAGGTTCGAGCACAAAAAAACATATTTAGATGGCGAGAAAGAATTAAACGAAATCCGATTTAAAAACGACGCGAAACGAAATCTCGAAAAGTCCGATTTCGATTTTCGAATTTGCTCAGAGAAAAATATACAAGAAAATAATATATTTTTGCCCAAAATTCACTCAAATCTTTTCAAAACATTCTTCCAAATTTTCTAAAAGTTTTCCCTATTTTTTTCTATTTTTCTTTTCCCTTTTCTTTTTCTTTTCTTTTCTTTCTTTTTATTTCGTTTACTATTCATTAATCCGCAAGGTGCTCGAACGGGTTCCCTCTCTCTCTTCTCTTTCTGTTGCGGCCGGCGGCCGCGCAAGCGAGGGAAAGGGTGAAAGGATTACGCGGAAGCTACGCTAGCCGAAAACAAAAACTTTTCTACCGCACAAACCGGGAACACTTGCAAGTAAGGGCCGATAGATCGTTACCGATTGGAGTATGCGGCGGAAATAGCCAATCGGGAATATCCGATCCGGAACCGTGTTGCCGATTCCAGCAAGCCGACGCCGATTCCTAGAGATAGCCGATTCGCCAAGCGGCCGATTCGCCGAGTCGTCGACCGCGTTCTCGCGCCTCGCTCCAATGCGCTCGATCCGATGCGCTCGACCGCAGCCCGATTCCACCACGGCCCGATCCGTAGCCGATCAACGGTGCGCAACGTAGCAGCACCTCTACCGGTATCCACACGTCCGAGAACAGAACGGCGAACACCCGTGTACTAGCACGCGATGCAAGGCTAGGGTTTGGCTCGAAAGCAAGGAGGGTTTCCGTGGAGATTGATCTCGGCGACTTACATTGCGGATTCGGTTCAATGCGATGATGCAACTCTCCACCCCTCGCTCCCTTATATAGAGTTGGCCGATTGGGACTAGTGGCCGATCAGGACTCTATTTTAAATTGGATCCTATCCGAATCTCACAGAGGTTGCCGCCCATACGTCGTAAGCCCATAGGACTCTATCCGATCGTATCTCTATCCGATCGAGCCGTATCCGAGTCCAACTCGAATGCACGTTCTTATCCCCTTAAGCGTGCGACCACTGTAGGTTCAGGTATACTCGGTTTCGGCTATAGTCCAACTTAGCCGATTGTCGGCTCGAGTCCAACCCAGCCGACCTATCATGCGGCGCCTAGCAGCACATATTGACACCATAGTATACAAGAATATAATATCGGCTCTGAACCCGTAATGTGTACACAAATCCCTTTTCCTCACGATACCAATTAAGCTATAGGCAAGATGTGTCCCATCCCTTCAATAGCTTAACCATTCACTCGAACCGTATTGGATTATACGTCGTTGATTGACTCCTCAATCAACTTAGCATGGCTATGCATTTCCATAATCCATTACCTCGAGGGGCCCGAGAGATATCTCTCCAAAGGAGGGGCAAATTCCATCTTGATCACTCACATCCCACTCCATGTTTCATAGCAAACCCGAAAACTACCTTTATAACTACCCGATTACGGAATAACGTTTGGTAGTCCCAAAGTAGGCTACTACACATGTTGGAATTCATGGTGATCTCGGGTCTAAGGACTTTGGACCAACACTACTTGAGACCAACTAATGGCACATTAATTCTGTAGTGTCTCATGGTGGGTCTATCCAATAGTGTGTTCTCTAACACATATGTCCATGTTTATTGATTTGGTATCTCCATACCCATGATCTATGAGACATGATCATCAATCAATAAACATGCCGATCTTAGAATCATATTAGTTCCAATAATATGATATATGATCGAGGATCATTTAGAAATAGATTCATACATATAGAGTCTCATAAATAAGTCACGTACTTATTGATCAATACAAGATGTCTATTTCATGGGCCGAATAACACTTTATTCATAAATACATAAACATTGACCATGATATCCAACATCTCCATGTTGCCTCTAGGGCATATCACTAACAATCTCCCACTTGCACTAGAGTCAATTATGTAAGTATCTAATACCCATTGCTCTTGTGTGCGCCTCATGCTTCGGTGAGCGAGAGGTTTTGTCGCGGATCGGCTATGTTGAGATCCGTGTGCACTTTGCATATCTTGACATCACCTCTGTCCACTATCTCGCAGATGAGATGATATCGCCGAAGTATGTGTTTGGACTTCGATGTGACCTTGGCTCCTTGGTTTGCGCAATGGCTCCACTATTGTCATAATAGAGAGACATTGGACCGGTCGTACTAGTCATCACACCAAGCTCGAAACGAATTTCTTGATCCAAACAGCCTCCTTTGCGGCTTCCAGAAGCAGCAATGTACTTGGCCTCCGTTGTAGAGTCAGCAACGGTATCCGCTTGGAACACTTCAGGTGCTGCGCCTCCATTCAAGGGCGAACACGAACCCATTGTGATCTATAATCATCCTTGTCTGCGTTTGGAAGCTAGCATCGGTGTAACCACTTACAACGAGCTCTTCTTCACCTCCATAGACTAGGAACATATCCTTAGTTCTTCTCAAGTACTTAAGGATATTCTTTACTGGCGATCCAGTGACCTTCACCTGGATCGCGGTATCTGCTCGTAGCACTCAAAACGTACGAGACATGCGGCGTGTACAAAGCATGGCATACATGATGGATCCAATTGCCGAAGCATATGGAACCATACCCATCTTATTCCGCTCATCATGTGTCGAGGACACGATTCTTGCTAAGATTAATGCCATGTGACATGGGCAAGAAAACTTTCTTGGAATCATGCATGTTGAACCTTTTCAACACCTTGTCAATGTATGTACTTTGGCTTAATCCAATTAGCCTCGTTGGATCTATCTCTATAGATCCGAATGCCCAATATGTATTTGCCTCCCTAAGTCTTTCATGGAAAAACTATTTTTCAATGAAGACTTGACGATTCTAGCATAGGGATATCATTTCCAATCAACAATGTCATCCACATATAAGATTAGAAATACAATTGCGCTCCCACGACCTTTTTGTAAACACAGGCCTCCTCTTCGTTTTTGATGAAACCAAACCCTTTGATTACTTCATCAAAACGAATATTCCAACCTCCGAGATGCTTGCTTCAATCCATAAATGGATTTACGTAGCTTGCATATCTTTCCAGGCGATTCGGATCGACAAAACCCCGAGGTTGTATCATGTATACATCCTTGCTTAGGTTTCCATTTAGGAAAGCCGTTTTGACATCCATCGCCATATCTCATAATCGAAATATGCACCAATCGCTAGGATAATCCGAATATATTTAAGCATTGCAACGGGCGAGAAGATTTCATCATAATCAACTCCTTGAATTTGTTTAAAGCCTTTCGCCACCAATCGTGCCTTATAGATGTGAACATTTCCATCCATATTGGCCTTTTCTTAAAAACCCATTTACACTCAATGGTTTTGACACCATCGAGTGGATCAACCAAGTTTCAAACTTGATTGTCGTACATGGATTCTATTTCGGATTTCATGGCTCCAAGCCACTTGTTGGAATCGGCTCCCACCATCGCTTTCTCATAGGTCTTAGGCTCATCGTTGTCCAACAACAATATATCACGTTGTTCGCTTTGTGTACATCGGGCGCACGACGTGATCTTTCGGACCTCCGTGGGCTGGTGTATCTACAAGCGGTGGCGCAACACTTTGCTCTTTTGTTGTGGTTACGTAGTCCGAAACATTTTACGGTGTTTCTTGAACTTCTTCAAGATGCACCCTGCTCCCACTAACCCTTCTTGAAAGAAACTCTTTCTCCAAGAAGACACCGTGTCGGGCGACAAACACTTTGCCTTGTTCCCGATTATAAAAGTAATATCCCTTAGTTTCCTTAGGATATCCCACAAAGAAGCACTTGTCGATTTGGGTGTGAGCTTGTCGATCTAAACGTTTTACATAAGCTTCGCATCCCCAAATTTTGAGAAAAGACAAACTAGGGGTTGCCCCTGTCCATATCTCATATGGTATCTTTTCAAGCGACTTAGATGGAACTCTATTTAGTGTGAGTGCAGTTTGTTTCAAGAGCATATCCCCGGAAGGATAACGGAAGATCACTTTGGCTCATCATCGATCGCACCATGTCCAACAAGGTGCGATTTCTCCGTTCGGACACTTCGTTCCATTGTGGAGTTCTGGCGGAGTCAGCGTGGAAGAATTCCACAATCTTTCGATGATTACCAAACTCTTGGCTCAAGTATTCCCCTCCACGATCGATCGTAGAAACTTGATTGTTTTCCCTAAATGATTCGTACTTCATTCTGGAATTCTTTGAACTTTTCAAAGGATTCGGACTTATGCCTCATTAAGTAGATATAACCATATCTACTAAAGTCATCAGTAAAGGTAATGAAGTGCGATAACCACCTCGGCCGTTGAGCTCATTGGTCCACATACATCGGTATGTACGAGTGCCAACAAGTCACTTGCTCTCTCACTGTGTCCCGTGAAAGGTGCCTTTGTCATCTTACCAAGTAAACAAGACTCACATGTCTCAAATGATTCAAAATCAAAAGAGTGAAGCAATTCATCCTTATGGAGCTTCTCCATGCATTTCTTATTTATATGGCCTAAGCGACAATGCCGGATAAACGTGGGGTTTGTATCATTAGAGAGTTGCCTTTACGTATTAATGTTATAGATGGGAGACGCTTCAAGATTCAAAACGTATAATCCATTCACCAATGGAGCATGAAAATAGAACATATCTTTGAGATATATTGAACAACCATTGTCCATTGATCTAAAATCATATCCTTTCGCTTTCAAAGATGAAGCGAAAATAACGTTTTGACATAGTGTTGGAACACAATAACAATTATTTAATTCCAAAACTAATCCGAAGGTAGATGAAGTGGTATGCTGTGCCGACAACAGCCGTAGCAACGCTTGCTCCATTGCCGACGCGCGAGTTCACCTCGCCTCTTCTCAATCCTCTACTTCTTCTCATTCCCTGCAATGATTTGCAAATATGAGCTACCGATCCGGTATCAAATACCCAAGAGTCGGTAGGTGAAGTAGCAAGATTAATGTCTATAACATTAATACTTGAAGCGAGAAGTCGTACTTTGCTTCTTTTTGAGATCCTCCATGTACTTCTTGCGAGTTCCTTTTCCGGTGACCGTCTCCTTGCAATAGAAGCAAACGGCATCGATGCCGCCGACCCCTTTTGCCCTTCTTTGCCTTAGAGGCACTCGCGATCTCATCGGGAGTTAACTTCCTCTTGGTGCAAAGTTTCTTGACGAGTGGTTTGCGCTTTGCCTTCTACATCATCATCACATGATGACCATTTTTCTGGATACTCTTCTCACGTCTTTAGCATCCCATGCAATTCGGCCAAGGTTCTATCCATATTGTTCATGTGATAATTTAATATGAATGGCTCGAAGCTCGGAGGGAGCGGCGGAGAATCACATCGGTAGCCAACTCTTGGTTAAGGGGAAACCTAGTTTCTCAAGACTCGATATAGCCAATCATCTTTATCACATGCGGGCGACGGGATTCCCCTCAACAAGCCTGCACACAAACAAGGACTTTGAGGTGTTGAACATCTCGGCCCGAGCTTGGTTCTCAAACATGCCACGCAGACCCACGAATAATAGTGTGAGCATAGCTGCTCTCATATTGCTTACGAAGCTCGGGGGACATTGTAGCTAGCATGAGACGGACTTATATCTAGGGCATCATTAGTGTGCTTCTCGTAAGCCCTCCGTGCGATTGCAGTGGTATTATTAGGCAAATCCTCGGGATAGGGTACTTCAAGAACGTACTCCTTACGCTCTTGCTTGAGAACAATTCTCAAATTGCGATACTAATCCATAAAGTTTGTTCCGTTTAATTTTTCCTTTTCGAGAATAGATCACAAATTAAAGGTACTGGGTGTAGTATTAGCCGCCATTTATTCTACAACAGAAAAGCAAAGTTTAGCACAATGTTTATGCTATGTCTTTTGTTAGACAATTTAACATAAGACTCCCATTACGTATTTTCCACCGTCCCTCTAGGTTACGTATTGGGTCAAGATCCACATGTTAATTAATTTTCTAGTGAGCTTTGGCATCACTTGCTAGAATATTAATAACATCGGTAAGCAACTCCTTGCTAATCACATCTCTATGTGACTCTTGTTGTTGGTGTGGCATCTTCATGCCCGGCCCCAACCTATGCCCCAAGGCCCAAAGCTGTTTTGATAGCCTTGTTAAGTAAACCAAATGCTCTGTGTATATGTCCGACATATACCCCTCGTGTTATGATAGAGAATGGCACTCTGCTTTGCGAGACCCACCATTGACGAGCATAACGGTGGTGCAGTGCAACATTTGGAAGGGCATCATTACTACTTAATTTTGTGAGGGATGCTATCCTATCAAACAAACATATCACATATATGAAAGCAGGTAGAATAGCATGAAATAGTATGGCCCCCTTCACATGGTGATCTCCATCTCCATGCCGGTGTAGAGGATCTCCATCTTCATCACCGTTCTTCCAAGTGCCGAATGCTTGATTTCTTCAAACTAAGCTACTACTATAGAAGCTCTAATTGAAGATTACATCGACTCGTAGGTCGTGAAAGAATATTACAAGCATTGCATGTAAGAAAGAATATTACGGATTGCACATATGAAAGAATATTACATGCATCACATGCATCTCATACATCTCATACATACAATAGGGCCATACCATCTCAAAGCATTCTCTGCATAAACAAGTTAGGCGTAGAAACGTTTTCTACCTATCACGGAGAAACGACATCGAGACGACCTATAAGGGGGTACGCACAAGGCGGTCCCGCTAGCCGGTTAGCGGGCGGGGGTCGGGGGCGCCGGAACACCACACGAAATTCATAGATCCAATCTATGAAATCGCTTACGGAAACCATATCGGCATAATCATATTATGTCGTCCCGATACACTATCAAGGGAGATGGTTTGCGTAGGCGCGAAGGAGCAAACAAGATCGGACTACGAGATAGCTTCGGCATAATCACATTATACCGTTCCGATACACTATCAAGGAACGCTATCTCGAAGCCGACTCAAACCGAGTTCTATGGACATTGCTTCGACGTAATCATATTACACCGTTCCGATACACTATCAAGGAACGCAATTACCATTAACTCTCCTCAACGGATCCCGTAAAACCGATCGATCTAATCAACCCGTGCACAAAACTTGTTCAGATCCAATCTAAAACCCGAACTAAGCAAGATTAGCTCGATACCCTTGAAAGAGGTTACGCGGAAGCTACGCTAGCCGAAAACAAAAACTTTTCTACCGCGTAAACCAGGAAACACTTGTAAGTAAGGGCCGATAGATCGTTACCGATTGGAGTATGCGGCGGAAATAGCCAATCGGGACTATCCGATGGAGGCGTGTTGCCGATTCCCGCAAGCGGCCGATTCACGGAGACAGCCGATTCGCCAAGCGGCCGATTCGCGAGTCGTCGACCGCGTTCTCGCGCCTCACTCCGATGCGCGGATCCGATGCGCTCGACCGCGGCCGATTCCACCACGGCCGATCCGTAGCCGATCAACGGCGCGCAACGTAGCGGCGCCTCTCTGCGGTATCCACACGTCAGGGGCGAACACCGAACACCCGTGTGCTAGCACGCGATGCAAGGCTAGGGTTTTGCTCGAAAGCAAGGAGGGTTTCCGTGGAGATTGATCTCGGCGACTTTGCGGATTCGGTTCAATGCGATGATGCAACTCTCCACCCTCCCCCTTTCTATAGAGTTGGCCGGCTGGGACTAGTGGCCGATCGGGACTCTATTTTAAATCGGATCTATCCGAATCTCACGAGTTGGCCGCCCAACGTCATAAGCCCATAGGACTCTATCCGATCGGATCTCTATCCGATCGAGCCATATCCGAGTCCAACTCGAATGCCTGTTCTTATCCCCTTAAGCGTGCGACCACAGCAGGTTCGGGTATACTCGATTTCGGCTATAGTCCAACTTAGCCGATCGTCGGCTCGAGTCCAACCCGGCCGACCTGTCAACAACGGCACCTAGCGGCACATATTGACACCATAGTGTACAAGAATATAATATCGGCTCGAACGTAATGTGTACACAAATCCCTTTGCCTCACGATACCAATTAAGCTATAGGCAAGATGTGTCCCATCCCTTCAATAGCTTAACCATTCACTCGAACCGTATTGGATTATCATGCACGTTGATTGACTCCTCAATCAACTTAGCATGACCATGCATTTCCATAATCCATTACCTCAGGGGCCCAGAGATATCTCTCCAAAGGAGGGGCAAATTCCATCTTGATCACTCACATCCCACTAGATGTTTCATAGCAAACCCAAAACTACCTTTATAATTACCCGATTACGGAATAGCGTTTGGTAGTCCCAAAGTAGGGTACTACACATGTTGGAATCCATGGTGATCTCAGGTCTAAGGACTTTGGACCAACACTACACCGAGACCAACTAATGGCACATTAATTCCTATAGTGTCTCATGGTGGGTCTATCCAACAATGTGTTCTCTAACACATATGTCCATGTTTATTGATTTGGTATCTCCATACCCATGATCTATGAGACATGATCATCAATCAATAAACATGCCGATCTTAGAATCATATTAGTTCCAATAATATGATATATGATCGAGGATCATTTAGAAATAGATTCATACATATAGAGTCTCATAAATAAGTCACGTACTTATTGATCAATACAAGATGTCTATTTCATGGAACTGAATAACACTTTATTCATAAATACATAAACATTGACCATGATATCCAACATCTCCATGTTGCCTCTAGGGCATATCACTAAC